>QODF01000040.1:4348489-4621615 GCA_024372805.1 Oostethus manadensis
GTCGGGAGAAGGCCCCCGGGAAGACCTAGGACACGCTGGAGGGACTATGTCTCACAGCTGGCCTGGGAACGCCTTGGTGTCCTCCCGATGGAGCTGGAAGAGGTCGCTGGGGACCGGGAAGTCTGGACTTCCCTACTGAAGCTGCTGCCCCCGCGACCCGGACCCGGAGAAGCGGAGGAAAATGGATGGATGGATGGATGGATGGATGGAACCCCAGGATACGAAATTAATTCGTTCCAAAAGGATTTTTGTAAGCCAAATTTTTTTGTAACCCGAGCAAAATTTAACATGTAAATGGCTAATTCGTTCCACTGACCCGAAAGACCCCAAAACACTGTTCTGCACGTTGATTACTGTATAATAAACAAGTATTGCAATACAAATGTAATGTAATAATAAAACCTGAAATGTACTTATGTATGTTGAGTTAAACTTCTAAAAGTTTCTTACCTTTAATACGCAGCGAAGTGCAGTACGGCATTTAAACTATCAGCAATAAACCAAACAGAGAACATTACGTCATACGTACACTTCCGCCATGCCTCCAGTAGGTATACTACCCGTATGCTGCAGAACAACATTTATGCCGAGTGCTGGGGGAGTTACCCCACCAAATGTGAATGGATTGTGGTTGCCTGGGATAAGGTATCTGCTTTAACTCTTGTCCGAGCTTTCACGAAAGCCGGCATCAGTGCTGAACAGCCAACTGACAACGAGACTGATGGCCGACAATGATGACAGGGAACCCGCCATGTTTGAAGGCAAAATTGCTCAGCTGTTAGAAGATGGATTTGTGGGAGAAGAGTGATTATAAATACAGTGTGTGTATTGTTGAATGGTAGAATAAAGTTCTACTAAACTCTCTGTTATACTTCCATTGCCTTTTTTGTAGACGTATGTTTTAGCATGCGCTTTAAAATACGGTAAATCCGCAAAACTCTGAAAAAAACAAGTTTTGGTAAGATCGACAAACGTAAGCGAATGAATTTTTGTAAGCCGAAGCAAAAAAATCATAAAGGTATTTTTCCCGAATTTTTTGTATTACGGGGCATTCATATCCCGGGGTTCCAGTGTACTTCTCAGTCCCATTTACTTGGATTTACTCAAAAACATTTTGTTCTTGCCCTGTATCTGGATATGAAGTACATAAACCCTAGCCTTCGCTGGGAAAAGCTCAGCTACTTTGTTGTAAAAGTCTGATCACCTCCTGGTGAGCTTAAGTACATAATATTCTATCTTGGCAGTCAAATGTATTCAATCATTCAGCAGAGCATAAAAATACTTTTTATTTAATGTGCTGCTATCCACTAGCTTTTCCTTTCTATAGAACACATGTTAGACTCGCGCCTTGGAGGGCCGAGACACTGCAGATTTTCTCCCTAACCAGTTCCAATCGCAGGTGCTGTGATTGAGCTCCTTCCCTCAAAGTGAAGGAGGTGTTGTTCATTAAAAACAACTGCTGTAGTGACCGGCTGAAAAGAAAACCTGCAGTGTCTCAGCCCACCATGGCACAAGTTGGACACCCCTGCTACAGAAGGACGGCAATGACAAGCACCTTCCAGCTCATGCACGCCCTTACTCGTTCAGAATGTGTGACATTTCTGTGTACAGTAAGTAATGTCTTGTTTATCACAGTTAATTGGTTTCAGATCAGAAAGTGATCAGTAATTTTTGGAGAAGTAGGAAATCCTTTATTTAAAAAAGGAATATTTTCATTGAGTATTAAATAGCTGTTTACAACCCTCTACATTTTTTGACATTATTAGAGCCATCTAAACCTGAAATAACACACCTATTGTCACCTTTACACTCATAATACTCAGAATAGTAGAGATAATAACAGAAAATGTATTTATAGCGTTTCCCTACAGGAGGTGTGTCTGAAATGTCGAGTTTACTTTTGTTACTTGACGTATTTAGTTAAATAGGACTATGTACAACATTTGGCACAAACCTAAATGTAATGTGTTTCCTGTTTTAGAATGATACAATTACATGGACATTGCATTGTTCAGTTATATATTTTTTTGTTCAAAATAACACAATTAAGAACATAAAATTAAGTATATGTCCTGTATAAATTCAGAGTCCAGGGTCTATAGCGCAGGTGTATCCAACCTGAAAACACTATCAAAGCTACTTTGACAAAAAGAAAGAAGAGGTGAGCTATTGGTGTTTTATGTGACTGCCAACATTTCAACTGTATTGTTTTTACAAAGCATCTCTCCACTCAGCGTCACTATCTTAAAGCTGTATACACTATGTGTTTATGTCGACAACTTAGAAAGACAACTTGTGTTTTGAAGACAGATAAGTACTATAATGATAGCACAAGAGCAAGATTGTTAAGTAACACTTAAGTAAGTTGTGATGATGGTCAATGATTGATATATCTCATGAATGATATCTCAGTGATTGCTGCCAGCCAGGCTAAATGTTAATAAAAATGCCAGAAAGTGGAATGAAATTGAAGTGTGAGCGATCACAGACAAGCTGTCGTGAGTTGGCTATTTTTCATTTTCTCAATAGTGAATGTCAACACTGTGATGTGTCACAGACTTTAACTGGTCATACATGGGCTAACAAGGCAGACAGGTGATTCCGGTGCATACTTATCAAAATAGAGCACAGTGAAACATTTTTAAGATATTTTAAATTTCTTATCAAACAAATGGTTAAGCGGCATAGAAAATGAATGAATGAATGTTGTCATTATGTACAGAATTAATAATCCTTATATGTATCTACAGCATAAACAGTACATCCAGTCACAAAATATATTACATAACATTGTTTTCAAGTTAAAAAAAAAACTCACATTTTTAAAATGTGCTAGCTGTTTTTTGAAGTAGCAGTGCACCACCATCAATTACATGTAGCATAAACCCTGATCTAGTTCCAGTGCTAGGGGAGCTAGAGTTGTTGTTGGTTCAGAGTTAAGTTTTAGCTTTGTGTGGGTTATGGCCTGTGTTACCTACCTGTTATCTATCCGTCCAATTTCTATGCCGCTTATCCTCATTAGGGTTGCGGGTATGCTGGAGCCTATCCCAGCCTACAGCGGACGGGAGGCGGAGTACACACCGGACTGGTAGCCAGCCAATCACAGGGCAAACAAACAACCATTCACGCTCACATCCATACCTATGGACAATTTAGAGTCGCCAATTAACCTGACATGCATGCTTTTGGAATGTGGGAGGAAGAGCCAAAGAAAACCCACACACGCATGGGGAGAACATGCAAACTCTTGATTGTGTGGTTAACACGCTAACCTGCCTGTTGTACAATTCAAATTTGCAATGAAAGCTGGTTGTTTTGGTGATGAAGTCTGGTGTTTGTGTGTCACACCGAACATTAAAGTCTCATTACTGACACCTAGTGACCAGTGTATAATCCTACATACCATCATAATATTTTTGAATGCATCTACCGTATGTCATATATTTGTGTTATAGTTAAAATGGGCATTTTATGCTTGGAGTTTCTCAATTTAGACCAAAACACCTAAACATTTATTTATTGAATAAGCTGTATTCGACCATAAAACAGCATGATTTATTAATTAATATGTATTTTTGAAAGAACCGTGATAGAGTGAAGCGCAGAGTGAAGCACAAAGTAACAAGGGGTTGCTGTGTATATGTACTTTGGCTACTTTGATTTCAACACAATAGGGAAAAAATGTTGAATGGGATCTTTCACACTCCTACCATACCCACATTGATCAACTTTAGTACAATGGCTTCCTTCCAGTTCTGATTTTACCTCCAAAGACAGAATATTGGCCAATTGTATTGGAATTTGGTACGTACACACAGCTAACAGCCAGTAACTACTCAGAAAACACTAACCCAGTCTCAAATGCGTGAAGGAGATAGACGAATGTATGGAGAAGTCTCCAGCACAAGAAAGCTGAGTTTTGTTAATGACGTCTCATGCTCATGTTCAGCGAGAGAAGCAGTCTTCAGAAAAGACGATGCATGGAGCTGTCCATGGTTCTGAAAAAGATTATTTATCTTGGTGGAAGTTTTGGCCTACACTTTACACCACCCACCTCAAATTTGTCTTTTTTTTACTACAGAAGTGCTTAGATGGCCAGAGTCAAACTTCTTTCGAAAACAGACATTTGTTGGCATACATGTGCAAAATTGATGGTATATTTATTAGCACACATGAAGATCATGTGCTTAGTCTTATATCTGGTAACAATGATGCAACGGTGGTTATGTTCCTCAAAAATATTGTTCTCGTCAGTGTTGGCGTATTGAAAGGGACTACTCAGGAACAAATGGGGCACCTTTTGTGAAAAATATATTTTCTGTAAAACTCAGAATATATTGTGGGAAGCATCGATATTAATCATTCATTGGATTTCATCGATTAAACATTTATAAGAAGCCATTCTGATTCATAAATGATTAGATTTTCCAAACACATTGTTGCTTGTTTATCAATTTATTTGAAAAGAACATGAAAGCATACTGTAAAGCATATTGTGATATTGTACAGTCATTGATGGTCATTGGTTCAATTCCAGTTAGACCATCTGTCACAAATGAATTGGAATGTTTTTGTGTGTTATTAGGGAGGTGTATGGGGATATAATTACCATTAGACTGTTGGTATATTGTTCAAAACAGAGAAGAGAGATATTTTATCCATTTATCTTTTTAGACGTTTTATTATTTTTTTATTCAAAACAAATTTGCATACACATGCTAATCTCTTAATCATGTTGGTTCGTGTTTCTACAAATCCACAGCACTCGTGAAGCGGCTGTTCAACATGTTTGTTTCTTGTCCTCTCCGTTGTTAATTATGAGCCCTGGTAATTATTCTGAATTATTATTTTACCGTAACTGTTTTGTTTTTAATGGCATGGTCATAATATCCCATTGATTAGACTGAGATAAATGATTCATATTGACAACTCTTTTTCTCATTTATCTTTTTGTGTTTATTCATCCAATCACAGTAGTGAATAGAGCAAATGCACAGCAGCATTAGTGGCACAGATTTTAGGCACCTTTTGGAACAGATATGACCTTTAGTGCCTTGCTCAAAGGTGGGATGATTTCAGGCAAGTATGGATTAAGGCTGCAACATTTTGCTGACAACATAAATGATAAACAACGTCAATGATTTATTATCGTTGACATGTCACCTAGTACAATTTAGAAAGCCCTATTCTATAGATTATATATTACAACACAGACGAGGCCAAGGGGTGGGACTACATAGGGTTGTCAAATGAAAAATATGAGAATAACTACAATGAGGAAGTCCTATTCCAAGGCTGCTTCTGAATAGACTTAAGACATGTTAGTGAGTTGGAGATACATATGTGGTGTGTTAATTGCTCTGCTGTTGATGTGTTTAGATCAGAATAAAGGTATTAAAAAGCGACAGACTGTGTGACTCTGTGAGGAGCTACACTGTGCCACCATCTGTCGTCATAATGGAGAGGCGTGGCTTGCCATGGTGTGTATATGTTAATTACGCTTTAAAAAATTTACGTAATTGAATAATAATTTAATGCAGTATTTTTGACAGCCCTTGGTAGAATGAAAAAATGGCAAGTGAGGAGCGAGAAGCGGACTTACTAGAGATAAGAAGGACAACCTTATGATCTAAAAGTGTGGCAACATTTAATTGTTACACTCAATAAAAACCATAATCGTTGGCTAATCGTTGGCTAATGTTTTTTTCAGTGTTTATGTTTTATATTTTCCAAACAATCAACAATAGAGTATCTCTTCAGTTTTCAGCAGTTTCTCCAAACTCAAACAAGACCCATTTGTGTTCACTTCAGTTCATTCTTGCATACCATGGCAGGTAGGAGACACTTTGTGCTGACAGGAAGCTTGTGAGTCCTTGGCAGATTTTTTCCTCCTAGGAGACTGGTTGGCTGAAAAGAGAACATCTCATTGTGTAACTCTCAGAAGCGTCATCACAGCAGGAATATGAGGAACACTGCACTGAAGAGGATGTACAGTGTGCACACGGTGGGAACTACAATCTCCGTGACCATCTCCATGTGGCCTATCAGAGGATCTGCTGCCAGGAGCTGGTTACTGTAAGAGCACGTCTCTTAAGCTGTCCTCTTCCCAACTCTCCACTTCTCTCTGGTTAGGAAAGCTGTTAGAGCTAATTATGCGTTTATAGTACTGAACCGACGCCTTTGGGTAGCGTGGTTTATTTTTGCTCCTGAAGTCCACATAGTAGAGTCCAAATCTCTCTGAGTAGCCTTCATGCCACTCAAAGTTATCGAGGAGAGACCAGGCGGTGTAGCCCTTCACGTTCACACCGTCCTTTATAACTTTAAGCAGCTCATTGGTGTAGTCTTTGAAGTACTACATCCTCCAGTTGTCACACAGGTCCGTCACAGCATCTTCTCTAATACTTCGTTTTCCGTCACGTGGTCATTGGGTTGGCATATTGAGTCCTAATATCAACGTTTAATGTTATTGTGGTCCTCAAGTTTTATACTGTGGCGCTCAATACTCAACATGACAGTGTCATAAACAGAAAGAGCCAAAACATCACGCGATTATACAACAGACAGACACTGTTAATAAGGAAGGAGTGTTACAATAAACAACAACAATGTCATGTCTTTTTTTTTCGTTGGCTAAAATAATAAATCGGAGCAGCCATAGTATGGATGTTTTTTGGTTTATTAAGGAAACAGTAGCACCTACTTTAATCAGTGGTATGCAGTTAGGTAAGGCCTTCTCTACTGGCCTAAACAATATAAGAAGTGCTGACCTACATTTTACAATATAAATTATAATTGTTTTGATTCATTCTCATCAGTCTGTTATTTTCATATAGTAGCTTGTCCCTTGGCTGCACTGCTTCCTGCACACTATATGTAAGTTTTTTTGTCCAATGAGATTTAAGCTTCTATTTGTTACTGTAACAATGCAATCTCTCCGGGGCCTTCAGAATCAGTAGTGCTGGCCCATGTCCCAAAAATACCATATCACCGTACACAGATTTGCCTCTTAGGAGCAGCTAGCTAGGACGCAATGACATCAGCATTTCTCCATCATCAGACTGGTTGGTCAGAGCAAGTTACACCTAAAGTGGCTGAATGAGGAGGAGAAAATGGTACCTCTGGTGATTTTATTTAAAAGGTTTTACACTTTCGTCATGGTACTAGATAAATATTGATTATATACAGCACCAGGTGATGATATAGTGTAAATGGAGTTGTGTGAACCTTTTATCACCTTAATTATTATGCTTTTATCAAAGGTCAGGCGTATGGGTGACTATGTATGATATGTAGTTAAATATATTAGATATTTTTAGAGTTAGATATTTTGCTTTTAAATTTCGAGGTTTAAACCCAGTTTTGTATCTATGTTTAATCCCTAAATCTTAATTAACCATATTAAAATTAGAAGATGTGGACTGCGATCTTATCAAGAGGTCTGGCGCAAAGTGGGGATTATAACTGTCAAGGTATAGACAGTAACTTCTCTACTATTTGCTCTCAGGTTGTATGATTTATAACAGGGGTAATCAAATACAAATCTTAAAGGTCAACAATGCATTTTTTAGTTAAGAGTTAAAAGTCAATTTATGGTAGATGGCCATAATATTAAAATGTCATTTTCATTCAAAACAGTCACAAAAATGCCTTACCACTATGTAATAGCTATATTCTATATTCTGGGTACAAAAACTAACAGTCAACACTAAGCGGCCTCGACCACATACTGTAGTAAGAGAGTTTCTGTAAATTTAGTCATCTTAATCCCAGACTAAGCAAGCACACATGGTGATGTCTTTGTTTGTGATTTTCCCTTCGATTTTCGTGAGACCGGCTTAATAAAATTATGCTGGGTAAAAGAGCAGTAAAAGCATGTGATTGTGGTTGGATGTACCACTTCACTGGCAGAATTGGTAGATTTCATTTACATTCCCGCCATGGACCGGGCTTTTAAACATAGTCCACAAATGTTCAACAGGGTAGATTAAGGGCAGGTCTTTGAAAAGACCTTTCCAGAAGCTTCATAATAGTTAGTGTGGGTTTTGGCTTAATGCCCTGTTGGAGAATTCCCTTGTGTCCAAGTCTTAGCTGTCAAGCTCCTAATTTGAGGTGAATTTGAAGAATATTTACATTATTCATGATTCCATCCACTTTGTGCTGTGCACCAGTACCACTTGCAGCAAAACAACTCATGTGAATGGAATTCTGTCATCGTGATTAGAGGGAATGTTTGTGTGGGGAATTATATACCCAGCGGACAACTAAATCATGGCGAAATGTCATTACAAACACTAACCCGCCCGCTCCAATGTTGAAATGACGATATACACCAGCGAAAGTTGGCGTAACCTCCTCTCAGCTTCTCTTCCTCTAGCTTCCTTCCATTCACACTCCGCATGCTAGTGCGGTTGTGTGTGACTTAGTATATTTTCACTGTAGTGTGTTTACCGCTTTAATGTAAGTAGATTTTTACAATGCCTGATGACGACGTGCAGGTTCTGAGAGACAACAGATAAGAAACACGTTTATTTTTGCATGGTAAAGAGACTTTCTCACACAAAGAACATCTGTCTGGCCTTGAAAATAAGAGCACCGTTTGAAACACGTCTAACTAAACAAAAGAAGTGTGTCATAAAAATATCTTACATTTGCATCAGTGACTACATCCTCCTTAATCACAATCACAGACTTAACAGTTTGTTGAAGATTTCTAGCAATGTGTGCAGAGACTGACATCCCATTAGAAAAGTTAGCCAGGCTACTAATCCATTTCTCAATTACTGGGCTAAATTGTTCATTGATGGATTGCATCAGTAAAAGTTTTTTTGCACCTAATTAATTAACATTTTATTCACTAACCCAAAAATCACACACAATACACAGGTTAAAATTAGTGTAAATTACAAAAAATTGGATTAAAAAAAATAAAAACGGAAAAAACACATTCCATATGTCCGTACTTAACAGCTGGTACAGGTTTCTTAAGTCGGAAAGCTTCACCTTGACTCCTCCAAACATACTTCTTTTTTTTGTGCCCAAATGTGCGTAAGTGCCAAACAACAGCTCAGAGTACCCAGCCTTCTAGGAGTCTTTCAGAGGGGTGCTGGAGAGCAACCCAGCTGGTGACTCCTTAGTTCTACTGAGAGACCATGTGGGCAATGAGAATGTGACTTTCTCACTTGCACTCCTTTGGATTGGACTTGCGGTTGCCTCTTAGAGGGGCGGGACCGGGCTGTCCCCTCTCTGGGGTGCCTGCTGGGCGGCCGAACCCGGCGTATTCCTAGTTGGATCCTCGTTTTTGGAGGGAGTGTGGTTTGGGATGCATGCTCACGCTGACGCAGTCATTCTGTCACTGCAGAGTAATGAAAACTGCTGCCGTTTTGAACTGCTGCTGGATTGTCATTGTTCATGAAGTTCTGTTTTTCTCATTCTTTTTCTTTTATTATGTTAGTATATATATGTGTATGCATATACATATATATATATATATATATATATATACACACACACACACACACACACACACACACACACATACATATTGTATATATATATACATATATATAAACAATTTTTTTTCTCTTTTCATGTCTATTTTCCCATTTTGCTCTGTCACTGTTCTGGTTGTTGTTGATATTGTGGTTATCATAGTTGTTATTGTTTACATTATTGTTGAAGTATGTTTGTGAGGTTCTTCTGCAACCTTTCCTGATGGTGGACGGAGGTCACGGCTGTCGTCAAGCTGAAGTAGGAGTCCTATCAGGCATGGATGGCTTGTGGGACTGGGATATGGGAGGAGTTTGGTGAGGCCATGGAGCACGACTTACGGTCGGCCTTGAAGAGGTTCTGGCAAACCGTCCAACGACTCAGAAACAGCAAGCAGCCCCGGGTTCATAATGTTTATAGTGGGGACGGATGCGTGTTGACCTCGACTGAGGACATACTGTAGTTGGTCAGTGGAAGGAAAACTTCGGGGCCCTTCTCAATCCCACTGGGATACCTTCCTTAGAGGAAGCAAAGTCTGAGGACAAGAACACGGACAGTTCTATCACCTGGGCTGAGGTATCTGGGGTGGTCAAAACACACCCCAGTGGGAAGGCTCCGGAGGTGGATGAGTTTCGCCCGGAGTTCCTTGAGGCTCTAGATATTGAGGGACTGTCTTGGCTGACACGCCTCTTCAACATTGCATGGAAGTCAGGAACAGTAACTCTGGACTGGCAGACCGGGGTAGTGGTCCCCATTTAAAAAATGGGTGACAGGAGGGTGTTCTTCAATTATAGGGGGATAACACTCCTAAGTCTCCTTGGGAAAGTCTATTCCAGGACTCTGGAGAGAAGGGTCTGACCGTTAGTCGAACCTCGGTTACAGTAGGTGCAATGTGGTTTTCATCCCGTCGCGGAACAATGGACCAGCTCTACACCCTTGCAAGGGTACTGGAGGATATGTGGGAGTTTGCCCCACCAGTCTACATGTGCTTTGTAGACTTGGAAAAGGCATTTGACCGCGTCTATTTAGGACATTTGTCTTTGCTCTGATGGTCCAGAGTTTGTTGCTTTCCCATAGCAGCCTTTTTTGATCTTGCTAAACACTACTTGCTTCTTTGTTTTATGTTGGTCCTCAGACGACGTAATAAATTTGTGGTATTGAATGCCGCTCTCTTAGTACCACTCAATGAAATTGTCATTTTTCATTTACAATGCACAAGTACTTTCACACAGCTGACATGGCTTTGTTTACTTTCTAGCCTGCTTCAAAAACAAAGCACTTAGGGCCAGTTGTCGTAAAAATCAGGTGGGCTCATCCTCCATCCAAACTCTTGCCAAGGTAATGCATTTTTTTTTTATTTTGCAGGTGATTTTAATAATAAAGGCTTTCGATTTGAGGGAAGAAGCTTTTAAATATTAAATCACCTGCTTGGAGTGAAAACTTGCAGTGTCTCGGCCCTCCAGGCCACAAGTTTGACACGTGATTGATTTAAAGTGTGATTCAAATGTTCTGCTACTATTAAAGGGACTAGTGTTACACAGGTTGATTTTTAGACTTTGTGTGGTATCTTTTAGCTTGATTTACGTATTCCGTCATTTGGAGCTGTTAATACATACAAATATATAAATATGCATGTCCTGTCATTTATCTTTCTGTTAAATGGGCATATTTCAGACATAGTTGCAAATGGTGATTAATCACATTTAAACTGTGATTAATCTGAAAAAATGTTTTACTCATTTGACAGACCTACATAGTATCACGCTTTGTGATATGTTTATGTGTAGTGTCCCCAAAACATATGCACTTACACAGGTCTGTGATTTAATGCATGGCACACAGACATGCAGTCTTTGCCTAGTAAATGACGCAATTTTCTCCCCAGTTGGAGTTAAATTACTTGTTAAATGTCTGATTGCTCTGTAATAAAGCAATCTAAACAATGACAAGCCCTAATTTCCACAAGTAATTTGTGCCACTTTTCAGAATGTGGGCAGCAATTGCTCATCACAGTGCCACTAAAATTTGTAGCGTGGACTGGACAGAAAAC
The DNA here is from genome assembly GCA_024372805.1 of Oostethus manadensis. Taxonomy (NCBI): domain Eukaryota; kingdom Metazoa; phylum Chordata; class Actinopteri; order Syngnathiformes; family Syngnathidae; genus Oostethus; species Oostethus manadensis. The sequence continues at coordinate 4,360,026 of QODF01000040.1, forward strand.
AATTCATATTTTATTTGTTGAGAGTCACTATGAGATGATTTTGTAGGATTTTTTTTCCCTTCATTAGCCAGCTACGCACCAGATGGAAAATACTGTCTCATTTGCCTTCTGAGCCGCAATCTTTGCTGGGCATCATAATGTGCCTTCTCCTTTGTGTGGCAAAGACTTGCAAGCAATTTTCAATATTGTATACATGCAGGATTATAAAGGTTAATCATGAATTTAAAGCTCATATTTGTATAATACTAGTGGAACCCTGATGTGTGCTGGAGAGAGATAAAATCAAGCAAAGCCAAAAACAAGCCTCTATGTAAATGAACTGAAGGGTGGATAAATGAGGAAGGCACAAGGAGGAGGAAGAAGGCACAACGATTAACTCATGGACTTCCTAATATATGTCGAACAATTGGCTAAATTTAGTTTTGATTTTGTTTCTCACTACTAAGATTAAGGTTGGGCATCGATGGGAACCTGGACTAACATTTAAATTACCCTCGGATCATAAAAAAAAAAATTCAGAGTTTTGATGCCCAATGTGCCAAGGGTTCCAGGCATTATTTTCAGGCTGTATGAGGCTCAGTACCCAACTTAAATTCCCTCATTCCCTGGAACCCATCTCGGTATACACTAAGGGGAATATCTAGCCATTATGGCCGGGCTCCAAACACCTTTTCCAGGCTATACTAAGCCCCTTCCCCGCTGTAATTTCCCACCTTTTGTGAAATCTAGCTGGGTGTGCTCCATGCAGAACGCCTCGCTGCTCTGACCAGGTTCCGAGCACCATTTCCGGGATGCATGAAGCCTAGCTCCTTGCTAGACATCCCGGCCACCCTTGGAGCCTTGTTGGGCGTGCTCCAGATGGAACACCTCGCTGCTCTGACCAGCCTTCAGGCACCATTCCTAAGCTTCTGGAGGCTTCTTATTCCCTCCACACTTCCCCACCTTCCATGGAACCTCCCTAGAGCCCAATCCCAGGCAGCATGTTCTGTCTGCCAACCCAGCAATTCTCTAGTAGCAATTTCCCTATTAGACCCCAGATGCCTGGTTCACAAATTCAGAATTTGTCTTCAGCAAATTTGCTCGTAAAACGGCCCTAGCTGCAAGAATGTTGGTGTGATAAAAGGAGTTATTGGACCTGCGACCTCCTCTACCTCTTATCTGTCATAAACGCTTTGGTTGCTTTTACAATACCACAAAGACAGAGGAATGAGCAGTAAGACAAAGGGGAATCATGGCGGACTGTTAAACATTCCGAGAAGTCATACTTTGAGTTTGGTTGAGTACTTAATATTTGTTTGTGACACAGAATTATACTAAACTACATGCGCTGCTTCTTTTCGTTATCCTTATAGGGGATGTGTTATGAGCTTGTGGGTTTCGCACCAGGCCTGCACATAGAACCCCACTGAAATGACACAATGTTTTATTCCCTCTGTCTCCTCAACCTGATTCTGTCACCCACCGACGATGGCAGATGTTCAGATATTGTCATTACATTCCTTTTTTTCCCACCAGACATTAGAAGTGGATGGTGGGATTACTTGAGACCTGCCAGAGGTATGCTTGCCAAAAAAAATTGAAACAAGATAAAATAACATAGTGCCAATACAGGTGGGTAGTTTTCTTCAGCAGACATTTACTGTTTGGTAAAACTCCTCCCGAGGCAGGGAGGGAAAGATTCAGGTGAGCTGTTATTCATCTCAGCCCAAAATATTGGGTTTTTTCTTCCAGAACATCAGAGGGAAGGACGTCTGCCCAGAATGTGCAGACACTTTTGGGACATTTTACAGCTTGTGAATAAAAGCCCCTTTTGCACTCGCACCGTGTTTGTAGTCGCCATTGATAAAGGTACTATGAAGATTAGATTTCATTGTGAAGTTAGTGCTGGTCATTGTGGGATTTTAAAGGATAATTAAACTTGTTTTTGGAATTTTGCCCATCATCCACAATCCTAATGTGAATCATAAACACATACAGTATTACCTTTCTCTTTTCTGTGCGTTCTGAAGATAAACAAACAGGTAAAAAGAGGCAGATAATTTTGCAGTAATGGGACACTATTCTGCCTACAATGGTTCTGGTGGTACAGTGGTCTAATGTGCTCTGCGATTGGCTGGCGACAAGTCCAGAGCGTACCAGACCTCTCGCCCAAAGACAGCTGGGATAGGCTCCATATACAGGATGGTTCAAAAAGAAAATGTCAAAATCATTAAGCATTTATCAAGTTTAAAAACATTGTAATGGACTGAATCAGTGGGAATTTAATAGGGGAGTTATCCAAGTTCGACTGGGTGTGACCATCACCGCTATAATGACGTATTCCTCTGACGCTGTTCAGTTGTCAAAAAATTATCTTTTTTTTACACTCAAAATGGTGACTCCTCAGCAGAAAGTGTTTTGTGTGCTTGTGTTTGTAAAAAACCTCCAACAACATCGTATGGTTTCATATTCATGCTGTAACCTTGTAGTAACATGTAATACTTAGAGCAGTGGTTCCCAAAGCTTTTACAGCCACGCACCCCTTCAGACATTTGACCTGAACCCACGTACCCCGACTCCTGCACACTTAAAAAAACATACCCTTTTTTAATCTTTTAGAATATATTGAACATAATTAATTGCTTCATTGATTTTTAATGTGGGCCGCACGGTGGCTGAGTGGTTAGCACATTGGCCACACAGTCAGGAGACCTGAAAGACCTGGGTTCAAATGTCCGTTGGGCATTTCTGTGTGGAGTTTGCATGTTCTCCCCGTGCGTGCGTGGGTTATCTCCGGGTACTCCGGTTTCCTCCCACATTCCAAAAACATGCATGTTAGGTTAATTGGCGACTCTAAATTGTCCATAGGTATGAATGTGAGTGTGAATGTTTGTCTACCTGTGCCCTGCGACTGACTGGCGACCAGTCCAGGGTGTACCCCGCCTCTCGCCCAAAGTCTGCTGGGATAGGCTCCAGCATCCCCGCGACCCTAATGAGGATAAACGGTATAGAAAATGAATGAATGAATCAATCATTTTTAATGTGAATTTTGCAAGGTCACATTTTGAAAGTTCCTCATGAGCACTGATAAGTAATCATCCTATATATTTTTTATTCCCATAAAATCCGTTTTTTCCCCCAAATTCAGTTTTCTTTTAATTGTTTACATTTTACATTTATTGTTACCAGCATAGTGTGTGTGATTTTTGGATAAATTGATAAAAGGTCTATTAATTGAATGCAAAAAAACCTTACATTTATTGATGCAATATATCAGTGACTCCTAAACCTTTTATACTTAAAAAACATAATCCTTATTTATCTTAATGAACTTGACATATTGAACATAATTAATTGGTTCATTCATTTTAAAGTCATTCCGGGTGTATTTTGCAAGGTCACATTCGCATACAGTCTCGCATGAGCGCTGATAAATAGATAAGTAATCATCCTACAAGTCTTTTATTTCAGTAGGGCCTTATGAAATCCCTTTTTTTCCATGATTGAACCGTCCTCCGGAAAATTACTACACTAAGGTTCCTTCTCCTCACAATGACAGCATTTCATTGACATTAGGTCATTTTCTGCCAGATTCCGCATTCTGCGAAGGGGTGGCGACCTGTTGGTGATGTCATCAGCGGTTTTGGCTGTCTACATGAAAACGACAAGCCAGCATTTTCAGAGTTTCACCGTTTTTTTAAAATAAAGTTTCAGGGCTGCTTCCATGTGGATGAGAGGCTGAACCGATAACATTTTGCCCTGAAAATATTCCGTGTTCATTTGGGCTGCTTGCTTTTTTTTTTTTTGTAACATTGCACTGAGCTGTCAGACTATTTCTAATGTAGAGCTAAGTTCCGTTTTTCATTCTGTGGTTACCATAGTCACCATCACCAGTAGGCTTTTGTGATGGCATCATAAGAACACCCACAAAAACACACATTTGTGGTGTTCCTCCCTCTTTTGGATGCTCAATCAAATAAATTCTAAGACTTGCTGACATGCAGATGATGGATGACATATTTTTCCAGAATAATTTGGATGAATTCCAAGTTGTATGACTTTTACAGCGTTTGAGTTTGTCCATTCTGCTTTATTTAGCTAAAGTTGAACTGGAATACCAACAAGCGTGATAATGTACAGTGGAGTGTTTTAATTTACTGATAGGTGCTCTGATAATAGACATAGCACTCCTGAAGAATTCCTCGGCAGAGAGGATGAAGCGCTAAGACATGGCGCTACAGATTGTTATCATAGATAAACACTTTCCTAAGATCTTATTTGCCCTGCCAGGAGGAAATTGCAAGTTACTCAAAGTCAAGCATGAAGAGAAGTGATTTCCTTTCCCCTTATGGAGCTTAAATGCTTTTAAATTCTCCCATTTACTTTCATCTAAGCATCATTTGTGTTGCTGTTGATTTGGAGTGAGATTTGTTACAAGAATGCCCTGGAAAGCTTATCATCTTCATTTAGATCATGAATAGCTTTTCCACTCTATGTGTGATCTATCTTGAATAGCACACAACAGGGCAACAGGAATTTATGCTTTGTAAGGTCAAGGTCACATTTTAGACGTTTTAGATGGTGTAACTGACGGCATGCAAACAAGATATAATATTTTGGTTTTTGTTTTGCTTATGTTCCCTTTTGTTGCAGCTCCATTTTTCCTCCTGCTCTCTGTTGCTACCCAGCATGCTTTGTTCCTAACTCACTGTGAATCCAGTGTAGATGCACCGAGCGTTCCATCTTGTTTATTTACCAAACCAGTGATACCCTGCTGCTGCAAACTGACTTCTAACTGCCTGCCTGATACTTTTACTGGATGCACAGACATAGAAAGTGTTCCAACTTGAACACACTATTATGTGGTTACTTGCAGCGCACTGTTGGATCACATTAGTGCTTGGCAGCCCACAGCACATATTTGTGATGGCAGGAAAACACTGGCAGATCGCAAATATGAACCTTCCAACTCGATGTTTTGTGCCAGAGCAAAAAAGGCTTTCCAAGTTGTGCAGAACTGAACACAACAGCTGTAGTTACGGAAACTAAACAAGATCTCTAACTTGATCTATTTTGATCTATTCACAGCATCTAAGAAGAGTCAATAGAACAGCTTACACGTTCTGCCCTCTCAAGATAGTTATCAGTGTTTCCCACAAGAATGCAATCTATTTGTATTGGTGGGTCAAGATGACATGTGCATGAACAATAATCCCTCGCCACATCACGCTTTCATTTTTGAGGCTTTAGTCCATCATGATTTTTCAAAAATATAATGAATAAAAATAAAGAAAATTCTGTGGTTAGATATGGCCTATTTTTAACCAAATTCTAAATTAAGCATTTTCAAAGAAGTGACGTCAGGGGTTCCGAGTTGACTCTCAGCTTGGCATGGATCCGACCACTACAGTAGCCTGTTTTTTTATTCTGCATTTATTGTGCCTGTTGTGGGATAATTCAAACCTGCCAACGATCAAATGTAATGCTTGATTACATATTTGACAGGGAAGGCAAAATGTACCCAAAAGACTTTAACCAGTTTCTCTTTCTTCTTAGAACTGTTAGTAGTCATAACTCACTTGTGTTGCAATTGTTTGGTGACCAGTCCAGGGTGTACCTCCCCTCTCGCAGGAAGTCAGCTAGGATAGCCTCCGGCATAACCCGACCCTAGTGACCCTAGTGAGGAAAAGCGGCATAGAAAATGGATGGATTCACTTGTGGAGGTGTTCTGCACGCTCCCACACTTCCCCCTTTATGGTGGTGGTAAGGCACACTCACCTGTGCAGGGCCTGTGGTGGTGCCCTGCATATCTCCACTCACGAGGAGAATATTTTGCCTTTCTTGATCGCTTGTGTTTGATTGCCGAGTAAATGCATGACACAGGAAACTCTTCCGAGCGGCATTACAATGTTTGCCAGCACCTAACAAGTAGTGCCAAATTAATTTGTGAATTTATAGGAAACACTGATCGTGATAATTTAATGTTAATTTAACAGTGTGATTTTTTTAGAGGTTGCAGACCTATTGTGTGGCCAAAAAAATTTACAAAAATATAACAAAACTGAGCATTGCATTAAAGCAGAATTTGTTGTTGTGCAATTGTATCTATGTCGTGACTAAAGCGAGTACACTGTACCAATTGTCTCAGTGAAATATGCGTAACATGCTTTGCCCAGAGGTGTAGTGTGCTGGCACGCTGCTCAATTCTAAGGTTAGTCTGTGATGTTTATGATTTCATACATTGTAGTGTTTAATTAAATAAACAACATATTTTATATGTCTGCACTTCACTCACCAGCACTTGAATATCTTTGTCAGGCTCAGCAAGCCTTTATGCCATTTTTCCTCACTAAGCCATGCATCGGAGTCAGCTTCATCAAAGATTGAGTTTTCTTACAGTTCCTTTCAAGATACCGTGTTTTTTATTTGATAAAGTAATTCATGCATAATGTATATGCTGTGCAGTTTTCCGAATGCATGTGAAAATAGGGACGAGAATTAGCTTTCCTAAGGCTCAGAGGCATAAATAGAGGTTAAAGTTAGCACACGCTGTATTTTAGCAATTTTGGCTAATAGAGCAACTGCTATTACTACGCGGAGTAATATACACAACTATGTTAATTCTGTACCACTATGTATGCTGGGTAGACAGAAGCACCTGCACCGATTCTACGATGCATGCATTTCCATCCAGATGGGAACAGATAAATGAGTGGAAACAATGTAATACACAAGGCACACCTACATGTGGCACTCTGAACAGACGCGTGGATGGACTCACCGAACCCAGAAAAAAACGCATACGCATTGAACGGAATTATTTGGATATACATGCTGGGGAGAAGGAGGCTGTTTTACACAAGAGCACTCAATGTAGTGGAAATCAAAGGTGCTCAATCAGAGGTGGCAAACCGAATGAGGATCAACAGGCCACGCGCTGATTGAATACTTTCTCCAAATGTTGTGTCTGACCGACATTGGCAAGTATCCCTGAGTGAGCCTGAGTCCCGGGAATTGCTTGCTTTCAGGGTTGATGAGCAAGTTAGCCTCTTTTATCAGCATACATGCCTCCGGGGAATCCACACAATGTCAGTTGATGCTTGAAGAGTATCTCAGAGCGTTGAAAAAGGCATAAACTGAAGGAACCCCCGGGCAAGTATATGTTGTGGAGGTAATAATATAGGCAAATGTGATGACGGGCCTGTATTAAACACAATGGGTTCTAACTAGGTTGCAAGAGGACTTGTCGTGTTGACCCTTATTGTTTGTGTGAATAACGACCATCCAGGATATGTATGTGTTTGAGATGTGATTTTGCTCATCATATTGATATACATTTTACATGGCATAGCGTGATATGTTTAGTAGCCACAGGATTTGATCATGATAGTCTACAGTATCTTCTCTTTGTGTTCAGCTGACATTGTGCAGAGGGACTGGTAATTGAAAGCAACAGCATTCCAAATGAAACCACTTTGCATGGAAAAAATAGTGCTGAAAAGGCTCCCACATTGCAAAGGTTCATTTCAGCATATACTGTAGGAGATCACAGATAAAACGCTATAATTCATGCCTTAGGCCAGTATGTGTCTTACTCTGCAAATAAATGACAGAACATCTGCATTTCAAGATTGTAATAGAAACCATATTGTCATATACGTTTGCTCATTCCTAAAAAAAATCAGTTTTACAGTGACAGTGTAGTTCTAAAAAAAATATTATTTTCTCACTGTGACAGCTTTAATGTTTCTGCTCTCAGGAAACACTGTACAATCAACTTTTGACAACTTTTGTCATAGTGGCATAGTTTTTTTCACTTAAGGTTGAAATTGCAACATACAAGAAGGGTTAATTAATGATCAAACATCTGGAGAAGATAAAATAAAGATACCAAATATCAAACACCCTCACTTTCCACATTATTAAGGTGCTCATGTCACCAAAAAAGAAAAAAACAACGACGTGAACGGAGTGAGCCCTTTTGTCAGTCATACACTGTTTTTGTCTCATACACACAGAGTGCAGAAGAGTTTAACGTAGATTAAACATAGATTAAATAAAAATTGTATTATATTGCCATATATATTTTTAAAGTAATTGTACTTTTCTTAAAATACATGCTGTTGTTGTGATTACATGTGCTGTATCTGTCCCCTACTGGATAAACGTGCTCAGGCTGAGCTTGGAATCAACCGCTTGTATAGGAGCGCTAATATGGAAATGTATATATAATTTGTTGTTGTTTTTTTTTTATATCACCCCGATATCTGATATAAATATCTGATATCAATATCAGGTAGAGACACCCCTTGTATTTGCAGGATAAAAAATATAATATCCAATAATTTGAATTTAAGGCCTTAAAATGTCTAAATTCTCTTAAAACCTGATCAAATGTTCTTAAAAATGTAGTAACATTACTATTAAGCAAAACAGATGTATAAAACATTTTTACACAATTTGACTGCGAGCTTCATAGACCTGCTTTTAAATGTTTACATTTTTTAAGACATTACAATACAACATAACCACAAAACAAAATGAATGCGGTGTGTTACAGAGAAGCACAACAGCAGAGCAAATGTTCTATTTCTACATCTTTGCCAGTGTGAAATGGGTCTTGAATTGCAGTCATTGTGGTCTTAAAAAATAGTTTTTAAAAAGGCTTAATTGTGACTTGCATGTGCTGTGTAAAGGCTAATGTAGTACAGTAATCTCTTATTTATCACAGTTAATTAGTTCCAGACCTGCCCATTATAAGTGAATTTCTGCAATATGGGACTTGGTATGTATAAATTGAATATTTTCAAAGTTAAAGCATAGAAAACCTGTTTATGACTTTCTAAATAACGTTTTTAACATTATTACTACCCTCTAGACATAAGATACTGTAACACTCCTATAGTCATTTTTGCACTCATATTACCTAATATAGTAGACATAAAAACAGAAAATAACCCTTTTCAGACATAAATAAACATAATAAATTATGCTCATATGTGCTGCTGTACATGTGTTCCGGTTGAGTGTAGCGCGGGAGTTGAGTTTTATCTTAGTGTGAGTTACGACAGCAGCAGTAGATTGTTGTGCCTGTAAAATCATTGAAACGATAAAGTCGGGTGTTTGTGGGTATCACCGAACATTACAGTAACATTTCTGACACCTAGCAGTGTAGAATACTACAGTACATACCATCACCAAGTATTTGAATGTGTCTTCTCAATGTCTTATACTGTATTTGTATTTTAGATCATTTAGCCATTTTTGTTGCTTAATATTGCTTGAAAATGCTTAATTTAGGGCCAATAATTTCTTAAACATACAGTACACACATATTTGACTAATAATAGGTCATATTCAAATTATTCATTTTGACATCCACCAATCGTCCATTTTTTACTGCATGTCACACCAACCTAAATTCTTCCCCTCTTGATGCATTGTGCTTAACGCGGTTTGACTGATTCTGTTTAGTAAAGTCAATTGGACAACAGAAAATATGTGCTTAGTCGCATTTCCCTCACGAGTCTGGTGACTGAAAGTGGCAATTTGCAGCAACGTAAATGGACCACAAAGTGCCTTTAATACCAGTAAATAGATGGGTAACACATACTTATTAATCCTTCACTGTACAGCAGACATTGTGGCAGAGCTGTAATTGTGGAAAGAGCTCAAAGTGTTGCTTTAAAAGGCCGAACATTCTAATAGGAAATGCCCATTTGTGCTTGCAACACATGATTGAGTTAGCTGAGTTTTTTTGCATTTAAATAGGACGCACGTGCATTTGACATTTCGTACATAAGGAATATGATTTTTTTTTAAAGGGCAGACTTGTTTATGTGACTTATCTGCACACAGCCAAAGTTGTGCACAAATGGATGCATGTACGTTTTTGTATGTCTAAATGAAAAGCCGTGTGAGGGGTGCAGTTTTCCTTTACAGGTACATGTGGGTGGGAATATATCGTGCCTTTCATTGAGGGCTCACTAAACATATCATTTAGGTGATTTTGTCCAGTGTTGCAAAAAGAGGTTTTTTAAATGTATACAAAAATATATATATATAATAGAGACATTCTGTGTACTTATTTCAAAAGTCTACACACAACGTGTAACAATAATCAATCATTTCAACGACCCCTCATTTAAATATAACAAAATTCACCACTTTGTAAACAAGCCTCATTGTTGTGATCTTTTTTTTTGCATTAATACTCCTAATAGGTGCCCATTACAGAAACAGGGCTGTGCTCTACAATACCTGCTGTTTGTCACACTTCATGGCAGAGGTCTGGTGGAATATCAATGAGGGTTTGTTCTGAAGATGTATAGAGGCGGCTGTTTGGGTTAATTAGAGGGAACCCACTCCCCCGTGGCGCTGTAAACCTGCAGAGCCTTCTTCTTAGTCTGCTGAGATATAATGAATAGTGCACATCTGAAGATTGCCCTTTTTAGTCAGCCCTTTTGCTCTGATGACAACTTTTTTTAAGCCACAGTAAAAGTGAGTAAGTAGAGCTCTGCTGAATTACACTCATCAACACAAGCGGTAAAGCAGAATTAGTTACATTTGTATTCCCACTGTTTGGGATTTCATTAACAAAGAATAAAAAAAATTATAGCCAAACAAGCAATTAAATTGACTGACGTGCAAAGAATTGTGCAGTTTTGTTTGAGAAATGTTATTGAACGTTGAATTCGGAAGGTATACAGCCGTGCTTATCCCGAGTTTTCAAAAATGAATTATTAAATAAACACCCGTTGTTTCGGGGGTTGACTACGGCATTGATATTTGACTAGATTTGTCAAAAAATATTCAAAGACAAGTTATATGTTATATTCTTACCAAGCCTTAGTAATGTTACACTGATGAGACATGACATTAGATTACCTTCTCATTGCGTGGAGTCAGCCATAGCATGTTCCACATGACGTAGTGAATAGAAGTTCTCCTCCCATTCTTTGTGGACGTGGTACATTTTGGGCTTCTCACTTTGTTCTTCTTCCCCACTTTGTTTGATAACATTTCTTAACTTTACAATAAATACTTTTGAAGGTAAGTAGTTAGCTTGGCAGCATGCTATGTTTAAAGCTATGTTTTAAATTCATGCAGTAATATTGTAGCCTGTGCAGAAATTCACTTGTTACAGTTGGTTAGGGAACCAATTTACCGCAATAAACGAACTTTACACACATTGGCCACCTGCACAGTATAATGACATCTAGAGCTACAAGAAGAAATGTGCCTTTATAAATATTATTGTAAGATAGATATTATAAGATATACAGTATTATTATAATATCATAAGATAGTAATCCTTATTTTTGGTTGTAAAAGAGCCATTCAAGGTAGTGTTTTTCAAAAATATATCAATGAATAAATCATGCTGCTTCATGGCTAAATATGGCCTATTATCAGCCAGAAAATATGCCTACTGTCACGATCTGTGTGTTTGTGTCGTGACAGTATCTCTTCTCAAAATTACGCACACCTGCTTCTTGTTAGTCTCGTTATTTAAGTTCAGGTGTGCGCACTCTTGGTATGTTGGAGCGTTGTTTGTGTCACGCTGTCGTTCACACTCGTCTGTTTCTTGCTGCCGCTGCTCGGCAGCATTATTCTTCATTAAAATCGTTTTCCTGACCTGCTTGGCGTCCTGCTGTCCGCATCCTTGGGGTCGTCACACCATGCCAACAAGACGTAACCGTGACACCTACTTAAGCATATTTGACATTTTTTGGCTAAATTAGGCATTTTTAAGCATCAAAATGGCTAAATGAACTAAAACAACTTAGAAATATAAGACATTCAGAAGTCCCATTCAAAAATGCTGTGATAATTTGTAGTATTCCACACTGAACAATAAGTGTCAGTAATCACTGTGATGTCCGGTGAGACACACAAGCACCAGACTTTGATGGCGATATTGAGTGCTAATGTATATGCTTGTTGAATTTAATTCATGCTAGCGCCCCGCCTGTTTCCACACAAAACAAACTTAAATCAAAATACATAAATACATACTTAAATAAATCAAATCGCTATCATTAACTAAAAGCAAACATAACCTGTGCGTGTGTGTCGGTCTGTGTGTGTGAATATATTTGGGGGATTTCATGAGATTGTTAAGGTATAAAATGTATATTTTTTGGAGTTTACAATATGTTGTTGCACATAAAAATGAATGAAACACAGACCTTCACAAATAGTTGCAATAGTTTCAAGGTCTGGAATGGGCAAAAAAACACTTTACTGAAGCATGAGGGTAAATTAAAAGGCAACAAAACAAAAGGCAATATACACAGAAGTATAATAAAAGAAGATATACAGCAGAAATAGAATGGAGTTATATACTGTAGAAAGTAAAAATCATTAAAAAGACAATAACACACATAAAACGGAGCAGTTAAAGTTACAGTGCAAACTCCAAGGTGATTTAATAAAAGGCTGTGGTAAACCGAAAAAGTGCATTCAAAAGCTGGAAATTGCAGCAGATCTGCAGTTCTCTGGAGGTTTATACTCGATATTTGGGGCATAAAAACTGCCTCGCAACAGTCTCAGGAGACTTATGAAGTCTGGGATGTTCACAGAAGAAGATTACTGCTTTTTTGGCCCTTTTGGCTTTAAAAACAACAGTAATATAGTAAAGCAAGCCTGTCACTGGGGGCCGGGATGAAGATTGAGCTCAAAAGTGATATAACTTACTTTTTTTTGGTAAAGTTAAGGTTGGTTGGGTATTTTTTGCACATGCACTACTCGTACCGCGATGAAAGCTGTAGCTCTGGGCATCTCACAGTGACATGAAACGTTGTATCAGAGGGGAGAGCATTGCTATTTGGTCACCTGCTATGACAAAAGGCTTGCAGAAAAAAAAAAATCCACCCTACGTTGGTAATAATTGATGCACACATGATAATACAGGTAAAATATACAAAATGTATCACTGTTAGAAAGCCCACCTTTTTTTGTGGGCATGTTTTCATGCTTCACTAACAATGTTTTTTCATCCTTTATTTCTTTTGCAAAAAACGTATACAGTATACAGTAATTTGGGGCTGAATAATTACATGTTATTAGTCAAAGATATGCATGTTCAAGTAAATGTTATGATTTTTTTTTTTGCTTAAATAATGTATTTTCATGCATAAAAATGACTAAATGAACTAAACTACAAATATAACACATTCAGAAGACATATTCAAAGACATTGGAATGACTAAGTGTCAGTAATGTTACATTGATGAGACAATAGCCACCACAGGAAGTACAGTAAAGAACAAGTTAAAAAAACAACAAGGAACTCTAAGTGTGAGTCTATATTATGTCTTATTTATGTCTCATATGTCATGTTTCTTATTATGTCTACTATGTTGGATAATAGAAGTGTAAAGGCGGCCATATTATTAGACAATGTATGTCTAGAGGGATCTAAAAATGTTAAATCCGTGTTTATACGGTCGTAAACAGCTTTTCTATTCTATGACATTAAAACATATTCCATTTATAAATCAGGAATTCTGCTTTACGGTAATTCAATATCACAGTCTATTCTGGAACCAAATAACCATGTTTAAGAAGGGACATATGGTATAACACCATATGTTCATAAATTGTCTTATATTATCATTCATTAGTGGTGATTACATATATATTTTATCATTTTAAATATGTTCAATAAGTGTGTGAAGTATACTAAAGAGAGAAGGAGAGAGAAGGGGAGGGAAAATTGCATACCCCGTCGGTCGGGACAAGCTGTCTTAATGATTTCATTCATTCATATGGTAAAAAGTAAACCCGATGGGTAGCAGGATTTTGCAAATCACTACAAAAACTTTTTAGAGCAGTGGTTATGAAAGAAGCTACTATATTTTGATAATGGTGCGAATGGAAAAAATGTGTTTTTGGAAGTGCCCGGAATGAATGTAACCACAGTCTAGACAGCAGTTGCTGCGCCGACTCTTGAAAAAAAGTTAATTTTGTGTAGAAGTGAGAGTTAAGCTTGTGTGATTGAGAACTATGGGTTATCAGTGTTGTGCAACTCTAGTTGTGCTATGTGAGTGTGTATGTCAATAAGCCCATCTATGAGAAACTGTCAGACAAAAACACGGATCTATTAGACAGAATCTGTAGGTGTAATAATAATACTGTATCTAGCAGTTTCCTAACTGACAGACGGACAAACAAATACAATGCTCCACTTTTATAGTTTAAGTCACATAACCTTGGAAACATCTATGTTCCGAGTGAATTTCTCCATAGCCAAATTTCACCTTGCCAGTTTGTTCTGACTGCTGCTACTCACACATTAGGGGATTAAAATGATACACATCCGGTGTGCCTGAAGGACACGCACACAGGCAAGTAATGGAAAAGTGACCACAGCCATCAGTCGGTCTGCGTTATATTTCCTACTGTGCTGCACTTTTTTTGCACAATGTCACCACACACATATGCTCTACCGCACTCTGGAGTATCTAAGTGGCTTGGTCCTCCCTCTGTCCCACATGTGTTGAGTACAAATAGACTTTGTTAAGTGGTCTGCCAGATAGCATGGCTGTCATGCACCAAGTGCAAAACAGGGGAGATACTTTCTGCATCAAGTGCTGAATAAAGCAATAAGGAACAGTGAAATGTGAAACAATGGCTCCTTCCAGGTGCCATGAGAGAAGTGAGGAGGGGGATTAGATGAGACAGGAAGCTCGCCGGGATGCCGAGCTGTTAACATTGGACTTGGCAGCTCTCTACCAGGGAATGGCTGACAGGCAGGAGCAACTGTCACAGCACATAAGCACCTTCCTGCACAACCGCAGGTTCTGTTGGGTGGGAAGCCCTCCTGCGTCCATGCAGTTAAGGGACAGAGTCGCCCACCAAAAGCTTTAATTGTAGTGTGAAGTGCATGCGTGTAAACCAGCGTTTGTGGCGTTGAAAGATTCCATTTGATAAGAGAATGACCACCGTTGTAGTGTATAGTGCACAGTGGGGAACAGCAATGTAACAATTCAACTTTTCAAGTGGTAGGAGCATTTTTGATTTGGAAAATTTCATTCTAATTATGTCAAGGTAGATCCGGAGGAAATAAGTACATTTATATATATTAATATACAGTGGTACCTCAGTTGATGTACTCTCTTGTTAGCATAGTTTTCGGTTTGTGCGAAAATTTTGCCCAGGTTTGCGTACGATTTACGATTAGCGTACAATATGGTGCTCGTCTTGTTGTGTTGTAATACACGACATGAGTCCAGCCGTAGTTCTTGATGTATTTTTATAACATTAGCAGCTTGCTAATACATGGAGACAGGGACAGGAAGTGAGCTCTATTGCCTGTCTATGATGTCATCATCGGTTGATTCTGTAGTTCTTTGCTAACTAACACACTTATGCCACAAGGCGTCTCAAAAGAGTTTCAATTGCTAGGTAGATAGATGGATAGATACTTTGTTAATCTCCAAGAAAAATTTGCATGTCAAGATATAAGTGCAAAACTATAAAAATATTTTATTGTAAAATATAGTAAGTACATAAGTAAACTTTATTTATATAGCGCTTTTCACAGACAGGGGTCACAAAGTGCTTTACAGACAAAATAAAACAATAATATACATATGAAAAATCTCTTAACCCAAAAAAGCCAACCCAAAAAGTCTTAAGCTGCTTTTTAAGAGTCTTTACAGAGTCCAGGCAGCGCAGGAACAGAGGAAGTTCATTCCAGAGACGAGGTGCCACTGCTTTAAAAGATCTGTGGCCTCTGGTTTTATAGCAGGTCAGAGGAACCATGAGCAGGTTCTGACGTAAAGACCTCAGACTACAAGCCGAGCTGTAGGGCTGGATCAGGCCGTTTATATAATCAGGTGCCTGTCCGTGAAGTCCTCTGAAGATCAGGAATAGGATTTTGAAATTAATTCTGAAAGCGACAGGGACAGGGAGATTTCAAGATGGAAGTAATGTGGGTTCTCCTGTTGGTGCGGGTCAGAAGCCTAGCAGCAGAGTTCTGGACATCGTTTAGACGGGTCAAGTCCTTCTTATCGAGGCGGGTGAATAGGCTGTGACATTAGTTTAATCAAATGCGTGGATAGTTTTCTCCAACTCATCCTGTGAAACCATTGGTCTCAACTTGGAGATGTTACGCAGATGAAAGAAGCAATTCCTGATCAACTTTTTTGAGTACTTGGTTAAAGACATCCCCTCATCAAAAGTAACTCCCAGATTACGCAGACTTGATTTAGCTGAAGAGCTCAGGTCGCCCAGGTGCTGTCTAATGACTGGGACAGCACTGTCAGGGGCAATGATGAGAGTCTCCTTCTTTTCTGGAGACTATTGTCTTTCAACCACTGCTTTACCTGTGACAGGCAGTAAATTAAAGAATGGAGTCTTTGAACCTCAGAAACCTTAAAAGAGCAGTACAGTTGTATGTGATCAGCAAACAGATGATAGACAGCATCATTTAACCCTTGGATTATCTGACCCAGGGGAAGGACATACAACAGGAACAGAAGTGGACCCAAGACTGAGCTCTGTAGAACACCACACTAAAAGTCTGCTGTCTTTGACATAATATGATTGACTGACACGCTGAAGAGTTTTCCTGAGTCAACAGCCATCATGATGTCACGAGACACTTTCAGCAGTGCTGTTTCAGTAGCGTGGTGTTTCCAAAACCCTGACTGAAAAGTGTCATCGATGTTGTGTCTCAAGAAACAGTGTCAGAGGCCGCCTAATGGAGGTTGGGCCATAGCAAGAGGGTGGTGGGGTTTTGTCCTTAATGTCCCTGATCTTGTCAATGAACAAATTCAAAAGGCACTGCTATCTGTTTTACAAGGCACAGAAGTAGCTGGGAGTTTATCAAGTCAAAAAGCACCTCCAACTTGCCCTTATTGGATGCAATGAGATTACAAAATTATGTGTACTTTTATCCAGTCATTTAGAGAGTCCAGTTCTATGACACAATCTCCTCAAATTTAGAATGTTCTCATTGAACTAGGTACATGATTGCTCACGTGTAACAATATTAAATTTAAAAGGGGCAACTTGATCCAGAATTATTGCACACTGAGACTTAAATCAGTGCAAAAAGCCATCAACATCAGAGCATTCTTTAAAAATATAAGGATCACACAATGCACAGAATTCTTCAGCCGTGGCCTCAGAAGTGATTCTCTTTTTTGCCCTAAAAAAGCCAGGCCTAAGCGCAGGAGGGACATTTAAATCAAAGAAAATACAACAGTGGTCACTGAGGTGGAAATCCTCTACAAGGACATTTCCAACACGCAGACCAAGTGAGAACACTAAGTCCACAGTATGACCCTTATTGTGGGTGGGGCCTGATACACTTGCTTAAAATCAAACATTTACATAGATAAAAGTTCCCCTGCTGGGCTGGACATGTCATCCTCCAAATACAAGTTAAATTGCCAAGGATTATATATATTATAACATTAATACAACACAAATATTATAAAAACAAGGTAAATAATAAACGCTTTAAGAAAGTACATGCATTGCCATGCTAACACAACATGAAGGGTGCCCAGGCTGGGCCTAAAATAGAAAGATAATTCAAGTTGGGGATTTTGGATTACCATGCCACTACAAAAGACATAATTCTCTACTGAAAGCCGCCGTAGTATAAAATTATTGCAAAAGTTATTTTAAAGCGATATCACACATTATTGCTTCAATGTTACCACAAATTATGCAAATACAGTATGTGAGTGCAGTTTATTTACATTTCATTAATAAGGTAAAATGACTATTTTTGGTTTTATGCCAGGAGAGAAGAGAATGATGAATAAAACAACCATCCTGA
The DNA here is from genome assembly GCA_024372805.1 of Oostethus manadensis. Lineage (NCBI taxonomy): Eukaryota > Metazoa > Chordata > Actinopteri > Syngnathiformes > Syngnathidae > Oostethus > Oostethus manadensis. The sequence goes on from QODF01000040.1 coordinate 4,377,805, forward strand.
TCCTGTTATAGAGAAATTAGCAATGCACACAATCTTTTATCCACTAACTGGAAAAAATATGCAAACAGCGGGTTTTAGATGTTTTGTTATAATTTATTCATATGATTCTTTAATTGGAATGTTAGTTAATTGAATGACTTATTAAATTTGATTCATTGGTAAACACAATTATTTCCATACTGAATTTTGACAAGTTTGACACATAACATGATATTTTGTGTACATACTTTTTATTTCTTGGATCTTGAAGAGTGAGCTTAGTAGGATTCCTTATGTATAAATGGATTCTTTTTGTAGTTAGATCATAAAAAACCTGTTTTTGACCTTAAAGACTGTTTTGAACATTATCAGAGCCCTCTAGACATGCAATTACAACCTTTAGTCACTTTTACACTCCCATTACCCAAAATATTGCAGACAGTCAGAGTAAATAAGCCATTTACGACATACACGTGTTTCCTAGAGGAGCTGAGTGGGGGGTAGACAGGAAGTGACATCAAGGGTTCTAGAGTTGTAGCTTGGCGTGTGTTTCATTCTTATTAAAATTAACTCAGATTTTTCTTTTTTTCTGTTGTTGTGTGGGTTGTTTTTTTTTTGGGGGGGGGGTGTTTTCTTGTTCAATTACATTTTTGAATGTACCACGGGCCAATACAAAAACACACTTTGGACACCCTTGCTGTAATCTGTTCAACATGGAACTCCAAAGGTGTCCAGATGTTTCTGGACGTCTATTCCCAGGCTGGCTCTATCTTTGTTTGTGTAAATCATCTCACTGTGGTTTTTGCTGCTCTGTTTGCAAAGCTTGGTCCTTTTGTTTTGACTAGCACTATGCCAATAACAGCTCTTTCAGTTTGTTTTCTCTGCATTGCTATTTGAATGCATACCACGCTGTAAATGCTATACTATGATTTTGTTTGCATTTTGCCATGTTTCTAGGTAAAGAGAAGGCAATGTTTGAATAGTGTTGACTGAAGCAAGAAATTAGATATTTAAATGCATTCCATTGTTTTATTTTCCCATGACTCTGATGGGTTCTCATGCATTATAATTAATCTATTTTAATGCCTGGAATCCTTCTCCTTCTGTTTGCTGGATTCTGTTGCCCTCCTATTGATCTTTCATGGCATTTATAGGAAATCAAAGTCAGCTACAAGTGGGAACTCATTTGATTTCCTGCACTAAATTTGTCTTTATGTACCTCAGAGCGCTGATATGAAGGTATTCTTTTTTTTTTATATTGATTGCAGTATGGATTCTGGGACTGGTAAACGAAGACGAAGCGCTCAGCAGGTCCTCTGGCCTTCAGCCACACTTGCATATCTCAGTCATGGGTCCTAATGAGCTGGATTGCTGGCGTTTTCCAGCCAGAGAAACTGCAAAATCAATACCAAGTGACTTCAAACAGTGGGAATTGAATGCCGATTGGATGAAGGATGATAAAGAGGCTCAGAGAAAGATGAATTGATATCACCGTTGAGAGATGATGCACTTACAGGAGACATGAATTGTATTTAGGACTGGATTGTGTTTTCAGGGAAATAATGAAGGTGCTATTTCTATCTAGTACAGACAGTCATCCCACTTCCTCAAATCTAAAAAACACTCTCTTTTTGTCTCTTTTAACCCCCTAGATGTGCTGTGGACTGCCTATGATTTCTTCTCCTCCTGTTAAAAACCTGTGGCAGACAAAACCTGCACTTTCCACTGCTCTTGTTACCACGGATCCGAGAGAGACAGCTGTAGTTTACACCTAAATCACACGCTCCTGTTCTTGGCTCGCCCTCCGTCATTATTCTTCAGCATCCTGTCAACCACCATGGCCAGCTTCCTGGCATCAGCCTTTCTTTTGGTTCTCCACACGTATGCTGGCGTTACTTTGAATAGCATGGATCTCAACGACAGTGAACACGTGGTGTCTTCTCCTCCGCCAGGCACTTGCAAAAGATCCCCACACAGCATAATAATTGGGGTGCGCAAAGGCGGCACAAGAGCCCTCCTGGAAATGCTTGACATACACCCCGAGGTTGCTGCTGCCGCAACTGAGGTGCATTTCTTTGATTGGGATGAGAACTACTCCAAAGGCTTGGAGTGGTACCGTGAGCTGATGCCCTACTCATACCCTTACCAGATCACAGTGGAAAAAACCCCAGGGTATTTCACATCAGCTCTCGCGCCAGAGCGTATATGTGCCATGAACTCATCCATAAAGCTGCTGCTGATCTTACGTGACCCGGCCGAGCGGGTCATCTCCGACTACACCCAGGTGTACTTCAACCGACTAGAGAACCACAAGCCGGTGCAAGCCATCGAGAACCTTCTAGTGCGCAACGGAGCCCTAAACATCCGCTACAAGGCCATACAGAGGAGCCTGTACGACATCCACATGCGGAACTGGCTGCATCACTTCCCCTTGGAACAGATTCACATTGTGGACGGGGATTTGCTCATTCACGACCCCCTGCCAGAGCTTCAAAAAGTGGAGCGCTTCCTCAACTTGCCTCCCAGGATAGTTTCCTCCAACTTCTACTTCAACCAAACCAAAGGCTTTTACTGTATTCGAAGTGACGGTCGAGAGCGATGTCTGCATGAGTCAAAGGGACGTCCCCACCCTGTGGTCAACAGTACTGTTCTCCAACAACTCCGTTCTTACCTTCAGGAACATAACAGAACCTTCTTTAGGCTGGTGAAGCGTACGTTCAGCTGGCAATAGGAGAGTCAAAAGGAGGCCCGTTGCACTTTACAGAACTGACGTATAAAGGGCCAACTAGAAGTTTCTAGCCTTGTTCAGGACTGATTACGAACAATGTGGAAGAGTAAATAGAAACATCTTCAAGTTTGACATTCTGTCTGTTCTGCAAGCACATAATATGTTTTATGAACCGGTGAACTGCTTTTTTTCCCTTCTCTGTCTTGTTTGATATTCTTGTTCTTGATAATAAATTGTTCTTTTCAATGTTTCGGGCGAGCCAATGTGACATCTTTCTTCTCCGTTTCTTTACTGCTGTCACCTCCCCCTTGAGCCTTCTGCTTTTGCATTCAAATAAGGCTTTGATTTGCTGTTGTCGAAAGTAGACATTAATGCAAGGAAATGGGCACCCTGGAGTGCAGTTTTAGCAGTACAGGAATCACTAATGGTTTTGGACAGTGAAAGTAGCCTGTGCCCAAAGCTAAATCAGTCAAATCCAAGTCAGTGTGCTTAAATCTCAAGCGCTCATCTTGCCTTTTATTCCTGCTCAGCATTTTACTTCAGGTGTTACAAGTATGGAAAATGACTGTTCAGCCTTTCCTACAGATTATCACTTTCCAGAATCTCTCATTGAAGGCAGATTTCCCTGAAACATCTTTTCATCCTATATACAACATGGGTCATGTACTGTATGTTACTTTCATTGATTAGGGTAAAACAGCAGCCAAAGCTGCGGCTCTACTAGTATAAAATATCCATGTCATCTTTTTCTGTCTCCAAGAATAAGCACCGCGGCTATCTCAGAAGCAAATGTGCATTGATGCTCACTGTATGCCCACAAGGATAGGTGTACAGTAATCCCTCGCCTCCAAAATTAGAGGAACACTTTGAAAACACATCAGATCTAAATGGGGGAAAAATGATCTTGAATATCTTTCCTGATGATAAGTAGGTGATGTGTTATTAACAAAATGATGCCACATAATTTGATAAAAATGAAAGTCATCACCCTATAGAGGGGAGAAATCAAAGACACACCAAAAAAGAAAGTGAAAAAATGATGCAGCAGACTGGCCCATTTTGCCAAAATGTCATTGTAGCAACTCCAAATGATTCTCAGTAGTTTGTGTGGCCCCCACGTGCTTGTACGCATGCCTGACAACGCCGGGACATGCTCCTAATGAGACGACGGATGGTGTCCTGGGGGATCTCTTCCCAGATCTGGACCAGGGCGTCACTGAGCTCCTGGACAGTCTGAGGAGCAACCTGGCGGCGCCGTATGGACCTAAACATAATGTCCCAGAGGTGTTCTATTGGGTTTAGGTCAGCTGAACGTGGGAGCGAGTCAATGGTATCAATTCCTTCATTCTCCAGGAACTGCCGGCATACTCTAGCCACATGAGGTCGGGCATTGTCGTGGACCAGGAGGAATCCAGGTCCCACTGCACCATCGTAGGTTCTGACAATGGGTCCACGGATTTCATCCCGATACCTAATAGCAGCCAGGTTGCCATTTATTAACCTGTAGAGGTCTGTGTGTCCTTCCAGGGATATGCCTCCCCAGACCATTACTGACCCACCACCAAACCGGTCATGCGGAATTATGTTGCAGGCAGCATAACGTTCTCCACGCCATCTCCAGACCCTTTCACGTCTGTCGCATGTGCTCAGGTTGAACTTGCTCTCATCCCAGACTCCACTGTGCACTTTTAATGGCGTTTCTGGTTGATAAGAAAGACTCAATGTCGCACACTTTCATGAAGTATTATTAGACAGTCTGATAAACATCAGTATGTGCAGTACATGTATGGTAAAGTATATATTATTGGCGATGCAATGAGGAAACACCAATGTCTCTTGTGTGAAGCCACGGGCCAATCACAGCCTGCCTGACTGGATCTGTGTGTGGTCGCTTGAAGCATCATGAGAGCGATGACTCAACGGGACTCTCGAAGCTGTTCTTCCTGTGCATTTGAACAGGAAATATGAAAATTCATCTATTTTACTGATAAAATTATTGAAAATATTAGATTGAAAAAAAATGTAAACCACGGACCATTGAACTAAAGTGGAACAATTTAATGCAATCATAAGTTTTTTTTACTATTCAGTATTCACATGCATTGGAAAGGAAAGACCACCAGGGGGCAGCGGTGAGGCTCAGCCTCACTTGCCGACCCTCACCCCACGTCACTGGCACCAACATGTTTAGTCCTTTTTTACTTCCTGTTGGTATAGTGTCCCTACACCAAGTCAGCGCAAAGCAGGAGAGAGAAAAAAAGTAATTTGACAGCACACAGCAGAATTACAGAATAAAATGGCAGAATTCAATTGTCAGTCCCTGTCAGTGATGTAAAGCTGCGGCCTTTTTAAGCAGAGAGTGTGGGTTTGATGCCCGCTTTTGTTCCTGCTAATTTGTTATTTTGCACTAAAAAGGAAACAATTTGTTTGTCGTGTGTTTATAGTACTCCAAAACTAACAAAATCCAACTAAATTCCATTTTGCACACCCCAGTTAGCATGTTTTTGAAAATGTACACCGAATGTATACAAACATTTTGCCCTGGTTTAGGTACATTTACCAACTAATGTCTTATGAATACATTGCATCGGTGCAACGTTGTTCTTGATGCATTTTTAGCACAAACAACGTCCTACTGGAAGTGGAAGTCAGCTCTGTCGCCCAGCTATGATGTCATTAGGGGTTGACTCCGTAGTTCGACAATGTGGCAGTGAGCTCGACAGACACAACCTTGCTGTTTTTCCACGACGTATTTATTAAAGTCAAAAGTGTTTCTCACCTGCTTTATAAAATGCTGGCACTTTCTTTGGCACCGTTATTGGTTATTCATCCATCCATCCATCCAATTTCTATGCCACTTATCCCCACTAGGGTGGTGGAGGTATGCCGGAGCCTTTCCCAACTGACTTTGGGCAAGAGTTGGGACACACCCTGGACTGTTGAATTCTACCTTATTCTCACCAGGGGGCGCTTGCACGCCAGAATAACTCACCAGGGAGCAGTGGGGGAAAATGTGTCTTTTTCTCTAGGATGTCTGCAACCAAAGACGTGTGGCAGCATATGCAGTCACATGTCAGTCTGCTCAAGTATGTGTGACATTTGAAATACACAAGCACTCATACAAGTTTAAATTTTAGTCCCCTGTGAGCGTCACACTGGCACAACACAACGTTCCCATTAAGGATGCACAAAAGTGCAGCCTTTTCTTACAATAACAGAGCACACGGCGAATGAATTCCCAATTGCAGCATTCATTTATTTGTGCCAAACCAGCTGTGCTTGCTGGCAGAAAGAGAACTGCATAGTGCATCTGTAGCGTTGCGCAACAAGGAACGATCATTTTTAATTATCATCCCCCTAAATATATACAACAAAACCATTTATAGGAGTTAGGTAAGCAATTATACATCAAGTTATAGTGAGATCAAATGATAATGTCACAGACAAGTTTATATTAAAAAGAGGATGGTGCAAAAATGTTAAACATAAATCCATGACAGTCACGGCTCAGCGGTGCAAATACAATATAACACAATATAGTTTTTTCAGCATTTTTACTTGATTACTTCGCAGTGGGTACACTTAATTAATATCATGATCGAATGGTTGTTTGTTTACATGTGCCTTGCCATTGGCTGGCAACCATTCCAGGGTGTACCATGCCACTCACGCAAAGTCAGCTGTGATAGGCTCCAGCTTAACCCTGCGACCCCAGTGAGGATAACAAACATAGAACATGCATGGATGGATTGAATATAATGATTCGATTGAGCAGGGGTGTCCCCAGAGCCACATACTGAAAAAATGAAAGGGTGCAAGGGATACTTGGATATTTGTTAAGTCAACACATGTACATATGCTATTAAGCTAAATTCCGGATGCTACGTTTTCCACGCATTTTTAACCCCGGCGGCTTAAACGATGTGGATAATGTATGGCTAAAAGAACTAAAGCCACAGAACACACATGTGTTTTTTTTAATTAATTAATTTATTGAAATGAATTAAATTCTACCTTCCTTTCCTAAGGGATCGGTAAAGTCTCCAGATAAGTTCAGAACAACGAAATGAAAAGTGGAGGTTTATACTTTCTGATTCGCACATTTCACTGTCAATAAAAAAGGGATTCCACTTCAGAAAGAAAATCCAATCATCATGCAGAAGCGGAGTGTCCGGGCCAGTCCACTGCCCCATAGAGCCCTAGAGATCCTGAGCGTCCGACGTCGAGACAAAGCCCAGCATTTAATCCAGTGACTTTCCAGTTTCGAGCAGTGAAACAACGCACACTACGCTTCCCCATCAAAGTCAATAGACGCTCCGCGTCCGACTGTGTAAAAACGGCATGGTGCTGCAGGGATGAATGAGAAGGAAGTCACGTCAGTTACCTGTAATAAGTAGCTGATGCGGAACAAAAAATGAAGATAATCTGGCGCATACTTAGCCAATGAAATGCACACACAATAGTACGTATTTCACCACTTTTTGGTGGGATATTTTAGGGGAAGCTGAGGTTCCTTTGCAGTCTTAGAGCAATCGCCATTGGTGCACTGATTATGCAGCTTTCGTAGGATGTTGCACGCTGATTTGTGGTATGATAATGATGCAGTCTAGTCCGAGAGTGTTTTGTCCTTCTTCACGGATCCCAAATAATTAATGTTGTTGCAGTGTTCCATCACTTCAAGTGCAGATGGTATATGTTTGGCAATCAAACGAAGGAAGCCTGCCACAACATCCGGATTGAAGTGAGGAGAATAAGATTGTCTACTCCAGAGGTGTCAAATTCAACTGCAGACGGTGCCAAAACTCAAGCTAAAAAGCTAACAACCAAACTCAGCCCTAAAAAAACCCCAATGTCAACTCCTGTCTGCCCCTTCACTCAACTAACCAATCACGGGAAGACATTTACAGCAACACACACGAGCATCTGCCTAAATGGTTGATTGTTTGTTATTATGTTGGCTGTATTGTGTAATACGAGTGTTAAGGTGATCGTTGGGATGTCTGGAAGCTTTCATGCCGTTCATGTTGTTTTTCACAGATAACTTTTGATGGAAATCGGTTTTGTATTGTTCATGCAATGCTGCTAATTGTGTTTGGGGCTGACAGGTGTGTCACAGTTTTTGCAACAGTGATGTACAACTGACTTGGTTTATATTACATAGAACAACATCACAGTAATGTGATAAAACTCTTAGGAAGAAGGTGGGCAGCAGGTACAAGCGTGAATGAAATCATAATCATAATAATCACATTTGGCTGGCGACCAGTACAGGGTGTAGGCCACCTCTCATCCTCTGCGGCCCTAACAAGGTTAAGTGCCACAGAAAATGTAAGAATGGATGGACGTTTGTTTAATGAAAGTTAAAATACGGGACATTTACAGAAAACTATGTATGAACTGTGGGGCAAGAGGTAAGTAAGGCACAATGCAGCCGTTTCACGAGGAAAAAGGGGAGATTTGATAGATTTGCTGCAATGGGGTTAATAATGAATCTCCAGTTGATTATGTACGTTTTTTACCATACAAAAACATTCAGACAGTCCAGAAATTTTACAGCAGTTTTATTTGAACAAGAATGAAAAAACATCAACAAAAATCCATAAAAAATATAATAATTGTTAAAAATGCATATTTAAGCAAATTGAAATTATTTTTGGCCTAAATTGAGGATTTTCTAGCAATAGCTAAGTGAACTAACTAAATTAAGAAAAATACCAATACAAGGCTGAAGAGGCATTGAAATTGTGAATGTATTCTATATTGGGCACTAGGTGTTGGTGTTTGGTGAGACAATGGCCAGACTCCACACTTATGTCCACTCGCCATTAAGGTCCGTCCTCTAGGGAACACATTTACTGTGACACACATGAACAGGGGTTTTATTTACCTCTTAAATGACTTGTTTTCTTTTATTATTAGTCTACTATATTGAGTAAAATGAGTGTCAAGCCATTTAAAGCCCCCATTACAACACATTACACATGAGAGCTAACGTGAGCCTATTTTATCTCACTTATTTTTTATTTTTGTTTTTTCAATCTTCATTTCTAAAGGGACGGACAATGCATATTGATGAACACTTATGTGTAAATATGCCAGAATTAGCCAAAGGCTACTTTACATCTGTAGTCCCTGGCAGGTGAAGAAGAGAAAATAAACAAAAAAACAAACAACACCAAACAAAACACAATGACACTATAAACACAGTAAAATCAAACAATAAAAAAGGATAAGAACGTACAACATTACATACACTATAGAAACAAAGGATTTTAAAATTAATGGTCACAAATCTGGTTCCTCCTAAGCCATTGTTTGAGATTGATTTTAAATGAACTAAAGGTAGTTGAGTCTCTTATAACAACTGGAAAATGATTCCAAATTTCTGTACCTTTGACTGATAACACCTGTTAGGTGAAGATTGTGCGTCTGAAAGGAATTACACAATAACCTCTCATAGAGGCTCTTGTTACCTTACCACTCTAATTATGTCTAATATGACTTATTTCCTCTGATTATATCTACTGGGTAATTTTGGGTAATACAAATATACATTTATATGGGAGTTTTTTCATATTCAGAGGGCTTTTAGAGGGAATGATTCATCCGTGAATCACCACCTTATAGTGGTGGAGGGGTTTGAGTGCCCCGTGATCCTAGGAGCTATGTTGTCGGAGGCTTTATGCCCCTGGTAGGGTCTCCCAAGGGAAACAGGTTCTAGGTGACGGGCCAGACCCTAATGAAGAAGATCAAGAGGAGTGACCACACCTCGCACGGACACACCCCGAATCAGGAACACGTCTGGCAGAGTCTCCCATTCGTCGAGTCTTCAACTCTCATCTGCGGCAGAGCTTTGCCTGCATCTCGAGGGAGGACCGGGATATTGAGTATGAATGGGCCATATTCCGTGCCTTCATTGCTGAGACAGCCAGTCGTAGTTGCGGCCGCAAGGTGGTCGGTGCCAGTCGTGGCGGAAAGCCCCGACCCCGATGGTGGACACCGGGGAATAGGGCTGCTGTCAAGCTGAAGAAGGAGTCCTATCAATAATGGATGACTTGCGGGACTCCCAAAGCAGCTGACAAGTACTGGCAGGCCAACCGGCATGCTGCTCCGGCGGTGGTCAAGGCAAAAACTCGGGTCTGGAAGGAGTTTGGTGAGGCTTTGAAACACCACTTTCAGTCGGCATCGAAGAGGTTCTGGCAAACCAGAAAGGGGAAGCAGCCCCGAGTTCACACTGTTTACAGTGTGACGGGTGCTTGCTGACCTCGACTGAGGATATAGTTGGTCGGTGCAAGGAATACTTTGAGGCCCTTCTCAATTCCACTGACATACATTTCGTAGAGGAAGCAGAGTCTGAGGATACGTACGTGGAAAGTTCTATTATCGTGGCTGAGATAAACGGGGTAGTTAAAACACTCCCCAATGGCAAGGCTCCGGGGGTAGACGAGTTTCGCCCTGAATTCCTCAAGGCTCTGGATGTTGGGGGACTGTCTTAGTTGACACCCCTCTACAACATTGCATGAAAGTCAGGAACGGTACCTCTGGACTGGCAGACCGGGGTGGTGGTCCCCATTTTTAAAAAGGGTGACCGAAGGGTGTGTTCCAACTATAGGGGGATCACACTCTTCAGCCTCCCTGGGAAAGTCTACTCCAGGGTGCTGGAGAGAAGGGTACGACCGTTAGTCGAAACTCGGTTACAGGAGTTGCAATGTGGTTTTCGTCCCGGTCGCGGAACACTGGACCACCTCTACACCCTTGCAAGGGAGGATACTGGAGGGTATGTGGGAGTTTGCCCAACCGCTCTACATGTGCTTTGTAGACTTGGAAAAGGCATTCGATCGTGTCCCTCGTGGTGTCCTGTAGTGGGTGCTGCGGGAGTACGGGATTGGTGGCCCGCTTGGTTTGCATTGCCAGCAGTAAGTCAAGCTTGTTTCCGGTGTACGTTGGTCTCCGCCAAGCCTGCCCTTTGTCACCGATTCTGTTCATAATCCTTATGGACAGAATTTCTAGGCACGGATACAAGCGGCGGAAATGAGTTTCCTCCGCAGAGTGTCTGGACTCACCCTAAGAGATAGGGTGAGGAGCTCGGCCATCAGAGCTCAGAGTAGAGCTGCTACTCCTTCACATCGAGAAGAGCCAGTTGATGTGGCTCGGGCATCTCGTCCAGATGGATGGAATGTAATGGAATAAAAACCGTATTTAGAGGATGGCAAAAAGGTTTTGTATGCCCTAACTAAGAAAATACTGCATTGTTGAATGGTGTGAATTCACTTGTTGCAGTCAAGTTTGGAACCAATAATAATAAATAAGATAAACAAGGGACGACTGTATTACTATAACTTTTACCCCAACATAATTTTCTAAAAACTACAGCTTTCGTTTGTTGGTTGTAATATTATGACTTTAAGGAAATAATTTTATTTTTAATATTTCAATGCTTTGCTAGTAAAATGACATTATATGTCCTCATTTTGAGTTCCTTCTCGTAAAATTGTCTTAATATTTTGACTTGAATTCTCAAAATGGCAGTTTTTTCTCACTTCTGGTGTTGTTTTCTATTATTTTCCAACTATTTCAACTTTCTTCTTGTAAATGTTCTTCTTGTAGATATGACTCTATTCCCATTTTATTTGTTCTTTTGTTTTGTTTCGCATAATGGCTTAAGGGAAAATAACATATTTTTTTAATATTTCAACTTCATGCTACTAACATAACGTTATTTTTTCCCATAATATTAGGTTATTCTCGTAATTTTTTTTCTCATTAGATTCCAACTTTTGTCTGTTTATATTTGGACTTCATTCTTGTAAAATTACTGTTGTTATTGTTTAGTTTTTTTGTTAAATTATATTTTTTGAATGTGCTCAGTCAGTCAGGCCCTACGCTTTGGACACCCCAGATTTCTGCTATGACTATGTTTTTGTGTGCATAAAAGAGACACTATTGAATGCTCCAGGGCTGCAACCTTTTTTATTCAGAGGAAGTTCCCCTACACACCGACCGTGTGTGGGTGCTGATACAACGTACGGCGACATGGCATCTGTTCTTAAGGCCTCAGTCACTTCACTCGCTCAGCCTTCGTTATTCCTCAATCCTCCCCAGCAGCTCTTGTCTATTCAAATCAAGCTCTGGCGAAAGTGTGACAGAAAGCATTTCGCTGTGGAATATGAAAGCTTTGTTCCTTTGGGTGTACAGTAAAGCCCCGAGTCCCTGCTCTGGTTCCTCCACAGCCAAACAACAACAAAAGTGGGTGCACAGCCATGGCAGAGACAAGCCATTTATAGCAGTCCTGGCCCACTGGAGCCAAGTGTCACATTTTGCTATTTCCAGACCTTGCAGAAAGGGGCAAGAGGGAGCTTACCAAAGCAAGAGCGTCTGTCGTTTTACTTCCACTTTTTTCTGTCAGATGGGATTGTGGCTTACATTGGATGCGGCTTGGTGCCTCTTTTGTCCATTCATCTTCTTTTTTTCTGCTTTTTTCCATGGCTGCTCAGATTTGATAGTCATCTATCATCAGTTCCTGAATTTCATTGTTCCCACTTCCTCTTTGTTGATCATCAACAACAAAGATCATTTGATCATCAACCCATATCATATTTTTCAGCAAGAAATGTATATAGCAACTTCACAACAGGTTCTTGTATGTGTACAGACAGATCACGTAGTGTTAAAAAGGGACTTCTAAGGAAATGATAGCATCAACTCGTTCTCCCTGAAGTCAACAAGAACAAGCAACCCTTCAGGGCATGCTAATGCAGCCGCTGGAAAAGGTAAAGAGGCCATATTTGCAAAAAGAAACAACCCTTTCCAGCTGAGTTTATGAACGGTACCTAATGAAACGAAATGTCGCCATCTGGTTCTGGATAATATCTATGATTGTCACATATTTAGCAGATCAACGCATGATTGTTGCCGTGTTGAGGGCAGTAGAATACATTTGAAATTGAATAGTGTCATCAGTGGTGTAGTGGGGTGTTATCAAAGCAGCATTGAATGAAAGGAGAAACGGTTAAGCATAACCTAAATGGAGAACCCAAGATAACATAGTGATAGTGAAAGGACCCCAATTATTTATATTCAGTTTGTCTAATGGTCTTTTTATGAAAGCGGCAAGATTCATGGCCCTTTCTTTATCACAAAATACAGCTGCGAACCAAGAGCTTCTAAATATCCTTCATGTGGGGGGCGTACTTTAATGCAACTTGCCGTTTAGTTTCACAGTGCAATGTGTGCTGAGAAAATTTGGTGTTCTGTTTGTCATCCAGAAAGTATGGGAGCATATACTCTCTACTGCCACAACTAACCTGAGTAAAGTTGCCCCCCACAACCACGCAAAACTCTGGACAAATAGTTTTGTTTGTTTTGGTAGCGTTTGTGCAATTAAAGTGATTGTTTGTGCTACTTTATTTTGAAGTTATTACAGTTTATTTTAGAGGGTCAAACAAAGTTCACCCAGTACGCCCCCATTTACTCCAAATGAAAACAAAAGTGTCCCATTTGTCTGCGCTGCATTTGTGCTGTTTTGTAAAGTTGTAATTCATGTTTTTCTTTTTTTAATAAATTACACATTTCTTAAAGGTCAACAAAGGTCACTAACCCCCGTGAAATGCTCCGAATGAAACCAGAATAGTCTTATTTTTTCTGTCTTGTTTTGTGCTGTTTTGTGCAGTTGAAATGAATATTTGTGCTGCTTTTGTTTTGTTATTACGGTTTATTTTATAGGTCAGCCAACGTTCACCCAACCCCCCTTTTATTCCAAATGAAAACAAAATAGTTCCATCCGTTTGTTCCGCGTATGTGCAGTTTTGTGCAGGTAAAATGAATGTTTTGTTTTTGAGATAATACACATCTCTTAAAGGTCAACAAAGGTCATTCAGCTGCCCGAATTGCTCAGAATGAAACCAAAATAGTCCAATTTTTTCTGTCTTGTTTTGTGCAGTTAAAATGAACATCAAAAAATCGAGAATATTTGACCAGAGTTTTGTGCTGGGTGGCAGACCGACTTCAGTTCATTCCTGAATTACTAACAGGTGTCACAAGACATTGGGTGTCACGATTTGCTCGTCGCGGCATGGTGGAACGACCCCGGAGATGCAGAGAGCTGGACGTCAGGCAGGTAAGGTTTGCAGGAATCTTTAATAATTGTGCTCTGAAGCTGCGGCAGGTGCAAAGCAGTGATACATGAAGAGGGAAAAAGTAACAATGAACCGACAAAGGACTGGCGCACACACCTGAACATAAATAGCACGGCACACAAACGAGAACCAGCTGCGCGTAATTTTTAAAGGAGAAAAACTAGCAGGGAAAAAAAACATGTGAAACTAGGAAAACAACAAAAACGAAACCAAAACTGTCACGAATACAAAACACCGAGATCGTGACATTGGGTCTACAGGACAAGATTTTAACATTACTTTTAAGAAAAGTACTATGAAAAAATACAGTATATGACAATATATTCCAATCTACTAATAAAATTTTTATTACGTTACATTTTTCTGTCCTCTGTGTGGACACAAGCGGCCCCGCCTCCACCCACTTAGACAAAGCGACTGTATGACTCACAAAAGATCTCATGCCGTTGTCAACTCTCGGAAGTGTTAACAACTGGTCTAGACCAGTGCATCTGCCTGCAATGTTGCGTGTTTTGTGTCTGATTGCAAATACAAGGCCATCCTGCCGTTGTCTTATTCAGCTCATTACAATAATATTAGAATTCTTTATATGGTTTACTCCAAATTACTGTTAGCCAGAAGGATAAATCAAAGCATAGCAGCTTTTTTAACCAAACTATCAATACGTTAGATGTTCAGAAAACCACTTCCCCGGTGACTAAACAAGAATATTAAATTCTGCTGTCCTCACTTCCTGCCAGAATTCCTCCACGGGTTCTTTGATCACCAGTCCTCCTAGACCCAAAAACACTGACGTGCTGATTTTGTAGAGCGAGAGAAAGAGCTGGATTAGCTCCATTGCGCTGGCCTGTGCATGTGTACTGCAGGGAATTTGCATCTTCTTTTTACAGGCATACAGAGTGCTTGTGTGGATAAAACAAATATTAGTCATCCAATAATTGGAAGCCTCTGGGTTATTCCATGGTCACAAGCATTATTTGACTGCGGTTCATTTACTTTTATTTTCTTCATAACATGACAGCATAAATGTTTTCTTTGCTGAGAGACAAGATCATCTGCTGTCTTAAATGGGTTTTGGTTTCCATTCACAGTGTGGAATACGGTTACTGCAGGGGTGTCCAGACTTCTTCCCCTGAGGGCCATGTATTGAAAATGAAAGAATGCACTTTGATATTTTGTAATGCAACACATGTAGATATGCTAAGCCGGGGATGGGCAAACTGCGGCCTGGGGGCCACATCAGGCCCCCAAGCATCATAATCCAAATTATTTTTTGTAACTTTTAACATGGACAGAGGGTAGATAGCTTGCAATGCTACTGTGGCAGGCCAAAATAGTCAGATGCAATATGTAGCTTGTAGAAAAAACACAACACACACGATCTACAAAGTAACCAACCTACTGGACCATGTGGGCATACAATAAAATATCTACGCACAATACCAATGCCAAAAGAAAACACCCGTGTATTTCGGCCTCAAGGCATGCTGGGTAGCTTGTGGTACTCTTTCTCCCAACATTTTGTCGTTTTTGTAAAATATGTGGAGGAGATCTTCAAAAAAGTAAATAAGGAGAAGTTTATCCAATGTTTTTTTCTTCATAGTTCATATTCTCGTTGTAGTTGGACTACCCAGTGTAACGCTTTCCTTCACTCTGCGTGAAAACATACAATGTATGAGCTGTGCGCCCCTTCGTGCATTTTCTTCTCCTGCAAATAAAAAAACAAGACCCCAAATGAAACACACATGCGCAGACCTGGCAACACGGCCCGCTAGCCAACCAGTGTTAGCCAAGCTAGTTTCCACTTAGCAGAAGAACATACAGTAGTTGCAAAGTGCACAACATTGGTGGAATCCCTCATCCGACAGTAACAATGTAGCAACCACAACTGCATGGACGTTAAATCACAACTTCACACATTTCACGTCATTACGTCACCGCGCTCCGGCACACAGACTGACGCGGAATTACATGACGCAAACATACAAATCTAGTACGAAAATATATTTACATACAAAATATCACAACAATACTGTTAAGTGTTTTGGTGAACTTAAACGTCATCCTAAACTCGTTACACCAGCATGCCTTGCGGACTGTGTCGCGCCAAAGGCATCTGTTAATTATATTTGCATATTTTTTGTCTTTTATATAGTAATGTGCAAAAGCAATATATTAGGACTGTAACTGTTTCATTTGTCGCTAAAAGTATTTTATTTCACAGTATCTCGAAATAGCGTCGTTATGACGTCACGTCCGTTTTGGTCACTTCCTGTTAGAACTTCGTGATTCCATCTGGAAAGTGTGACAGACCTTTGTACTTGCTCTGTTAATCTGTTGTCATTCTAGGTGCAGCATCATAGAGGCAATGCCGTAAGTTGAATATAAGATGTTTATTTCATGTTGGAGATGTCTAAAAGTATAAATACTAGTGTCATGTTAGAAAATGTGTTGATTTATATACACTATATATAAGCTAATAGGCGAGGCAGCTGTTGCCCCCTGCAGGATATTCATGGAACTGCAGTAGCAATAGAAGTAAGGGAAACGACTGTTTTATTGACAATGCTTAAAGAAATGTGAATTCATACACAAATACTAAGTATTTTTGTATCACTTTATTTTTCAGTTTTCACCGTCATGTGTCTGTGAAGAAGTGTTGAAGCAAATGGTCAACCTTGCAACGGCATTGACTTCATTGGCTTCGGTTTAACTTGGTGTTGAGTCGGCGTTCCAACATGTTGCACGGGAACACTAGAGTGAAAAGGCATGTTTGGATGCTGCAAGTCAACATGGCGACAAGTCACAGTGGAAGCTGCAGGACGGCGTCGTCTTGTTAGGGCTAAAGCAGAAGCTGCCAAAGTAAGAGCGTCAAATGCCAGCCAAGAAGCTGAGCTAAGAATGGATGAAGCTAAGCTAAAAATGAAAAAGGCTGAAAGGGATGCCCAGAATCAAGCCAGAGATGCTCAAGAGCAACTAGAAGTAACAATAGTACGCACAGAGTTAGAAGTACTGACACTACAACGAGAAGCAGCTGAAGCGGAACCACAAGTGTGGGAAGACGTTACAGGAGCGTAATCTACAAGTGGAGACAGAAAATCTGAATCTGGTAGGGCCAGAATTGAACGCACCAGCGAATATGTTCAATCACAGATCGACCTTAAAAATCAGTTTGTATGTCCATCTTTTCAGGTTTATCCATAACAACCTCACAGTTTCATCCAACACAAATGCCTATAAACATCTTGAGCAAGACATTCCATACATCCCAACCAATCCTAATGAAATCCCACACACCCGCACCAAACATAAACAATCTAGCTAAAGTTATGTCACTGGCCAGTCATCTGGACATGGCGCGAGAAATCGGACCAATTGTGGACAAGCTTCCTTATGGGCTGCAAGAAAGGTGGGTGTCTTCCAGGTTCTTGTACGAAGAGCATAACAAAGGTCGTTCCGTCCCTTCCATTTCTTCTGTAATTTTGTGTGCTGCGAGGCAAAGAAATGAAATGACACCAGCTTCACTAATCAGTGTAATACCACCTTAAAACCCGACAGACCCAATACAAAGAATTTTAACTCCAGCCGACCCATCACAGTGTCTTAAGACAGATGTTTCCATAACCAACAATTACCCAAACAAATGCTGTTCTCTACACAACAACCCACACCCTCTTAAGAGATGTAGAACATTTTAAAATAAACCTCTAGAAGAAAGAAAGGCTTTTTTGAAAGAAAAGGGAATATGCTTTAAATGTTTCACATCTTGCTAAACACTGCCAGTGGTCGGTAACGTGTTATGAATGTGGGAGCACCAATCCTGAGGCAGTCATGCATCCCAGCCCGTCACCTCAAGTGGTCAAGGCTCCCCCACCATCTCAGGTGAACGGCGGGGAGGGAGAAACTCAGTATTAACATGCCCGATGTTGGAACTAGCTGTACGGAGGTTTGCAGTAAAGGTCAGCAGGGATGCTCATGCTCCAAAATATGCCTTACAAAGATCTATCATAAGGTTTCTAAGGACAAAGCCATCAAAGCTTATGTTATCCTCGACAACTAAAGTTATCGTTCATTAGCTAGACTAGAACTTTTTGAGTTGATCAACGTTGACAGCACATCTTTGCCATATCATCTCCAAACTTGTTCAGGCCTTGTAGAAACAAGGAACCGGGGGTCCAGATTGAATGGTAAAGATCTCATCTCTCTTACACCTCTTCTTGAGTGTCACGTGATCCCAAGTAATCGAAATGAGATTCCAACACCGAATGGAGTTTTGCATCACTCTCATCTCCAGCACATTGATGAGCACATCCCAGAAATAAAATTGTAACATAGGTTACAATTTTCAACACTTATATTTTTGGAAAGTTATTTCTGTTTTTTCAATTTTTGCTTTGTGTCTGCTTTCTATTTAAATTATATTTAAATTTTTATTTTTTAAATACATTTTATTTTTAGAAAGTGCCGCGGGCCAATAAAAAAACGCCCCTGGATTACCGGCTTACTCGACCAGAAAGCTCAAAACCAGCCTTATGGACTAAAATGCATCTACTCTTGAGCTTCTTGATGCTCACTTTCAAGCGCAGGAAGAACTTTGTATTTAGCCATTATTTTCTGTTAGTTCTATTCTAATAATTTTATAAAAATGATTGTTATGGGATACATGCATGTTTTTTTTATCAAAGGGCCAAATTCTTTGCCATTCCTGTCACCTATTTTTATATACATTTTCCAAGTGATTTTGAAAAAGAATGCCTTTTTTCTAATTTAGGGATTTGCAAATGCTCAGTGAATGCCTTGAAAACTTCCTATGCACATGCTGAAATAAGCCAGCCGTCACGTTGATCCCATAATGTCAGTAAAGAGTCCTCCCTAAGGATATCTCAGCATGCTTATGAATAAAAAGCAGTTATGTTATGGTAATGGCATATTCATATTTGGGCCTTTTCAAACAATCAAGTTCAATAGTTTAATATTACAAATTTTCACTTCTGCAATATTACTTTTATTACAATAAAAGTAATACATTGGAAATGGAGAGCACATAGAAAACGTTTCAAAGAGTATGCATATTTTAATTAAACACGAATAATGGTGCAGGACCTCCTATAAAACAGAGAAAAATGCATGGCCTCCTTTAGTGGATGTGTTGAGTACTACCCCTTTGGCCTTCAAAAGTTATTTTTCCACAAAAAATGTACATGAAATGTGTGCAATCCAGTAATAGGATGGTAAAAAAGGATGACATATTTTTCCTTACATTGTATTATTATAGGCATCCTTATTTCAGATCTGTTGCTCATCTAAAACACAGGAGAACTAGAACTTCGGCAGAATTATGACTGTGTGTGTGTGTGTATTCATCTGACAGCCCCAGCAACACCTGGCTTCCTCAGCAGGAAGTGTGTGTATCTAAAAATGAAGGACACACGAGATGAACCCAGGCAGACTACTTGCTCTGCTACCTTACCATCCCTCCCTGCCCTCCCATCAGTGGAGGAGACATAATCACATCTCCTGCGTCACACCTCACAGGGTGAGTGCAGCTGTAACAAAAAAAAAAGCAAGTTTTTTTTCTGCATTTAAATATTTGAATTAATATTTAAATATTCTTAAATGAGCATATTTTGACTAATAATAAGCCGTATTCAAAAATGAAACCGCATGAATTATTATTTCATATATTTTTGGGAAGCTGTAATAGAGTGAAGCACCGTGTTGTCTTTTTCCACCTTTGCAATGTGCCTTAAATCCTTCAGCTTTACCTGACTTTTCCAAGGTTTTTGTCCCTGCTAAGGGTTGGAAAATGGGCTGTCAATCAAATGAAGGAGGGAAAGAATTAGGGCTACACTGAAAGTTGATGACACCCTGCACCTGTTTTGGAATTTTGACAATCGTCCACAATCCTTATGTGAGTCATGAACAGAAGTCTTTCTCTTTTCTGTGTGTTCTAAAGATATAAAAACAGACTTTTTTTAAAAAGAAGCAGCTCATTAAGGCACAATGCTAATATCAATGACAATGTAGCTTGGTTAATATGCAGGTCACATGATTGTTGTTGGCTCTATAGGCGGAATAGTTATTCTTAGCAGCCTCTTTTTAGCTGTTTTTCTATCTTTAGAATGCACAGAAATGAGATGTGTGGATGATGGGAAAAAAATTCAATACTGCAGTTTTCCTTTAAACTAACTTAAAGATTTTCTTGCGTAAATTAAGCATTTTAAGCATACAATTAAGGAAAACTCCAGTAAATATAAGGCATTCAGGAGATGTTGTTTAGATATGTTGTATTCTACGCCGGTCACTGGGTGTCAGTAATATTACCGTAATGTTAATGTAATGCGAGATACACAAGCACCAGACTTGTTGCCAAAAAAGGCCTTATTTGCAATTTTGAATTATCTTCTAATCCCAAACACGAGCTACTGTTGCGGCCCCGTCATTACGTTATGTCCGCCCTCCACTCAGCTACCCCTACAACCGTAACACATTTATAGCAACACACACAAGCATGAGTATAAAGGTGACTATAGGGTTGTCATATCATGTCTAGAGGGCTCTAAAATTGTTAAAACCTGTATTTAGAAGGTCACAAACAGGTTTTCTATGCTGTTAAGTACAAAAATATTACATTTATAAATTAAGAGTCCTACTTTGTGGAAATTCACTTTTCACAGTCAGGTCTGGAATGGATTAACTGCAATAAACGGTTTTTACAGGCCACACATACAACTGCACAAACTAATAACATCATGATGTCTATCAAAATGTCCTCCAACATTCCAAAAACATTCATGGTAATTGTTGACTCTAAATTGCCCTTAGGTATGAATGTGAGTGTGAATGGTTGTCTGTCTGCCCTGCGATTGACTGGCGACCAGTCCAGGTGCACCCCGCCTCCCGCCCAAAGTCAGCTGGCATAGGCTCCAGCATGCCCGCGACCCTATTGAGGGTAAGCAGTATAGCAAATGAATGGATAGATATACGTATTAAGTCATTAGAAAAAGGATGTATGTTAAAGAAAAATATTCTGCAACTTCTCCAAGGCAGACTAAAGTGGGTCATTTTGACCTGTCATCAGATATTGTTATGCCACCACATTATCCACAAGATATACAGTATATCAGCCATTTGTAGACTATTCCCACTTTTTATCCATACATTTCAAATGCACATTTGTTTGCTTTGTTCAAACTATACAGCGGTGCTGCATGAGAAAAATGCCACATTCATGTGTGTGTATGCAAGCTTAGACGGGCACACAAAATATGCAACCTTCATTCCCTTCTGTGACACAGTATCAGTGCAGTCAGAGTACTCCCTGTTCTCTGTAGGACACCCAGCAGCCGTCCTACTACCCATCTTATCTATGAGTTCCCAGCACTGGCAGAAAGGGAGGTCTTTAATTTGACTCTTATCACAGTGGAGAAGGATGTGTGACGAAATAAAGGGTATATGTGTTTGCTATAGGAGGTCAGAGCCCCCACCGCGCACTGCCACAGGTCTACAGCATGATTTTCCCAGGCCTGTTTGATCATTGGCACTAAAGGAGAGTGAAACCCCCATCTACTATACTAATATTAATATATGATAAGAATATGTTTAAGTTAATAAAATAATAATACAAAAAAAAGACAAAATATGAGTAGTCTTTTCCATGTTTGCAGCTCTAGTTAGAAAATTAAATACAAAAAAGATAATTCAATATAAATATAGGTTAAATATAGATATATAAATGTAGAGATTTTTCCATCAGCAATTCCATTGCACTCATATTTGTGCATATTTTAAGTGATAATAAGTGAGTGCCTCCAGATGTTGCGACTGGCATGCTTGAGCTCCTAAGTGCAATTAACACAGGATTTGAATTAATGAGGATTTAGAGACACCCACGAAGCAAACCTTGCTGTTGTTTAATACGTTTTGAAGTTATCATGTAGTGTACAGTACACAGTCGTTGCACTACAGTGTATGCCCGCCGACACTTAAGGGAAGACTTTCAACCAGATTTTTTATTCAGAAGAACCTTTATGAGGTCAGAAGTCGTTGTAGTGTGAGGTCATGTTGGGCCATAGACAGGGTGCCTGCTGGCTCACTGTAACTCCTTTTCCACCGCAGGACCTTATTGAGGAACTTTCATATTTAGCATGGTAGTTTGAAATATCCTTGCATTTCCACCTAAATCTACCTGAGTATTTGCTGTTCATCCCCAATATGTACGCTTGGGTATTTACATTTCTCTACACCTAATTAATCAAACAACGCCTTTATAAGCTTTGCTTTCATGCTGGAAAGAAAGCTTCATCTCCTAACTGTTCTCACAGAGTTAAAGAAAAATTCAAGAAATGTGAATTAATATTAATATGATACGAAAATAAATAAAACTACTGTAAAATTTTAAAAAAACTATTAATTTCTATACTATTTGAGCTAGAAATAATATATTTTATATATAATAATAATATATTATATATAATATTTATAATAATATATTATAAAGTGTGTTTTTAAATATATACTGTATATGTAACCTCTTTTCGTTCTGTTTTCCAAATAAAGTTGCAAAAATAGTCACTTTTAGTCACTTTTTTAAATTTATCTTTTTATTTATTACATCCCCAGCATAAAAATGTGTATGCACGTGGTTATTATGAGTACAAAATATTTCAATTATATTACTTATCTGTGTCTATTATTGACAATTTACAATAAATCCTATTTTTCAGTTAGTCTTGAAAAATGTTATCCTTTCCTGTGTGCAATGTGTCATATGGAGAGAAAGGATGAAGGGGGGAAAAGCAAAGGAAGGAAGAAACAAAAGAATGGAATAGTGGAATAAATACATAGAAAATAATGATACAGTAGTAAACAACTGATAGAAACATCGTATTAAGCACTGTATACATACATGCAGGATATAAATCCACTTATTGTAATGTTTAGTGCATGAAGCATACGTATTGTTTGATTTTGTTGAAATTGGCGTGCAAGCTAATAGTGCAACATAGTGTGTTGTGTGTAGGTGTGTGGAGTTATGACGCTGCCTGAGCTTCTGTGTGTGAATGTGTGCGTTTCTGACTCAGAGATAACCACTTGGGCAATGTGTTTTAAAAGATATTTACATTTGGGGTAAAAATGGAGGAAAAAAAATATATTTTTAAATTTACAATTGCCTACTAAACCAAAAAGGTCACAACTTCCCTGCAGGACCTCACTGAACCTCTGATGAAGACCTTTTCTGTTATCTGTTGAGTGCCTCTTTAATTTACCCCATCCATTTGCATGTTGATTTTTTAACTCAATGAGGAAATTGTAATTCTAATATATTCAAATGGAATATATGCATCTAACCATAATTATACTGTTACCCTGCACCCGTAGATTAAGGATACATAATTATTCAAAGTTTTGTTTTTAGTATTGGGGACAAGCATGCTCACGGGGCTTCATGCCGCATCTGCATTGCCGAGAAGGCGTGGAACAGGAGAGCTGGAGACCAAACATGGCAGGCCCACCCAGTTGGGGGACCGGAAGACTTGCTGCCTTTTTGAAGTGCTAATTTGCCAGCACTCAGAGGAGACCTGGCAAATTGAAATATCTTTTTGACAATGACAGTCAATGATTGAGCCGCCTAAGAGGGTGAGAGTGACCGACAAAGAAGCGACGCTAACGAGGACTGAAAAGTGTCATCAATAGAGTGTTTTTGAAGTTGTGATGCAAATTAGTGACACTAAGCATAACAGGCATAATAGGTTACGCACTTATTCTGCCTGGTGGAATATGGAATATGCATCAACTGGTGTTGGATACATACAAAATGCCATCTCAAAAGCCCAGCTGCCTCTTTTGCATCAGTGTTAGATCATACAGTATATGCAGCACACTTCAGCAACCAGCTAAGGTTATTACTTTAAAATACTAATACATTTTCTTTGTCTGAACATTTCTGAACTGTTGTTTGATATTGCAGCTTCCTGTCAATGGATAACATTATCCAAGACCTTATCAAGAAGACCTTCAAAAAGCAATTACGTGGGCCAGCAGCATTTAACTGTTGCATTTTCAACAATGAGTGGCCTTACATTCCAAAATGAGACAGTGCTTCTCGATAAGGCCCGTGTCCTCCACTGTCAACAGCTCTAAATTAATATGAACACACAAACTACATAGCTCAGAATGTATCATAGTCATAATAACGTTGATTATAAAGCAGCGGTGTTTGAAAAAGGAAAGGATGCCACTTTTCAGTATGTGGTTGTTGGTGGAAAAAGATGTTTAAATTAGTGACTTGTATGGTACAATGAATATAGGTGAAAAATAAAAATAAAAACATACAGACATTTGCAAATATAACTGACGATATACATTATCATGCCTATATATACTGTAGTACTGCCCAGTATCCCAATGGGTACGCCAGTTGTGATAGGGGATACATGAATAAAAATGACAATTACAGTGGAACCTCAGAAAATATCATTATAAAAAAATTCCTAACACGAATTGGGCTTTGAAGATATTTCTGTCCGATTTAACTAAAAAATGATAAAAACTCGACAATGAAAATGGAACGTGCCACCCACAATTTTGAATGTACTGCACCGTCGTAAAAGCTGCATTCGATTTCCAACCCAAAATTATTATATAATGAATGAACCAATTAATTATGGTCAATATTTCAAGTTCATTTTTAAAAATGGTTGTTTTTGATTGTGCAAGAGTACGATGTGCATGACTTTAAGTGAAATATCTGAAGGAGTACGCCACTGTAAACATTTTGGGAACCACTGCTCTACAGTATATATCTTTGCTCCTCATTAGGCAGCCCACGACCCAAACCCTGTCCATGAAGGCTTTTAATCTAAGCATCACCCAAGTAATAATTAAAACCATTCAGGCCCTGTCCACACAACTGCTCGCTTTTTTTCACTTGACGATGACAAGACGATGACATCTTCATTTTCAGAAAGAAGTGTTTTGCTTGTGCACACAGCAATTACGAGGCGGTGTTTTCAGATTGTCTTACTTTGGAAGCCGTTTTCAAAAATAGTGTTTCAGGGCACCCAGAATGATGTCGCCATGTGGATGAAAGGCTTAAAAAAATGTTACCATTTTTACCTCAAAACTTTCCCATGTGGACAAGCCCTCAGTCTAGACAGAGAAGTGCTAGTAATTGCAGTAATTCCTCCGCTCTACAGTAGGTAACAGCGAGGCGTACATGTTTCAATAAGGCACGGGTAAAGGAAGACGGCTTGCAATAGTCAGCTGGGATAGGCTCCAGCATACCTGAGACCCTAATGAGGATAAGCGGTATAGAAAATGGATTGGTATCTTCTTTTCCTTTCAACTCGTACCTGCTTATCCCACCAGGGGTCGCCACAGCGAATCATTTTGTTCTGTTTGATTTACATGTTTTGATTTGGCAAGTTTTACGTCGGATGCCCTTCCTGACACAACCCTCTACATGGGGGACATGATACAAATATA
Organism: Oostethus manadensis; assembly: GCA_024372805.1. Classification (NCBI taxonomy): domain Eukaryota; kingdom Metazoa; phylum Chordata; class Actinopteri; order Syngnathiformes; family Syngnathidae; genus Oostethus; species Oostethus manadensis. The sequence goes on from QODF01000040.1 coordinate 4,403,134, forward strand.
TATTTGGGTGTGACCAGGATGGACAGGATCGGGAATGAGCACATCAGAGGGACAGCCCATGTTAGAGGTTTTGGAGAAAAAGTCCGAGACGCCAGACTGAGATGGTTCGGACATGTCAAATTGTATATGAGGGAGAAAAATACAGGATATTGATGAATAACAAGTCACGCTGCTGTAGTTATGCTATATTAGACAAGGAAAGAAAAAAATGTCAATATTTATCCTGTGTGTGTGTGAGTATGTATAAAAATATTAAGTATACTTTTAAAAAAAGGATATTACTGATAAGAGAGACAGAAATTATTTGCCACCGACCCCCTAGTGAGCCCACTCCACCATAAGCAGAAATATAACAAAACATAAACACTTTAACGAAGTCCGTTTGGACACAACAGCACACAGGAATGAAACATGTTGAAAGACAACCTCGAGTGAAGCCGGACCAATCAACATTGCTTAAGGATTGCTTGCTGGCCGCTGTAAACCAAGTGGGATGTAATGACCAAATTAAAAACAAGGTCATTTATTTGATGCACTTTTTTTTACTTGAACTACTACTACAGTGATGCTACTTTTTAGCAATTTGAGTGGATATACAGTTGTGATGCTATTTCTTGTTATTTGATGCATCTTGTTTTCTTTACATGAGCTACTGCGCTCCAGAAATGCACCTTTTTTTCTTTTGTGTTTATATTAAAAGAGCTCTGTTTAAAACGCAGAGTTCGTTGTTTGTGGAATATTTTAAAGTCAAATAAAACAAAAGCATTGAAAATGTGTTGGGTGGGCGGGCGGCCCTTGGGCCCTTACATTTTTGAAACTGTGTCCCTTTTGATGATGTAGTTGAGTAGCCCTGTAACCCCTATACTGTATTGTATTCTTCACATGCGTTTGCAGCTTTGCAGGTTGTGTCGCTCCTTAGAGTTTATAAGAGCAAAGCTTGGATGTGGCTGACTAACAAGCAGCTTTTAGGACCTCGTTTTACTGTGTGAGGCAGTTTGTGTGTTTTGCTTAACTCTGCAAATTCAACCAAAACACACGGCGACAAAAAAGAGTGGATTAAGACGAAAAGGCTGTGTGTTAAAGAGTACCCAATTAAAAACAGCACTCCCACCTCCCCAGGAGACACAACGGTGCAAATGGGGCCCTTATTATCATGCTGCACATTTTCCATTGTGCCGTTTCAATTATTCTGATGATCTCCTGATTGTATTTAAAGAAATGCAATGAATGCAATGTAATGAATTCTCCAGAACACATCCTGCTGTGTATCAGATAGCATCACTACTTATCAAACAAAACAGAAACACACTCCTTCTCATCAGACCTTGAAAAGCGCACAAAGCATATCTGCACTCTCTGTAAATATTTGATATCAAACCACTACTCAGGCATATCTTGTATATTAAGCATTTATGCATATGTGAGTACACTTATATAATGAGTTCATATAAAAATGCAGGTCAGCTACTGTAGATGCTAGTCAGCATTCAAAGCCGCTGCTACTAAGTGCAGCTTTGGAGAATTAATAAAGTTTATTTTATAATACAGTGGAATTTCTGGTTTGTTTGTTTTTTTCTTTTGCAGTAATCCCTCGCCATTTTGTGCATCATATGATAAAAATATATTCATTAATAAACAAAGCTTTTTGTGGTTGAATATTATCAAAAATATAAACAATATATAATATTTACAGGCATACCAATGACTAAATGAACTAAAATACAAATATAAGGCATTCAAAAGAGGCATTCAAAGATGTGCTTGTATGTAGTATTCTACACTGGTCACTGGGCACAAGTAATGTTACTGTGTTGTTCAATGCGGAACACAAGCAGGATTTTATTGCTGGTTTGAATGATCTCAGACACAATAATCTGTAATATGGTATAACTCCAAGAAAAAACTCAACTCTGAATCCCCGACAAAGTTTAGAAGAACTGCACACAGTACAAATGACTGTAACTGTCCAAATGAAAGAACATACACATTTAGAAGGATCTGGCCCCCCTTGGCCTTGAATGTGACACCACTGACACACAGCATTACCTTTCATGGAAACTTTCAATAGTACTTACAGTAGTTTTTATGTGACTTATTAAAAAAAGTTATAATTGTGAACTACGCCCATCTTCAATGTATTTGATTTATGTTGTTATTTATGTTTTTATTGATCAATTTCAGGCTTTAGAGAGTTTGCCGTGTGTGATTGTGGTTTGCTTGTTGTTTTTACATGACAGCAAATGTAGTTCACTCAAGTAATGAGTCTTGTTATTGTAGGAGCGTTTACCTGTTTATATTTTTTCATTTTGTTGGTTGATGATGATTTTCAGAACCACACTAACTACACATTTGGATATATCGCTATCCACTTCACTTTCAGATTCATCTTTTAAATGTTGGAAATTTACAGGCTGAGAGACAAGAGCGCAGTTTGTACACGGATTGGTTGCTCTGGCCTTGACATACCATAACAATGTGTGTATACGTGTCTGTGTGTGTGTCCTGCTCCAGTCCTTGTCTAAAAACCTTGAGCTTTACCAAGCATGGAGGCCTCTCTTCTGGGAGAGATGGAGGGCTAAAAACCCTGAACAGATAAGAAAGTGTTCCATCAGGAGGAACAAGGCGTACTTCCGTGATTTGCCTCTAACATGTGCATCGTGCACAAGATAGGATGCGGTAACTGTGACAATAGGCAACATTTACTGTATCTTTTTTTTTTTTGCTACAGAAGTGTCTGTTGCTGGAAACCAAGGGAGGATACATGCTGACTATGCGTCGTGATTTGCTACTCTCTCAAGCATCTTCAAGGTCCCAGATTGGCATAAAGGTCCAACAGGCAGAGCCATCCCACTAGAGTCTCAGCTAGCTCTCCACTGGGTAAGACCTTCTCATACCTCACACTCTTTACACCAGCTGTCATGTCAGTGAGGTTGTAGGTGAATATGACCTGTTTTACTTACTTTAAATCTCTCTGGCTTTCTTTTGTTGTTCCTCCCTTCCAGGGTGCAAGCACGGTGCCGTGACAGGACATCAGGACTTCCTGTGCTCTCGCTGTTCTTTTTTCCTATGCATATACCTCTTTGATGAGTTGTTTTAAAGAGGCATAGGGCATGGGAAAATGGGGCTGCCGAGGTATCCCACTCTTCCTCTGCCCCATGGCAGCTGACCTCTGCGCACAGCTACAATTGATACATTACTAGGTGAATTATGTGAATGGTATGGTTAGTTAACTCACTTTACTACATCATGTCTTGCATTGCAGTGTTTTTTTTCCTTGCGATTGGCAGGTCATCAGTCAGCTGGGATAATGCACAAATTAAATGTGATGTAGTTGTATAACTCTTTTCATGACAATGTACTCGCTGTTTCTTTTTCCTATGCATATATCTCTTTGGGGAATCACTTAAAAGAGGCATACTGCGTGGGAAAATGGGGCTGCAGAGGTTTTCCACCTGCCTTCTGCCCATGACAGATGACCATTCTCTGTGTTCATTTTTGAAAAAGCCACCACAAAACCCTGCATACATGTGATGTCATAGCTCAAACCGTCTGCTTACAGGATGATAGCATATTGCACACTGGCTCAGTTTTGTTGTTGTATTTTTTTTTTAAATAAAGATCCCATGCTGAAGAAATGTCAGACTTTATATTTAAGTGGCTGATCTACATTTGTAACAATTTTATAGGGGTTGGAACACTTGCAAATATTTTAATATTAAGGAATAATGGCCTCACTATGCTTTAACCCTATAAACATAAAATACAATATAAAATATATTATTTTGATTATTGACACAATTGTTTTTTGAACTCACAGCATCACATAATTTAAAAGTGTTCCAATGGCAATTTTTATTGTCTTGTGTTACACTTTTTCAGCATCAACTCACATTTTTAAAAACAACACACACACAGGTAGTGTAACCATTTTTTACTGTATATACTGTGTTTCATGTTCATTTTAATGCCTGGTACAACTGAAGATTACATTTGTTTGGACAAATAGCTGATAAGAGTTTAACGTAAGAGCGGATATCTAGCCGTTTCAATGGTTTTCTTGACAATAACTAAAATCACGTAAATGCTTACATCAATAGCTATGGTATTGTACTGCCAAAAAATGGAAATCTTATGGACTGTCGTGTCATCATTATATTTGTCCAAATAATGTACCTTAAGTTCTACCAAGCATTAAAGTGAACCAGAAAATGGAAGAAACAAGGGTGTATTATATTACACTAAAACTTATTACACTAGTCCATATTATTTGATTTGTTTCATTTTATTTGTTATACTTATTGTTATATACTGTATATTTATTTTATTGCATTGCTTTTATGGAGTGGGAAAGTGGGTGTTTCACTTTAAAAGGGGATAAATCGGAAAACGTGAACTTTGTCATTCTTGTCCCTGTGATAATATTGCATTATTGGTGATCATTAATATATACAGAATTGCCACACAAAGGGTCTTCTTTTTGGCCCTGAGAATAGCTCTAAAAATAAAATGAATATATTTGGTTTTTATTGAGTTCCATGATTAGATATAACACATATTTGATTTGCCATCTATACGAAGCTAAGTTTTTAACACACAAAATGTGTATCCTTCATTTTTTCTGTATGATGGAAAAAGTATGGACACCCCTAACCACACTTAGCGCAAATGACTGGCTGGTGTATGTAAGGATGATTTATACAGTAAGCTTTTTTTCCTGACTTCAAACTTCCCTTCATGCAAAATGTGCGAGCTTTGCTCTTGTGTGACACCCAGCTTTGGCTCCAGTCAGTCTGCTGCCATCCAGCTGCAACTCTTAGCACCTTTTCACCTCACCTGATTGAAAAGGATGATTGTCATTCCACTCACAATAGAGCATTTAGAGGTGCTGGTGTGGCCATCATGAGACAGGAACCCACTGGTTGCTGGCTGGGGTTTGTTAGGAAAAACAAAAACCAATATATGTTTATGTTATGTCTGCATTTCTCTGATTTATGTTTTGAATGACAACACCCCAAAATTTCACAGAATGTGTGTGCCTGATGACCTGCAGAGAATATAATCCCTGCACCAGCAGGTTGTTTCCTATTCTGGGTCTGAAGTGTCGGTTACTTGCATGTGAGGGAGACACTGCTGCTTTATGACAGCACATCAGTCTCCCGTTTAGCCGGTGCCACCTAATGACTGTAAAGGTGATGCAATACACACCTTCGGCAGACTTGAGGGCGCCGTCCCTCCGCGGCTTTCATGTAAGTGCGAATTCGTCCGATTGGGAGACAAAAGAGATCAATGGATAGCAATGATGTGGCAGTAACTGCAGCTTTGATGTCCTATGACTATGCAAATCCATCAGGAGAGAGGAACCGTCCCGCCTGAGAGTCATGTCACCAGACGACAAATGAAAACATTTGCCTGCAGCAGCGAGACAGAAACTCACCTACTGAAAATATCACCACATATACACATTAAAAATACCTCTTATGACAACGTAGTACCCCAACAATAATGCAGATGGGACACGTCTATGCATTGACCTTTTGCTGGTGCTGTAGTTGTGGGATAATGTGAATTACAATACCCCACATTAATAAATACATACAAATATTCATATTGGCAGCTGTAGTTTTGGTGTAGCACTGAGATTTTTCTACTATGTAGTGAGTTCAAGTAACCAAAATAACAATGTTTACTTACCGTTTCTGATCTAATTGTAAGTTTGTTTGTGCAACGAACTGATTGACTGTTTGTGGAGTTAGTCTGTGACACTGTGGGGAATAAAAGTTACAATTTTGTGCAACTTAGACAACATGAACTTTTCTTGGACTCCATAGTAAACTGACACGTTGCAGCTACATTATATATGTTATTACATGTATTTATACCTCTCTTAGGTTAGTTTGTTTTATTTATTCATTGTCTTCTATGCATTTTACATATTTATATACGAATATTTTCAGAGAACATTTTTTGTGTTGCTAAATTAGGTTTTCCCTTTTCATGTTAGCCATTCACTTGTGTTTTGTTGAAAGGAGCAGCGATAGTTTTTTCTAAATGTGTGGAGGGAAAAATAATTGTTAAGAAAAGTTGTTATATTGGTGTATCCCAATGCATATATTTAAAAAAAAATGTATTACTTAGTTGCACAAAAAGTGGAAGTGTTATATTCTATAAAATCACTACACACAGAGTGAAATATCTGAAGAATATTTTTCTTATTGAATATATTAATATTGATTATACATAATATTAAGTAAATATACGGGTCTATACAATGAAAATATGAATACAAACAACATATTATAATGGTAATTTAAAAAAAACAACAACTGTCATAAATCTGTGTATAATTGCTTATTATTTCATTTTCAAAACACTTTTTTGCAAACGTTTAGTAGTTTAGTGTCATGGAAAACTTTGGCATGATGTAGGTGTAGTTGTAAATTGTAATACAGAAAACCTTTATGAATTAAACAACCCTTTAAAAGAAGAGACTAGCTGTGTGTGTGTGTGTGTTTAATATTGTTTCTTTTTTCATAAAGAACATTTACAAAAATAAACAGAAACTTACATTCTTAATTGCATAATAAAATACATTGCAACAGTGCTTGACATAAGTGTCATCGTGACATCTTTTTTAATGGCTCAGAAAAATTCTAGACATGCTCGGGGGGTCAGTAGAAATGTGACGTCATGAAGACATGACGTGGTGGTCCTTGAGGGGTCTGCAGGGGCGAGTATACGGCACTGCTGTGATGGAACTGTCCCTTCATGTTGTGGTGCTGAAACAGCGCAGGCGACAGCAGAAGGAATTCACGAGGCAGGTCCTGCAGCTCCCGCTTCAACTTCATTCTCCTGTTCTGAAACCAAGTCTTCACCTGGGGGATTCATAAACAATGGCACTAAGGTTAAGGATGCCAAGGATGAGATTTGAGTCAAGTGACTTTGTGTCAGCGTGTACCTGAGTTTCAGAGAGGTTGAGGTTCCGGGCGATCTTCCTCCTCTGAGAGGCGCCCAAATATTTGTGTTTGCTGAAAGTTCTCTCCAGCTTAGTGATTTGTTCCGAGGAGAACTTTGTCCTCATCCTGCGCTGCTGGGCGGCCTCTCCTTCACTGCCGTCCCCCGCCTCGCTCTCTGAGCTGGACGCGTCACCACAGCTGTCTGAAACGAGGGGGCGGGAGGGTTGTGTCGGTCTAGAAAACCCAATAGAAATTCAACACAATGAGTGGACTTACCTGGTGAAGATGGAGGTGATCTCGGTTCCTGTGAGTAAAAACTTTGAGAGAGCCACTCCACGGAGAAGTTTGCCATGATGTGCCAAATGTGTGCACCTCCGGTGACTCCTTATAGGAAGGGAGGGGGGCACAAGTTTCTATTTGCATATGCAAAGGACTCTCGGTGGAATGACAGAGGCGTGTGTAATTGAGCCTAATAGAGAAAGAGCTTGTGTGTTTTCGCACCTCAACTGGCGCCTGCGAGTCCGCCTGAAGAATCAAAAAACAAAATAAACGAAATGATGCACACGACGGAGCTTTTCTTCGTCACACAGAAAGTGGGAAAGTTTGTTGTTGATTTCATTTGAGGGAAACATTTGCAGCAAGCCCCCCGCACCCCCACCCTCTCTATCTTTTAATAATCCCCTATTTTTAATTGCATTTGCTGCCGAGAGAGTTGCAAGAATGTTCGTCTTCGTTTAGGCTTTGCAATCAGTCAATCTCATCAACGTAATCAAAGCTCACGACTTCAAACAAGAGATTAAATTCGCGCGCACACAAAAGCTCAGACTCCCAGGAGCCAGGCCTGGGACCCCCCGTGGTGCTTGGTGTAAATTCATCAATGCACGCCTTAATTGCAACTAATTGTTGACCATGATTTGCCTTGTTAGCTGGCGTTTGAAGTGCAAAAGGGGCATTTGGTGTGTGCGTGGGTATGTGTGTGTGTCACATCCACTACCTGCCCTGCGATTGACTGGCGACCGGTCCAGGGTGTACCCCGCCTCTCGCCCAAAGTCTGCTGGGATAGGCTCCAGCATCCCCGTGACCCTAATGAGGACAAGCGGCATAGAAACATCCACTACTGTGCGTGCTGCATGTTCCCATGTCTTATAATAATGATTTATTGTAATTTGATTAAGTTCTGACTGTGTTGCAGCTTGTTATCAATGCCACGTGACAGGATCCATACATTGTGCAGTGATAAGAGCACTATCTTCGTTCTATTACCCCAATGATTGAACATATCATCATCTATCTGCAGACAACCATCTTGTATGCAAATAGAAGACAGAGTCAAGCACGGCATTATACAGTAAAGATAAACTTTATTTGGATGATAAATAGACTTTTGTGTAGTATGTACAGCAAATTATACACATTGCACTGTTTTAAGTGTTTCAGTGGGAAGTTTCTTGTTATAAAAGAGTTTAGTTAGTAAAAATGTGGGTTGTGGATCATGAGCTGGGGCTGCAGGACCAGCTGTGGAACAGGGACCGAGTAAAAGACCGGGCCCGGAGGGTAGTGGCGGGGTTGCTGTCCGGCCATGGGGTGGTACTGACCCGGGGGCAGATGCTGGAGCATCACCGGTTGGACTTGAGGAGCCAAGTCCTGCACCTCCCGCTTCAGCTTCATCCTGCGGTTCTGAAACCAGGTCCTCACCTTGGAAAAGACGAAATGAGGGTAAATCAACAGATCTGAGGTGCCACGCATTTCTTTTTTCAGTCGGATTTTTGCTCTTTACCTGTGTCTCAGTGAGCTCCAACTTGTGTGCTATCTTCACCCTCTTGCCGGCATCCAGGTACTTGTGCTTGTCAAAGATCTTGACCAGTCTGTTGATCTGCTCGGGGGTGAACTTTGTGCGCACCCGGCGCTGGGGGCCCTCTTTCTCTGCTTCGTCCACGGATGGACACTCTGAGGAAGCTGCTTCGCTGTCGTAGCCGGAGGAGTAGCCGCTGGTTTCGGAAACTGCGTTATTTAAAACAAAAGTTATAACATATCTGATATGTTTAATTTTATCAGTATCATGTCATTATTTTCCTTTTCACATTGTCCCATTTTGCTCTCTCTTGGTGCTATTTTTGGCCCCTGGGCTGCACGTCGGACACCAAAAACATACCATTTGAAAGAAGTTAAAATCAAACTTACTTGGTGAGGTGCAACGCGCTGAGGCTGAGGACATGCTGGGGGGGTCCACTGGCTTGGACTTGCTCGGTTTGGGCTGCAGGTAACCTTTGCCATAAGCCGGCTGGCGCGGCTGCAGCATGCAGGGTATGTGCGGCTTGCAGGGGGGCATTCTCTCCGTCGCAGACCCCTCCGGGACGTTCTCCTGGTGGCTCTGGACCAGCCAGTCCACAGAAAAGTATTTCACCATGTTCTCAGTGGTGCTCCGCGACTCGGTAAATCCGGCAAATGTCAGGGGAAGTGTGTGGGAGCAGCTCCCGTCCGGGCTCGGGTTTTATAGCGCGCTCGTTTGCATATGTACAGAGCCTTGTTAACGCCTGATCGATCCCCATGATTAGGGGTTAATGGCTCGTTATTGAAGTCTTTGCATATCCTGTGAGTGTGTGAAGGCCTGGCGCCACGGAGTCTGCGAGAAAGCGCCTCAGCTCATGCATTCGTCCGCCCTGACTGAAAGCAAGAGAAACATCTGTATGAACCCCTGCAGCTGCATGCACTGGAAGCGACAGATGTGCCATGTGACTGTACGTCTTGGTCTCATTAAAATACACAACCGGTGAGTAATGTGTTGGTTATTTACTTCTATGAGATAAGTATAGGGAGCATTTATTTGCATGGATCCCCCGGAAACAGTCCCACCCATTTGGCCTAAATATGGTCGGTGGATTTATCCCATGGATAGACGTTAAAAATCGGGCTGAGTTCAGTCGGACTGATTTGGTGTAAATGTAGCCCCAAAATCGACGCGTTTCAACCAAATTCAGACAGGAAAGGGACATCTTTACCTTTCCCCTTTCAACCAAATCTCAACGTTGTTTCAACGGTTGGTAATGTCCAACTCAGTTTTGCTGGGTGGTTTGCCTTTTTCAATTACAGCGCTGCATTTTGTTTCTTCAAATGTATGATGAAAATGTTCTTTTAATAATACTTTATTTCTTTGTTTGGTATATTATATCTAACGTATGGTCGTCTGTCTTATTCTCATCTGTCAGTGAATTATCCATGGGATGGGGTGTCCAAAGTGCGGTCATGCAGGCCACTTTCAGCCCACAGCTGAAAACAAACTCATTATTCGATCTGCAACTATTTACTGGCGATTAATCCATTAGTTTTTGGTCTGGAAATGTAAATACCCTCTGATTTCAGCCACTCAAATGTGAATAATTTTCAAATTGCTCTGTCACATACATCAGCTCTGACTTTGGAAAACAGTGATGGACATTTTTGCCTCTTTTCTGATGTGTTGCGAACCAAACCGCTAACTCTTTGTGTTTGGTTCATATCGATTTGATCCAAGTAGGGCTTAACTGATTAATCAAATCGAATCGAATCGTTGCATCCTATGTTTGTTATCAATGAGATATGAGACTAATTTGTTTTGCCACCCGCACAAAGCTAAGATGTAGATGTTTTGTCTACATCGGATTGGTTTCAGCATCTTTAAAGTACAAAATGTACAAAAGTGGCCCCTGCATACGTTTTAGGCGGCCATCATTGGAAAAACTTTGGACGCCTCTGGGGTAAGCTACTGATCTATTGCTACACAATCTCAATTATTAGTTTCTTGTACACATACACATGTTTTTTTTCTTTTGCTTAAAACTAATAAATAATAATAAAAACATTAACCAATCTCTGCTTCTTCCTATAGTCCTTTTCCAACATGTTGACTGGTGCAAATGTAAATGGGAAGGAACTTCTGCATGACTTTCTTCTGAAACTGACTAGGAATAATCACACATGCTCCAAAGGTTCTCAGGGCCATTGTGACATACAGGACCATTCAAATAAATTGCTTACTGGGGCCACATTTTCAGAAAAAAAAGTACCGTGGGTTGGCCTAATATTTGATTTGATTTTCATGTCAGTCATACACTGTACAAGTATCAGAAGTCAGTAAATCATACAATGAAACAGACACACACTGTTCATGCTTGTCAAAGATCTTCTATATGCAGTCTCAGTCTGCTGTTTTTAAGAACATACTGCAAAACAGCTAGTTGGGGATCTTTTATGACAAGAAGGCTATGCTGTTTTTAGGAATCTGCCGCAAAATAGTTGAGTGTCATTCACAGGCCATATTTGACCCATGGGTCATCAGTTGAAGAGGCTTTAACCGTAGACTCTACGGAGAAAAAAAACCAGACAGCAAATGACAAAGTGTACAACTACACCCGCCAAGTAGGTTATGTTTTTGCAGGAGTTTATCTGTTTGTTTATGTTCAAAATAATTTTCAGCAATTGTCGGAAATGAGATATGGAAGAAGTGATAATGTTTTTTTTAAAACATTGCACGATAGGACCATTTTTGGCATTTGTGCTCATAACTCTGCAAAAATGGTCAGAGCACTTGGAAAACAATACAGGACGAGTTTCCAACAGAACAAAATCTCAAAGACTGATCCAGATGGCAGAATAATTCCGGATACTATGAACCAGACTATGAAAAAATAGGGCACCTTTGGAATTTCCATTATAGGAAGATATTTTATGTCTGAATAAATAATTACACAGTATCAGTATTGGAAAAAAATATTGTGATACATATTTACCTTACATGACATTGTACTATTGCATTCAAATATTATTTTATGAATATTGTTTGAAAACCAAATAAGACTGTTGAGTGAGTAGGTTCTTTGCAGCTTGAATATATATTTAGTGTTTGACACTGATATAAAAAATTTTTTTTAAAGTAGGATTATTATTTAGGTGTGAATAACAATATTTTGGGAAGTATGGCGCTTGGCTTAGGCGTGCGTTCTCCGAGTGCTTTTCAAGTTAGAGGCTTTGGCATGTTATGTACTTTTTAAAAGCACATTTCAGTTCATCTAGGTTGACATGAGCTGTGAAACTGTCAACAGTGCACAACGTTTACAGTACCAGTAGAATCCGGTTGACTCTTACGGGTATAAGAGATACTTATAATAAATGCACATTGAAGCCTGGGAAGGCATCCAAGTGCATTTATCTGGCTGGTTGGGTGTCTTCCAGGCAGCCAGCATGATTTTTGCATTGACATGTCTGTGACATCCCGGTGCGTCATGGCGCCAGAGAGCCATCAGCATGCTTTCGGCGCAGGCGTTTTCCAACACTGCAGATCAAAGGTTTTACAGTAGCAACACGATTCCAGGTGATTGTGGGCGCATTCGAATGCAAATACGACAAAACACGCTGCGAGGGAAGCCGGGCTTGAATGAGCAGACAGAAAGGTCATCCTTCAATTAAATGAGAGGTCGCAGTGCGTGCTGAAGGTCAATTCCGAGCATATTCTGTTAGTGTAAAAGGTTCTTGTGTATTATCGGGTAACATGACCACGGCGTGCGCGTTGAAGGTGCCGGGACTCCCGCCGTGGACGCAGACAGCCCCCGTGAGAGGCGCAGCTGGGGGACAATGCCGCTAAAGTCCTCGTTTAGTTTTACGGCAATGCAGATAAGAGGACGGCTCTGGTCTTCTCCTTTATCGATCGTCTGTCTCTGAGGAGCCGAGAGGCCCTTTGGAATTTTTGGGCTATTTATCTCTGCAGCTTTGAAGATACTCCTTGAATCGTTTAGATAACAATAAAAAAAGAGAGACCCCGCTGAGCTTATTTCCTCATCGCTGACTGACAGGCTTCAGCCTGTCTGGGAACGTCGCCTGATTCTCTTGTAATGTTTGCACTCATAAGTATAAGTATGTAAATATGAGGAGAATATCGACTGGGGTAAGTTGTATTGGTTGAAATGTTCAGATAGTATTTTGGGGTTTGCTGTCATCGTTCTCGTATTCCCCGTACGCACGGAAAGGGCAAGCCCGCGTTCTCAGATTTCCCACTCTGGAAGCCCATCCATGCATTTTCTATGCTGCTTATCCTCGCTAGGGTGGGGCGTGAAACGATAAAATGCATTTCCGTTTTGACCTAAAAAACGTTTCCGTGTGGCTAGCCCATATTATGTTGCATTGGAACATGCGTTTACGGACTTGGCGCCGAGTCAGACATTACATATTCTTTTTGAAAATGCACATTTACCCTACTTCGGTGTTTAAAAAAAATGAATGCACTTAGCGAAGGAAGCCGCAACAAGGAGCCGCAGGTTGCCGACCCCTGTGCTAGCCTAATGCCCATCCTGGCTGTGGATTTAAGGCTCATAAAATGTAATCTAGCCATATAGTGGTCGAGTGGTTAGCATGTTGCCCACAAAGTCAGGGGATTTGGAAGACCAGGGTTTGAATTTCCATTGGGGATCTGTGTGTGAAGTTTGCATGTTCTCCCGAACGTGCATGGATTTTTTCCGGGTACTCCAGTTTTCTCCCACATTCCAAAAACATGCATGTTAGCTTAATTGGCCACTCTAAATTGTCCATTGGTATGAATGTGAGTGTGACTGGTTGTTTGTCTGCCCTGCGATTGGCTGGCAACCAGTCCAGTCCTCTCGCCCGAAGTCTGCTGGGATAAGTTCTAGCATACTCCCACGACCCCAATTCTAATCGTAATGAGGATAATAGGCATATAAAATTGATGGAAACTGTCACCTATTTGGCTTGATGGCAAGTCACAGTCGACTGCAGGTGACCAAAGTGTGCTGCCCGTGGCTGTTTTTTTTTAATAGGCTCTCGACACATTGTAACAAGCTACTTGAATGAAAATAAACAACCAGAAAAAAAAAACACAGCAATAATTTTACAAAAATAAAGTCAAAATATAGGAAAACGTAATCGAATAAGAAAAGTTGTCACAATGAGCAAAAATGTCATTTCAATATCAGAAAGTTGATTTTTTTGAAGTCGTGTGGACAATTAGGTTATGAAAAATGGCATGTTACAAACATAGATTTGAAATAATTGAAAAAAGAATGAAGTAAAAAAATTAAACCAAAAAGTTGTATTTTAACAAAAAAGTTGCAATTTTATGAAAATAAACTTGTAATATTATGAAGAAAAAAATTAAATTTTAGTAGCAATGAGTTGAACTATTAAACTATTTTTTTTTTAAAATGTAACTATTATAAAAAAAAGACAAGAAAATTAGGTTGCGAAAAGTTATGGTATCATGGGAATAACATAATATCCTGAAAATTCATTCATTTATTCAGTCATTTTCTATACCGCCTATCACCATTAAATTTAAAAATGATGATTTAAAAAGAAAGTTAAAATTCTGTATTTGGAAAATAAAAAGTAAAAAATGGGAGGAAAAAGCAAAGACTGAAGTTCATACTAGCACACTTTTTCATCATTACAAAGCTGGATGCAGTTTTTTTTTAGTAGAACCTAACGTCTTAGCATATCAAAATATCATAACTTCCTAGAATATCAAAATACTAAATTGGCCTTGCATACTTTTATTTTGAGTATGTGGCCCTTGGTGAAAAAGGTTTGGATACCCCCGTTGGGCTGTATTGCCACAGTGTGTTTTACCACAGAGGCTTTCAGAGACAAAAGCAGACAGAAAAGCAGAAATACAGACATATCATCCCTCAAACTGACATGCCACTCTATTTTAATCTAGCTCTGTAATAGTAAGACTTTGTGTTACAGCAGAAGTATTGGTTTGCTATTCAAGTCATTATATCGTCATATATCATTGTTTCATATAAAAAACCCAACCAATTCAGTAATACAAGGCTCATTTTTTATACACCGCACCACCTGACATTTTGACCTTTCAATGATTAAAATCAGTTAAAAACTGTGGGAGTAGTTAACCGTCAAAAGACTGGAATAAAAAAAAATAATAATAGATGAAAAGTGGTGCCTAATATTATAAATAATGCACATGACAATGCACATGATGGTCATATGAACTTGTTTCTTAAGTAGCAGGGAAAAAGGGTGTCCCTAAAGTCTGGACCCATTGAAAATGTGTAATTGTTGCAATTGTAATTATTAAGTTCATGATCATCTTCAAATGCTAATCAACTTTACATTGTTGGTGCACTTTGCCTCTCGCTCAAAGTCAGCTGGGAAAGGCTCCAACTTCACCGTGACCCTAATGAGCAAGAGGTATAGTCAAGTGGTATAGAAAATGGTCGCATTTCATGAAAAGTTGCATTTTTGCCAGTGTGCAGACATAAATGTATCAAATAATAATTTTGCCAACATTAAAATGAAAACATTATGTATAACATAAAAAGATGCGTTGGAAGATATGTGGTTTTTAAGGCATGTCCACAATGTAGAGGAGGAGGGGGGGTGTTTCCAAATCTGACACACAAAGTGCTGTAACAAAAAACCCCAAAACACTTTATAACATCGTCACTGGCAAACTTTCCTGACTATTTTCTGTACCCTCGGAATTGCTGCAATGTTTGGGTTACATATGAATGCAGTTGAGTATTAGAGGCTTTAAATAAGAAAATGTCCTTGATAATATAAGGTTTATATTAACATACCAACAAAGTAAATAAGACATTTCACACTGCTGCCGTGACAAAAAACAGAATTCAGTGCAGTGGTTCAGGCAAGGGTCGTTAAATGGGACTGAGAGGCACGACCAAGGTAGGACTCACTGGAGAGAGGCCCTAACCCTTCTCAGGGTGTCTTGAACCTTTCTAGTTTGGCGCTCAGTGGACTGTTCAAATTTAGCGTCAGTGGCGGCGGCCAGGAGGTGTATGTCAGGGGTGCCGAGCTGGGTGATGCGGCAGCATAGGTAGGCCTGCAGGTCCTGATCCGGGGTATAGGTGAATAGGACCTCCTGGAAGGCGTGGATCTGACTCACCACCTTTGCTATGCTTCTTTCGGACGGAAAGATGAGATGAAAATAAAATCAGAAAATGTACAAAAAGTGTTTATAGCACATCACCTGATATTTCCGTTTCTTTGTGACCTAATTTAGAGACAAGATGAAGGACCCTGGGTTCAGACCAACCAGCTGTAGCTCTGCTTGTCTCTGCTAGATCTCTTGACCCCATCATCTGGCTATACCCAGCAGCTTCACAGCATCTGCAAAGCAACCTCTTTTCCAATCAAACCCCCTCCCGTTGGCACCATCTGCTACATCACTGGCACCCCTTAATTCAACAGCTGCGTAATTCCTATCCAACCGGCCCACACTGTGACCCAACATCTGGACAGTACAATTGGATTTAAGGTGGGGATGCAGAAAAACTAGTGGCTCAACATTATCATCCATGGAAACCTGTTATGCGTGAAGGAAAACATTTAAACGATCAAATCCTATCTTGTACTTTCATAAAATATAAAATGAGTAGACTGTTAGGAAACAAAATATACCACACAAGCTGCATAAAAGTCATCTTCTATACTGATGTAGACCACTTTACCCCTAAAAGGACTAAAGTTCCCTCATACCTAAGCTTGGTCCACTTGTAAAATCCATTTGTGAGCGTGAAGGCCCCGATCTCTCGCTGCTGGACATGCATGGCCAGGATGCGTGCTGATGGCAAGGTGGGTTTTCTCCTCGAGTGTTCTGCCCCCATCAGACACAAGTCGTCACTCTTCAAAAATACCTAGGAAAGGTTTCTGCATACATGTCAGGTCTTACAGGAAAATACAACTTGGACAGCTCTGTCATAGTTTCTGGATGGAGAAACAAATAAGTGTACAGTAATCCTTTGTTTATCGCAGTTAAACAAGACCTGACCGTGGTAGGTGAATTTCGACAAAGTAGGATTCCTTAAATTATAAATGGAATATTCACGTAGTTATAGCATAGAAAACCTGTTTTCAACCTTCTAAATGCAGCTTTTAACATTATTAGAGCCCCCAAGACAAGAAATAACACCCCTATAGTTACATTTACACTTGAATATATAATAAAACAGTGGTTCCCAAACTTTTTACAGTCATGCATCCCTTCAGACACGACCCGAAGCCATGTGCTCCCTAATACACCTAAAAACAAACACCTTTTAATCTTAATTAATTGGGAATATTGAACACAATTAAATGATTAATTCATTTTATAATAATTCCGGGTAAAATAAATGACCTTCCATGGTCACATTTTGATCAAGTTTCATCAGCACTAATAAATCTATAATTAATCACTTTCTTTGTCCATCACAATGGCTATGGTAAAAGTTAGCATATTCATTTAATACCAAATTGAAGAGGAAAGTTTAACAATCCTAATAAAATAGTATCTGAAGTACAAAATACAAAAAAGCAACAATAAAGCCTCTTTTTCAGGGGAATCCCCACTCTCAGTGTCAGGTTTTCACTGCTGCGCCGTGCAAGGGTTGGAACATCAATATAAATGAAATTTTCAAGATTAAACACTTTAATGCACAAAATAATAATCAAATGTACTTATTTGTTGATAAGATGCACACAAAGCAATGGACAACTTCATCCTCTGTCTTCTTTCTACTTTGTTGTCCAATCGAAATTGTGACAGGAAAAAACCTTGTATGTGTTGCTGTAGATGTGATCTGGTGCTAAGGGAGCTGATTGAATCAGATTGATTGCAGACAGGAAGTGATGTTGAGGTTTCAGAGTTGAATTTTAGCTTGCATGGGTTACTGTAACAGTAACCCATGTAAGGTATTATTGTGCCTGCTGTGAGATAATTCAAACCTGGTGCTTGTGTGTCTCACCGAACCATACTGACACCTAGTGACCAATGTAGAATACTACATATCATCACAACATCCGAATTAGTTTTCTGAATTCCTATTTGTATTTTGTTCATTTTTCCATTTCTATGATTGAAAATTCTTAATTTATGCAAAAAATATGATAAATGGCCTCTCACTTTATAGCGCTTTTCCACCATTAAGGCTCTCAAATTGCTTTGACACCGCACTTACCTACTGATGACCGCATCAGGAGCAACTAGGGGTTCATTATCTTGCCCAAGGATACTTCAACATGATCACAGGAGGATCATGACAGAATGTTTATTTGTAGTTCTACATATTTGTTTAGTTTTTTGTGTTTTTTAACTTGTTTTTTTTGCAAATGCATCATGACCAAATATAAATATATTTGCTGATTACATCACCCCACAACAAATAGTTTGTAGTCCTGTAGAGCTGTATAAAAAATCTAACTCAGAATTCAGGTTGCACACAATCACTGTATCTGACTGGGCATTGCCTGGTTGTTTATGATACTATATACTGTAAGTAAAGTAATAAAGCTCACTGCTGATTGACAGGTATTTAGAGTGTATTGTGGCACAACCAATGCAAACTACTACCGCAGTAATAACATATTGTTACAAGATAATCATTCTTGACAGTGGCAATAAAATGTGGCATTGGTTAAAAAATAGGCCATGTATCAAAAAAAGATTTGGGCCATTCATTAATGTTGCATTACATATGCACCTTATCTGCATCACTGGCAAGATGAAAAAACCCATACCCCGGTGTGCGTGGGCTCATGCTTGAGCTAATGCTCCGGTTGGTTCTGCCAATGGTGAGGGGGCTTATATATATATATAAGTAGACATTGCATCAAGCGCTGAGCCGTACGTCACAGTCGCCGCCATATTGGATGTGGCAAGAGTCGGGAGTGGAGAAGATGCGTCATTCATGTCACATTGCCCAAATCAAATCCAATGGAATAACCTTCAAGACTTGACAATTACCTTTGATAGTACTGTATGTAGTCCATAGACCGCATGCTTTGGCCATTAGAACTTCGTTTTGACAGAAGAATTTGGTGACATTGTGGAAAATACTGAATTCCATCACACTATTTATTCATTCATTCATTATATGTCTATGGGGTTGCAGGAATTAAAAAAAAACCCGGAAATAGCGGCAGGCAGATGTGGTAGTATCCGCGGGAGACTCCTCGGCAGAAAAGGCACTTCTGCCAGATTCACCAAGTTTTTCATGCCCAATCGCAAGTATTTATGTTCATTTCACGACAGGAGATAAAAGATGTAGGAGCCAAATACTGTAAATTGTTGTATCATCCGGTGGGTGTGGCTTGTTCACATGCATAAAACAGGAAGTAACTGGAAGTTGTCATGTGCTGACCCGGAAGGTCTTACATGTTTCGACCGCTGTAAGCGGAGTGTTTGTAAGAATATGTTATGTTAATCGCTAACTTGTGATGTAACAGGACTTGACGTACATGCATGAAACGAAAGTAAAACGGTGCTGCTACAATGAAGATGACTCTTGGACTGAATTATTTACACACAAGACAACAGATTCCACATCAGCCGCCTAGCGCGTCATAACTAGCAGCTACGGTAGCACATCAGTAGCTTGACATTGGTTGGGGCTGTTATACAGTCAAAACATGCCATTTGGAAATGGGTGTGGTTGAGTTCCGATGGGAACAAGTGAGGACGGCGAGGGACGAAATAACGGAGAGCTGTTGATTTCCTTGGAGCTGCCGGGAGTTGGTGGGACATTTGCGGACTGGGCTAGCGCTCACTGAGCACGAAGCCGAGAGCGGACCATGACAACTGGAGCTACTGGGAATCTCTCAAGTCATTGTGGACAACGTTGAATAAGGCGCCCAGCTGTATAGACTGATGCGTCAGTGTTGACTGCCAAAGAATCGTGACATTTTGACTAAACACGTGTTGGTCGAAAAATGGGAGTCGCGAATAAAAGATGTGGACAAAGGTGTGGAGACTGAGCAAATGACTGCTGGGGTGAATCTCAAAAACGTATTGCTAAATTGACAGAAAAAGCCATGGCTCAAAGGTTTGAGAAATTGCAAAATAATCAAAAGTTAAAATTAAGTAAAGCAAGTAACATAAGAAAGGAGATTCATGATTTAATTGCTGAAGGGAATAAGATAAAGGTATTAAGTGACCTGGATAAGCTACAGGAAGTGTGTAACCAGGCAAAATGTGTACATGAATCGTTACTGGGGTTACTGCCTTTAGAGGACAAGGAAAATCACGAAATATGATTTGCAGCCAAAATGATTCCTAACAATGAATGTGTTTTAAGTGTGAACATGTGGCTTGCACAAGCAGTAATACAAAAGGATGGAATAGTGGATGGTTTAAGTTCAACTGACAGCGTATCAAACGTTGGCAGTAAGCACTCACAAGGAAGTGTTACATCTAGTACGACATCATCTGCCAAGCTTAAGGCCACCGCAAAAAGGGCCTCAGTGTTGGCATATGTGAAGGCCATGAAAGAGAGACACGCTATTGAAGACGAGGAGGAAAAACTGAAGAAAAGAATAGAAATGCTCACACTGGAGATGGAGTTGGTGGAATCTGAATTTCAGATGGGAATTCTTAACTCCATGATTGGGGTTGCCTCACAAGCAAGGCCAGAAGGAACACATTTGTATGATAAAGTGGGAATAAAGGAGGAAGAAGGATTGAAACAAGGCTTGAATCCTCATGCCAGAAAATTTTCACCTGAAAATGGCGCGGAAACGCAAAAGCCAGTACGGTAGCAGCTGTGGGTGTTCCTGGAGAGTTGAATCAGCCACATTCTGCAGTAGGAAGAAATGAAAAGGATAGGTGCATTTGCTGTTTACAAGTGCATCAGCTAGAAGAATGGAAACAGTTTCAAGGAAAATTGCACAAGGACAAAGTATTTGAAAAGTAAAGTAAAGTAAAGTGTGTTTTGGCCATTTACAGCCAGGTTACATCAACAGGAATTGTGAAGCCCGTTTAATGTGTGAGATCTGTAGCAAACCCCATCCAACGGTGCTACTTACAGGGCAGGTAACTTCATTTGATCCTGGAGCAGGAACACTAGAGACCTTACCAGTTTCACAGGCAACATGTGGCCATACAGGGGCCGGTAAGGATCGTGGCATGCTGTCTGTGATTCCAGTGAAGGTCAAAGCAAGTAAAGGTCAGTACATCATTCAAACTTATGCCTTTTTAGATCCAGGCAGCACTGGGACGTTCTGTTCTGAACGGTTGATGCACCCACTGAATCTAGCTGGGAACCGAACACAAGTCTTGATTAAAACAATGGGCCAAGCTAAAATGAGTCCAACATTCTTACTGCGTAATCTGGAGGTGGCAAGTCTAGAGAGTAACACAATTTATCTGTTGTAAGAAGTCTATACACAAACCCAACTGCCTGTCACCAAGGGAGACATGATAACATCTGAAGATCTAATAAGGTGGCCGTATTTGTCAAAGGTTCACCTGCCATCCATTCGAGCTGAGGTCGACTTGTTGATCGGTATTAATGCACCCAGATTATTGAAACCCTGGGAGGTCATCAACGGCAACGGAAAAGGTCCGTATGCAGGTAGAACCGTGCTTGGCTGGGTGGTTAATGGTCCATTGGATGGTAATGCATCGCAAGAATGTTTATCCATACCAGTAAACAGAATCTCAGTGAGTAAGCTGGAGGAATGGTTTGAGAAGCAGTAAAACCATGATTTCTGTGAAAAAACAATAAGTAAACAGGAAATGTCCAGAGAAGATTTAAGGTTAATTGATATTATGGAAAACTGGTTAGCATTACAGGAAGGAAGGTAAGGTGTGAATCTACCTTTCAAAAAAAAAGGATGTGTGTTTACCGAATAATTTTGCAGTGGCCAAACAGAGAATGCAAGGTTTTAAGAAGAGATTTTAAGTTCAACCAACATTTTTACCAGGAGTACAGGGAGTACATGAACAGCATTGTTTCTAACAGTTACACAGAATGTGTACCAGAACAACTATTACAAAGCAACAACGGAAGAATTTGGTATATTGCCCATTATGGGGTCCACCATCCCAGAAAGGGAACACTGCAAGTGTTTTTTGACTGTGGTGCAACATTTAAAGAAGTAGCCCTCAAAAGTGAGTTGCTGCCTGGCCCCAATTTAACCAATACACTGCTGGGTGTACCTATGAGATTTAGACAAGATCCCATAGCTATTATGGGAGACATTTAAAGCAATGTTTTATCAGGTACGTGTGCCAGAAGATGAAAGAGATTTCCTTCGCTTTCTTTCAAGTGGAGACACTACATATAAGCCAGTTCTGTACAGGATGACGGTGCATATACTTGGAGCGGTTTCATTCCCCGGCTGTGCAGCCTATGCATTAAGGAGAACTGCACAAGACAATCAGACTGCTTTTCCATTAAAGGTCACGGAAACTGTTAGGCAGACTTTTTATGTTGATGACTGCTTAAAAAGTTTTGCCACAGAAGAGGAAGCAATCAAACTGATACAAGATCTATGTTTGTTGTGTGATAAAGGAGGCTTCACTTTGGAGAAATGAATAAGCAACAGTCAGGATGTTTTGCAAGCCATTTCAGAAGAGCAAACAGCTAAGGACTTGAAGACATTGGATTTGGATATTGACAAGCTCCCAATGGAGAGAGCTCTGGGGTTACAGTGGTGTGTGGAGACTGACTGCTTCAGGTTTAAGATGGAGCTGAAAAGGCAGGCCTTGGCTAGGTGAGGAATGCTGTCAGTGAATAGTTCTGTTGATGATCCATTAGGATTCCTGGCGCCTGTGACATTGCAAGCAAAAACAATGCAGCAGGAACTTTGTCGAAGAGGCTGTAAGTGGGACGACACTTTACCAAGAGACATTTTAAATTACTGGAAAAGATGGATGGAGGAATTGGATTTGTTGGCAACGTTTGTTGTGGGCCGGTGTATAAAACCTGTTGGATATGGAGCTATAAAACATGCACAATTGTAAAAATTTTCAGATGCCAGTGAATTAGGCTATGGGACTGTTACATATATGCGCATTGTAAATTATGAGAACCAAATCCATGTTGTTTTTCTTCTGGGTAAAGCCAGAGTAACTCCATTGAGGGTCAGAACTATACCTCGTCTCAAGCTGTCTGCAGCGGTCCTAGCTGTAAAGATGGACACAATGGTCAAAGAAGAGCTCAATATACCTCTTGAAAATTTAGTATTTTGGACTGATAATACATCTGTGTTGAAATATATCCATAATGAAGACAGGCGCGTCCACATCTTCGTTGCCAACCGATTTGCAACCATCCAAGGTTTATCTGAGCCCAATCAGTGGAGGCACATTAGTACACAGGAAAATCCAGCGGACTGTGTGTCTAGAGGGCTAAGAGTCTCAGACTTACTGAAAACCAGAACTTGTTTGGAAGGACCAGAGTTCTTGTTGAAAGAGGAGGTAAGATGGCCTAAGCAAGTGCTGGATGTGACGTTGGATGGTGGAGACCAAGAGGTCCGGAAGGAGGTGGCATCCAATACCATCGGCATTTACACAGCGACACCCACAAACTTGCTCATTTCACATTTTTTGAATTGGAGGAAACTTAAAAGGGCAATGGCCTGGTACTTGAGGTTGAAATGTGCATTGCAGGAGAGATGTTTAAAAAGGAAACGGCCGGAAGTTTTAATGGATAAAAACGCCACCTCTGCACAAAATGACCACAAGACGACGCAAAGGGACAATTAGCAACCAGAAGGTCAACAGCCTGTCCATAGTGGAGCTACAAAGTGCAGAGCTCGCCATCATTTGGTACTGTCAGCAGCAAAGGTTCCAATTGGAGATTGAAGTTCTATCACGCAATAGCAACGTGAGCAAGCGGAGTCCCATCTACAGGTTGGATCCTGTGTTGGAGGATAAGATTTTAAGAGTTGGGGGCAGGCTTCATAGAAGTGCGATGCCAGAGGAAGTTAAACATCCAATTATTTTGGCCAAGGAACAGCATATCTCTACATTAATTCTCAGACACTTTCATCAAACTCTTGGGCATCCAGAACGTATGCATACTTTGGCTGCTGTAAGACAAGTGATTGGAGAGTGCAGGATTTGCTGGCGGTACAAGGGACAATCTCTAACGCAGAAGATGGCTGACTTACCCGTGGCAAGAATTCTCCAAGATCATACACCCTTTTTTAATACGGCGGTGGATTATTTTGGACCAGTGCATGTCAAAAGAGGCAGAACGTTCTGCAGAAGGTAAGGAGTTATATTTACCTGCCTGGCAAGTCGAGCTGTGCATTTGGAAGTTGCCGCTACCCGTGATACGGACTCTTGCATAAATGCTTTAAGACGGTTTATCAGCCGAAGAGGACAAGTGAAGCACCGGAACACATTTTGTTGGGACTAAGAGAGAGTTGAAGAACGCTCTTAGTCCGCTGGATCAAGATGCAATAAAGTCATTCTTGTCACAGGTGGAGATAGGCTGGACCTTTAATCCACCTGCTGCCTCACATTTTGGTGGAGTTTGGGAGAGAATGACTCGTCTGGTGAGAAGGGTAATTAATTCAGTGTTGCGTCAACAAACACTGGATGATGACGGGATTAGCACGGTGTTGTGTGAAGTAGAAGCCGTTTTGAAAGATTGCCCTATAACAATGCTCAGATGATGATCCAAATGACTTGGAGCCCCTCACACCCAACCACCTTCTCCTGCTCAGAGGAAAGCCATCACTTTCCCCTGGAATTTTCAAAGCAGAAGATCACTATATAAGGAGGAGAAGGAAGGAGGTACAATATCTGACCTGTTTTGGAAGAGATGGGTGCGAGAGTATCTACCTTTGCTTCAAGAAAGGCAGAAGTGGAATGAAAAAAGGAAGAATCTTGCTATTGGAGATATTGTGGCCATTATGGATCCATCAGCCCCTCGAGGATCCTGGCCTCAGTGAAGGGTTTTGGAAGTCTTTCCAGACAGTATAATTCTGGTGAGATCTGTTAAGCTTAAAACTAAATGCAATATTGTAGAGAGACCTCTCTCTAAACTTTGTATGGTGCATGGGATCTAAATTATTGTTATTTACATACTCACATATTTGTCTCCTTGTAACATGGTAAAAAAAATAATTGACATGGTATAATGCCAATTAGGGGCCGGGGAGTAAGAGCCAATTACTGTATATGGTTGTATCATCCGGTGGGTGTGGCTTGTTTACGTGCATAAAACAGAGGGGTAACTGGAAGTTGTCATGTGCTGCACACAAATTAACAGACTCTACATCAGCCGCCTAGCGCAGCATAACTAGCAGCTACGGCAGCACATCAGTAGCTTGACATTGGTTGGGGCTATTATGAGTGATGTCACACCTGTTTGTATCGGTTGATATCAAACTTGAAAACTGAGCGTCGGACAATATCGACTTATTGAATATTGGCAAAAAAGCCAAAATCGGACATCCCTAATATATATACAGTATACAGTACATACATATATACAGTATATAAACAATGCATCTTAATTTTGTAATGTAGGTGAAAAAGTGTTTTTCCCATTGTTGCCATTGCAATTTTATTTTAAAAATATTTTGACTTTATTCCCATATTATAATTTCATCACACATCAAATTTTCCAAAAAGGTATTTTTTATTATTTAAATCCATGCTACTAAAATGCTACTAAAACTATGTTATCTCCCTCATAATAGGACGACAGAAATGACTTTTTTCTCATAATATTTTGACTTTATTTTTGTCAGATTAAAAATCATACTTGTTAAGTTATATTTTTAGAATGTGCTGCGAGCCAATTAAAAAAACATCTCCAAATGAGCCCGATGCCATTCTTTGAACACTCCTGCGCTAAAGTAAGGCCTTGTCCACACAGGAACACCTCCTGAGATTTTTTGTTTGGTTAAAAAAAAAAAAAAAGCATCCACACTGTGCCTGATTTGAAATTTTTTGATTTGTAAATAGAAAAGTCACTGTATATGTGACTATATACTATATACTAATTATGACATAAACTAGTTCAATAATGAAATAGTTCAATAATAAATGAATGAAACCTCCGAATCAGAATTGTATACAGTACGCCAAATCTATGCTTCTAACTTAGTGGCACAATGTGCTACATTTCCTCTTCACCCCATCTAAGTGTGAGTCTGCTCAACACGAGACAAATGCAGCTGGAAGCTCACACCACACACGAGTAAACCTTCTGGAAGGTGTTTTCCTACTGATTTGTTTGCCCTGAAGCACACACAGTTTCACAATATGCTGCTAGACAAGACTTTGGCTGTCACTAAAATGCAGAGGTGGGAGTAAGTCACTCATGTACAAGTCACAAGTCTTTACCCTTAAGTCACAAGCACGCCAGGGTCAATCTTTATGAGAACCAAGCAAGTCAAGTCGAGTCACTGCTCTTTGTCAACCAAGTCCAGTCGCTGCTTTTCGTTGGCAAGTTGTGTCAAGTCATAAACGTTTTAATTGGGCCAGTTTTACAAATTAAAAGTTTAAATCAAGAGTTATAAACTTTTAGACTTTTTTAAAATTACATATTTGACAACAAACAACTTGTAGGGCCAAACAAAGCTGAATTTAAAAAAAAACACACAACAATAAATAAATGAAGTAATAAATAATAAAATTAGTTGTCCAGATAACTTAAGATCGACATTAAAAGTGGTAATATTACAAGATTTGACGTTTAAATTTATGAGATTAAAAGTTGTAATTTTACGTGAAAAAAGTTATAATATTACAAGTGGTAAAATTACGTGTCATACGAGTCCGAGGCAAACTAGAGCATAGTTCTTCAGTGGGAAGGGGAACTTCCCTCTGGCTTCAGACAAACTTTTATTTATAATGAGACCGCAAAACGAGCAGTTGGACACAAGGTTAGCCCCTCCACATACAGCTCTCCGGTTCATAGCGGTCTCAGGCAGTGCCTATAAAATAAAGTTACGCCTTTATTTCCATAAAGTTACGTTTTTACTCTCGTAATATGATCTTTTCTCTTAAGCATACAACATTATTGTCGTCAATTTACGACTTAATTCTTGAAATCTTGATGATTTTAATGCTTCACTTAACAGGCATTGCACGAGACAGCTATAAACGCAGAGGACTTGTGTGACCCTTAACCTGGTTCAAAGGTTAAATTACGTCTTTTTTCCCAAACACATTTCAATAGTCTGGAATGCTATGCGAGGAAAACAACACAACTTCAGCAGTAACTGAGGCTCTTCAACAAGAAGAGGATGAATAAAAACGACTTTATTGTTATGGCCGAACCGTTTTACTGCCGTGTTACGGGCACTGTTTCGAAACAAGGTATATAAACAAACATTCACAAAATCTTTGTTTCTTCTTTTCCTTCCGGCTTATCCATGTTGTGTTCTGCCAGTTTGCGGCAAAGTAAGCACATGCGTAAAATAAAGTAGCCAAAACAGTCATACTGGTATATTTTGGATATTTGAAAAATACAACAAAGTGTTAAACCAAAAACAAGTCATTACAAGTCAATTAGCTCACGTTCAAGTTAAGTCTAAAGTCAAAAACATCAAGTCAAAGTCAATCCAGTTTTTTTTGGAACATTTGTCAAGCAAGTCACAAGTCCTAATAAATTGTGACTCGAGTCAAGTCATGTGACTCGAGTCTCCCATCTCTGCTAAAATGTGTGTGCTCTTGCCAACACATGTCTGCAAGTGTGTGCACACACACACACGCACGCACACATCAACACACACGATTAAACAAACACGCATCAACACATACAATTAAACACACACACCTGCACGGCTCGCAGTTCATCTAGGATCTCAAACATCTTGGATGACAGATGTTTCCAAGCCTGTGACAGAAAAGAAAATAAGTTTTATTTATTAGATATACTCTATTGACTTTTACTTTAACCAGTATATAACAATATATACTGTAAAACCCCCACATAGCTGAAGCACATGCCCAAATGTTTTACTGAAAAGCTAAAGGATGCAGGACGCCACTTGGATATTTTTATATGTATTTTTTTATTTGGTAAAAATCCCTGCCTCTCTAGCTCAGTCAGGATTGAGGGACGTGACGTGACCTAACTAATCAACGCATTTTCATTGCAAATGTTGGCGTTTGTGAAAGTGGGCATTTCGGTTTGGATTAATGAGAGAAAGAGCTGTATTTGAATACTTGAATGTTTAATCGAGCATTTTAACAACAATTATCATCTATGCTCTATCACGGTTCCAGAATGAAATGTATTTAGCATGAAGGAATTTTGCTACACGGGCAAAAATGAAAAGCAATTCTGGTGAGACAGCCTTACTGGTAATTGCTTGACAATCATGTTCTCCAGACCTCCAAGGACCTGCATGGCTGTAGCAAAATTCCTGGATTCGTAAGAATGTTTCCCAATCCACAGATACTTTGTCAGCAAGGCAGCTTGAGTCTGGATGAGAGGAGAGCAAGTAAACAAATGTCTTAAGTCAAGCAAAATGCAAAAATCTACTTCTGTGGGCATGAGCCGCAGGCACAATACAATGTGTGTAATGCAAGGATGAAAACTACTACTGCAGTAAAAGATCTTTTCTGTATTTGAGTTGGTCTTTGTCGTCATCATTTTTCAATTTTTGTCTGCATATAGCAGTCGAGACTGAGGGCCGGTTCCACAATTGAACAAGATCACGACAATGCTTGTAGAACAGCACAGCATCTGCACTTTATAGGCGTTGCGTGAGAATGCTATGAAACGCGCAGCTGTATGTGGAACGGCGGGGCTCTAGAAAGTACCATTGAGATGACGCTAACCCATTTGTGACCAGCTGCTTTGTTTTGCTGTTCTGTTCTGAATAAAAGCTTGTCTGAAGCCAGAGGAAAGTTTCCTTCCCTCTTTGCTATTGTTTCTCTTTGACACGTGTGACACGTAAAATTACCACTTTAAATCTCATAAAACTACAACATTTTTTCTTGCTTTCTCTTTTTACAAGTTGTAGTTTTACGTGAAAAAAGTCGTAATATTCTGAGATTAAAAGTTGTAATTTTACATGAATAAAAAATGGTGTATTACACGAGTAAAAATTGTAATTTTACATTAATAAAATTAGAAATTTTACAAGAAAAAAGTAAGCTTTAATTCATAACCGAACAGCAAAACAGAGAAGTTGGACGCAAAAAGATTATCTTAGGTTAGCATCATGATTAGCATCATCTCACTGTTACCCTCACAGACCCCGCCTCCTTCACACAAGGCCCCCCCTTTTCAAAGCTGTCTCAAATAAGAAAGGAAACTTTCCTTTGGCTTCACACCAGCTTTTATTTTTAACAGGACAGCAAAACAGGGCAGTTGTGCATGAACGGGTTAGCATGGGTTAGCATCATCTCAATGGTGCTTTCTAGTACCCCGCCCCCTCCACATGTGGCTCCCCGTTTCATAGTGGTCTCAGTCAATGCCTATAAAGTGAAGTTACGACTTTTACTCTCGTAAAGTAACGACTTTACTCTCGTAATGTATTATGTGCTTTTTCCTGTAAATGTACAACTTTATTGTCATAAATTTAGGACTTTATTCTCAAAATCTGATTATTTTAATCCTCCATTTTAACAGGCATTGCTCGAGACAGCTATAAACACAAGGGACTTGTGTGACCTTTGGCTTGCGTCAAAGGTAATATCACAACTTTTTTCTCATTAAATTACAACTTTTAATCTTGTAATATTATGATTTTTTTCGAGTAAAATCATGCGTAAAATTACAACTTTTAATCTGAAAATTGTGCGCTTTTTTTATGTGCCCCTAATACGCTGTTGCGGAATTCTGCCCATCAATAGTAAAACTAAATATGCATATTTAAGCAAATGTTATGTATTTAAAATAAAAAAAGACATTCAGAAGAGCCATTCAAAGATGTAGATATGTAGTATTCTACACTGGTCACCAGGTGTCAATAATGTTATTTGGTGAGATGCACAAGCACCAGACTTGATTGCCAGAAAAACAGTCTCTTACAGTAAATCTGAATTATCCCATGGAAGGCACAATTATATTGGGTAATTTGAGTGTAGAGGTAACTATAGGGGTGTTATTTCTTGTCTTGAGGGCTCTACTAATTCTAAAAAACATATTCAGAAGGTCGCAAACAGAACTACAAAAATACTTGATTTATATGCCGTATAAGGAATCCTACATTACAGGAAAACACTTATAGTGGTCATGAGTGAAACCAATTAACTGTGACAAACGAGGAATTACTGTACTGTATTGTCGTAAAGTCATTTCATTACATGACCGGTTTCAGAATTTACAAAACTGTGCACCTCACCTTGACTGATTCACAGCTAACTATTTCACCAGCGATCCACTTTGTGACTCTGTCAGCATAAACGAGCAGTTGCTGGAGGGGGCACTCTGGTGGCATGCCCTCATGTGTGCTTGTTGCTGATGGGATTTGCGGGGACCCATTACTAGAGGTGTTGAGGGACAGGGATGCAAGGTTAACAGGGAAACATACAGCGTTGACACTTTTAGTTAAGAAAACCGGAGTAACCAGAGAAAAGCCACAAAAACTCCACAGAAGGCTAAGAAGGAGATTTGAATCCTCGACTCTAAAGTCACACTGGAACACCATGCATCCCCGTATTTGCTTTAATCTAATTCAAAAGTAAAAGAATAGAGTCTACTCGTTCAAACTATGTGTATGTTAGACTTGAAATGGACAACAGCTCGTTTACTGGTCTTCAGAATATTCTAAAAAGAATATCTAATAAAATCTATTAATTAGATTATAATAATTCCATAATAGCCGCACGGTGGCTGAATGGGTAGCATGTTGGCCTCACAGTCAGGAGGTTCTGGGTTTAAATCTCTGTTGGGCATCTCTGTGTGGAGTTTGCATGTTTGTAGGTTTTCTCCGGGTACTTTGGTTTCCTCCCACATTCCAAAAACATGCATGTTAGGTTAATTGGCGACTCTAAATTGTCCATACGTATGAATGTGAGTGTGACTGGTTGTTTGTCTATATGTGCCCTGCGATTGACTGGCGACCAGTCCAGGGTGTACCCCGCCTCTCGCCCAAAGTCAGCTGGGATAGGCTCCAGCATCCCCGCGACCCTAATGAGGACAAGCGGTATAGAAAATGAATGAATGAATAATTCCATAATACACTAATTTGCATTGTTATCTTTAACACAAACTAAACATGTGGATGTTTTATCAAGATAGAAAATTGGAGTAACTTTATCATCTTAAATGCAGAAAATGCATCAACGTGGCCCATACTGCATTTTTTTCTGTCTGCCCTCTGTGGAAAAAGTTTGGACACACCTAAAAAACTTTGTAATAAAGTTTTAGAATTATACTTACTCGTTCTGCATTGATAGTTTGTCCCGGATTCCGTGTATTCTAGAATTGAGGAAATGAACTGGATGACATCTTTGGAAAATGTCCTGCATTTCAAAAGATTATAGATCTGTTGATAAATGTCGCCCTCTAGTGTTCAACAACATGTGTGCATTTCCACCAAACAGTACAGGTCGGCTCACTTCACTCTAGTACGTCACTGTTCATGTTCCTAATATAACTGTTTTGTGAATTGGCTTCTACACACAGCTGATGCCATTATGACTACTGACAGGTGGAAAAACAAGACAGATCAGGGTTTAACCACATGCTGGTGAGGCGAGGCAAACTGAACTTCACTGTTTGGTGGCAACATATATTTTGCATACCTGCTGCAGAAGGGTGAGTTGCTGGACAACATGCTGTACAGTATAACGTTTCTGGCTGAAGGGGAGATGCTCATCGTGGTGCAGGCAAATGCTGGAAGGATCTTCCACTAGGGAGCTATAGCAAGGCATGGGCAGGGCAGCAGCTATGGAGAAGGCCTTCTCTTTTGGCATGGATGCTGTTGAGATTCTCCACTACACACATAATCAAATTGGAGATGTAGTATTTTGAAAAATTATAGGAGGATCATTTTCTATAGAAATTTTCAAAACGTGTTCTCATGCTATACATGTGAACAACACGCCTGCAGATGGTAGCTAATAAAAAATACAGTATTGTTTGTATATGTATGTGTATATACTTCTAAACCGGGGGTGGCTTGTGGTTGTTCTTCTATTGGCTTGTGGGACATTTTAAAAATACAATTTAACAAGAAAGCTAAAAAAGAAAACCAAACTGCAAAAATAAAAGTAAAAAGCAGTAATTTTACAAGAATAATGTAAAAATATTAAAACAAAAAAGTTCTAATCTAATGAGAAAAAATCCAGAATAGGAGAAAATGCTGTAACATGAAGAAAACCACATAAACATAACAAAAATATTCAAGAAGGATGTCTCTTCCCCCTCTAACATTACAACCAACAAACATAACAACAAATACAGTTTTTTTTAAGTTTTAAATTTTTGGAAAGTTAGGCTACAGACATAGTTAGATTGTTATGAGAATAAAGTCAATATATTATGGAATAAAGTCATAATGTTACAAGAGGAACATTTACAAGAATAAAGTAAAAAATAATAATAAAAAATGAAAAAAAACAGCGGTAATTTTGAGAGAAAATGAATATTTGGCCAAACCTGTCTATCAAAGCCTGATCCCGTCAGATCTCAGGAGCTAAGCAGGGCAAGGTCTGGTCAGTACTTGGATGGGAGACCTCAGAGGAACACCGGGTTCCACAGTGGGAGGAAATAAACTTTCCTTGTGCCCTTAGGCAAGGCACTTCACCCACATTGCCTAGTATGTGAGTGTTGGTGGTGGTCGGGGGGTTTGTGGCGTACCATCACCAAGTGTGGAGTGAACGAATAATGACTTCAGTGTAAGTGCTTTGAGAGTCTTTGTAGAGCACATAACAAGTTTAAGGCATTATTATATTTATATTATTATAGTTTTTTGTATTTTGACAAAAATAAACTTGTAATAACAATGAACAATAATGCAATTTTAATAGGATAAAGTTGAAATATTAAAGTAAAAATACGTATATTTTTTAAGTTGTAATATTATGAGAAACAAAAAAACATTAAAAACATTAAGAGAATGAAGTCATAATATTATATGAATAAAGTCATAATATCAGGAGAGAAAATAGTAAAGGACATGAGACGAAATATTAAGAATAAAAAAATGAGGAAAGAAAGCGCAAAGACCAAAGTTCATACTAATAATACGTTTTGTTCACCTATATCATAAAGCTGAGATGCCTTTTTTCTTGAAATATAATATAACTTCTTAGCATCTACTTGTGTACTTGGTGAAAAAATGTGGACACCCCATCTCTAGACACTAAAAGTGATCATCAGCTGAAATAGCAATGGCAGGACACATCATTGCAACTATGCACCTTTTTATCAAGATCCTCTGTATATGACTGGATACAAACTGATTGACTCTCTCTCCTGCTCCAAATAGTACATGGAGGACTGTGGAGAGCAGCAAGAAGGACCTCCCCTTGACTAGCCACAGGAATTACCTGGCAGTAAACACAGTAGAGGTAACTATCAGATACACGCAAATATCCGGTAATCCAAGGCGAAAAATCATAGCAAAATGCTCATCCCTGCTCTTATCACAGTGTAGTGGATTGTTCCCAAAGCACCAACAGCAGCCAAAGTTGCACTCAAATATTACACGTTACACTACACCACTGTGCAGACCAAGTCATATATTTGTGTTACCTCAGAATGAAGGAACTTTTCCACAGTATCCACAATGCTGGACTTTGGTGGGAAGTCGATTAGTTTACAATCCATAATCCACAAGTGCAGCAGATCCAAACTGCGATGAAAGACCTTAGTGGTATTTTCTGACCTGGCAGGACCTTCTCTGTCAGTGAAAACAAAGCAGTGTTATCAGGCCAGTCTGGAGCCTGTGTTATACTGCTTGTGTATTTATAGCATACCTCACAGCACCGATGAATTTCTCCATAACAAACTGCAGTAACTGCTCCGGAGTGGAAAAAAAGCGATATATATACAGGAACTGTTGGATGTACCCCTCCAAAGCAGCATTTCTGTGCCAAAGGAAAACAGTTTTCATAATTAAATTTTTCAGGGAGTAGTAGAGGCCCCAGTTGTATTATTTTCTCTGAGGGGAATCTCACTAAAGTGTCACCATTTGGAAACCACTGCCATAGAATATTTTAAAGTGCAAAAATAGCAGTTGAAATTGAAAGTGTGCAGTGTCCTGAGTGGTATCTTTATGGTAACCGATTCTTTTGACACGCCTCCTGGCCCTTTCGACTCCCAAATGGCTCCTCAAATTTTGTTGTTGCTGAAATGTATATATTACCAGCCTTGGTTTTATTTATCCATTTGTTACAAAAGGTTCGACAAAAACTGGAAATGGGATAGGGAAGAACTGATTACATTTTGGGGGTAATCAGGATCAGTGCCTGGATGCAGGATTTTTTTCAAGGACTCATTTATGGCATTTGTGCATATAACTCCACAGAAAATAGAGCACTTGGCAAAAAATACAAAAAGGTTTCTAACAGGTTCTAGAAAATATCAAAGAGTGACCCAAAAAATGTAGAAATATTAGTTTGGTATGAATGACAATATGGGAGGGGAACTACTGTATGGTACGTGCGGCCTGGCAAAATTGAATTCTCACCATCTTTATCCAAATGCTGACCCCATGGTGGGTTATTTTGCTGTAGCACTAAACAAATGCACAGACTGTGAGTCAGCAACGCGTAGGGTGCTTTGTTAGACAAACTGGGGTGTACAAAAACAAGGTCTGATTGCCTATCAAATTTCTGATTTATATGTCTTCTATCTATAGTCCAACAAGGAACATTCATTCATTCATTCATTTTCTATACCGCTTATCCTCATTAGGGTCACGGGGGTGCTGGAGCCTATCCCAGCTGACTTTGGGCGAGAGGCGGGGTACACCCTGGACTGGTCGCCAGTCAATCGCAGGGCACATATAGACAAACAAACATTCACACTCACATTCATACCTATGGACAATTTAGTTCCGCCAATCAACCTAACATGCATGTTTTTGGAATGTGGGAGGAAACCGGAGTACCCGGAGAAAACCCACACACGCACGGGGAGAACATGCAAACTCCACACAGAGATGCCCAACGGAGATTCGAACCCCGAACCTCCTGACTGTGAGGCCAACGTGCTACCCATTCAGCCACCGTGCGGCCCCAACAAGGAACAGATTGCAAAAAAAATAATTATTAAAGACAAAAGAAGTTATCCTTGACCTTATTTGACCTTTCTAGCTTGCTTATAACTGTAACCCCACCCTCCCGTTTCGGCTTAGTGTCGACATCTACAGCACCACACATTCTGACCAATCAAGTGCAGCTTTAACAGAAAAAAAAGATGACACCAAAGAAGCGGCTTTGAGAGCATCAAGCGCCCAAACCGTTGACAAGTATAGCAGATTTAGTCCGACACGTGTGAAAGTGTACTTTTAGGGTTGTAATCCCTATAACAAACCACATACGGCACAGTGAAAAGTGGATCGCTCCTTAGGAATAAAAGTACCTTGCATAAAGGTATGCCATGAGACCGAGAGGCGTCCCAGCTTGCAAATTTATTTTTCCTTTGTAAGTTGCAAAGCTCAAGATGGAAGCATCCTCAGCGCTTTGGAGAGTCCAAGTGTTCCGCCCACAAGCAGCCAAAGAGGGCAGTAACGACATGTCTAAACCCCACTGATCTACAATTAGTGTCTGCAGAAAGAGAAAAAGCAATTACTTGAATGCACACATTGTTAGGTGATGTATCTGACATTGCTCTGTTGTACTACTTAGACAGCACCTCAAGGTATTTCTTGACAGAATCCAAGAAGACCACTTTAGATCTCAGTTCTTCAAGCTGGAACTGGAGTTTGGACAGCATCACTTTGTTCCCCGAACCTTTGGGATGCATACATTTTTGTTAGATACACTATACTACACGCTATTCAAATAAAGTGAAATGGCTGACTAAACTAACCTTTATTTTTTCTCTCTTGCTGAATTAGTTTTTGATAGAAATTCTGTGTTTTCTTAAGCGCCCTTGTTTCAATCGTCAGCTGCTGCTGAAGCTCCTGTTGAACCAAAACCACATGCCACATCTTTTATTTCACAATTTTATGAAGGAGCCTTTGGGTGTATTAAGTGTTCTTTCATGCGTTTGTCTCCCTCGTCACCATCGCAACAGACTGCAACATATCCTTTGAAGTCAACTGCGTGCGAAATTGCAAGAGAGTGACTCGCAAGATGTGTTGTGAGCTGTTATTTTAGGCTTTCCAGAGAAGTGGGCCATCAAAGTGTGCAAACACAAAGGTGGCTTCATTACTATTCCTTTGCAAATTACAATAACTCACCCTGCCGAGGGCCAAGTTCAACTATTTTAATATGCAGCTCCAGTTTGGAGAGAATAATATGCCAACTCTCTTTAAGGTGCCCAAATGCGCTCATCTCATGAATATAATTCTACTATTTCTTAAAAATTTTGCAAAGGTGCACATGAGGACTGGACAACTTATTATGTATTATTATTATGTATTATGATTTCTTATGTATTATTGCACTACACATTGGAAGTGATCTGTTCAAGTATTGTATTGGCGGCTGGATAATTCCACGTCAGGATGCCTGTTATTTAGTTGGCCATTTCTTTGCATGTCTACACGGAGCACTCTGCCCTTCGAGCAAAAACTTGGTCTAACCAGCAACCAAGCCCACATTAGCCCACACATTAAACAGCAGCTTACAAGACAATATACTCATCTTTGCAGTATTTTTTCCAATTTGATCTTTTATTGGACTTTTATTTTCATTAGGGACCTGCATCACAGAGGTTTGTTACAAAAGCCAAACAAGTAAAGCAAACAAGTAAACACGTAAATTCAGCAATACTTTGGTTGGATTATTTATAATGCTGTGAGGGGCAATTTTAATGACCATATTCAACAAATCCATGTTTGTAACAAAAGGTTATTTTATTTAACAAAGAATCTGTACCGGATCAGATTGAATCGGCAAGACTATAAAAAAAATCGGATTGGCTCGCATTTGAGAAAAATGTGGATCGGGACATCCCTACTTCCTGATTCAGCCATTAAGTGTACTATGACATTTTAGCTGCTGGAAATTTGTGTTTCTCCTGCAGACTTGTCTGCCTCCCACTCAGCTCCACTAGCATTAGAACACATATACAGCAACACAAACGAGCACGGGTCTTATGTCTTCATGGGCTTATTGACTATTATTACATGTACTATTATTGGCTAATACAAGTGGTGATGATAGGTGGCTATAAGGGTGTTATTTCATGTCCAGAGGGCTTTAATAATATTGAAACATATTTAAAAGGCTGTAAACAGGCTTTTGATGCTCTTAACTACAAGAATATTCTATTTATTAATAAGGAATCATACTTCATGAAAATTCAAGTATCACAGTTGGGTCTGAAACAAATTAACCAAGGGAAAAACAAGGGATTACTTTATTTAGCCCATTGCTACAGATCTGCTTCACTCACCTGTGTTTTCACATCTAGACATGGTGATCCTGTGCACTGGCCAAGACTCAAAGCATACTGGATCACCTCTGGCTTAAAAGAGTCCTCTCCAAAGAAAGCCAAGGCCCAAGTGTGCCTGAAGTACAGGTCTGGTTCAGCTCCTCTGGGTGCAGATGAAAAGAGTTGCTCTGATATGAGAGAATCGGTATCTTCCATCTCCTCTGAGCAGTCTGAACTCATCTGTTTATTACAGATACTAGGCAACCTTCTCTCTACTTGGGACTGGCACACAGCTTCAGACAGACTTTCATCGCTGGCCCCGTCTGAGCAGTTTTCTCCCTCTGTGATCCCTGCGTCCAAAACGTCCATGTCTGTGCTCACAAAAACAGCGTAGAGAGATGGGTCAGTGAGGAGAAACAAAGAGAGCTGACTGAATCATATGAGTGGTGAAAAAAAGCAAAACACTGGCTCTGGGGAGGCGACTTCAAAGTATCTGAACTACACAATGCATCCATTGTGAAAATCATCAGCTTAAAGACAAAGCAGAAACTACTTTTCGTTTACTTTCATAAGTGTCAGTTTCTAATCTAAAACCCATGTCCAAAAAAGAATGTGCTGTGTAAAAATGGTTTTATAGCACAATAACACACCCCAGATGCAAATGCTTGTATGTGTTCTCATGTGAAGGACATTCCATGAATAAAATCTCATAGGTTTTGTAAGCACGCATTGGGCTGCAGTAAATCACGCATGTTGTGACTTTAGTGACTGTATTGAAGTCATTCCAGACCAAAAACAGTCCTATGCTCCATAGTAACTTCCAGTCCTTAACTGTCCTTGCATACACTATGGTAAATTATATGAAGAAAACGTATGTGCATATATTTTAAGGTTTAACACACATACACACACGGCCACAAAACCTAAAACTTTAGTGAAAACTTTAAAGTCCCCAAACCTAACAGATCAATGTATAATGGTGAATTACTCCAAGGTTGGGTCGCGGGGGCAAAGGACTAAGCAGTCCATGTACAGTACATCGTCCAGCTTCCCCGGAGTTCCCAGGCCAGTTGATAGACATAGTCTCTCCTACATGCATCCAGACCAGAAGCCAAAGCCACCTCATCTGGCTCCTTTCAATGTGAAGGAACAGCGGTTTTACTCCGAGTTTCTCCCAGATGACAGTGCTTCTCACCTTATCGCCAAGGGAGAGCCCAGTCATCCTGCGGAGAAAACTTTTTTCGGCCGCTTGTACCTGCAAACTTGTCCTTTTGGTCTTTTCAAAATTGGAGATGCTGGTGCTTCAAACACGATCCAATGTTTTGAGGGCCACATCATCTCCATAGATCCAATTCTATATCAAAAAGACACTTAATGTTCCTCCCCCGCCTCTCGTCCAAAGCCAGCTGCCATAGAAAATGGATGGATGGATGGACTAATTAGTTCTTGAAATACACCATATAATCATCCATCATAACTAAATGATGATGCTTCCAAAACAGTCTGGAAAAGTCATTTTCTGTTATAGCATGTACCCAAGTCCACATGGCAATGTTCATCAAGGTTATATTTAGATTTCTGAGAAATGATGCCAACCCCATCAAATAAATACAGTACCTAGGTGATGAACGAGAACAGAGATAATGAGCCAGGCTCACTCTTCTAAGCTTATGTAACCTAAGAAATGTTGACAAAAATTTTTATAGGCCACAAAATCTTATATTAGACTACTCTTCTATACTATACATACAAATTTGTATCATGCATTCATCTACAGTAATCAGAATGAAAATACTGCAAAACACTTGCTCTGTACCAACGTTAAAATGCAGCAGGTAGGCGATGATGCTCCAGTTGTAATTCACAGGAGAAGAAGAAATATTCCCTTACAGTCCAACAGTGGGGAGATTCACATTTGACCACCTCGTTGCATCCTGACAGGTGAAAAAAACCAAAACAAGAACAGGAATAACTCTCCTTTATGTGAACAGATCCACAGGTTGATGAAAACATAGGTTCATCTGTCAGCAAAGATGGGATGTGGTAGTACAGCATTTTTTTCTCAAAATACTGTTAGCGCAGGAGACCATTACAGCCGTGTAACTAAAACCATTCTGCAAGGATAGGCTGCAGTTCTTTTTTGGATGTACTGTACAGTGTATACCAATGAAAACGACATGAACACAATGTTGCTTTCCTTCATGCATTCATTCATACACCCCAGCCCTCTCTTAAGAGATTTACATATCATCCGCAATCATCCGGTCAAACAATGCTCAGCATTCACCCAGACATTAAACAAAAACATGTTACCATAGGGAACATTACCCATGATTTCCACTCCATTCACATGTTGTTCATTCATATTTCAGTATCTGTAATTAGAGGGCAGTGTCAGCTGGGAGAATATTATTCTGTTACCTCTGAAAGTCTCATCAGGATGAGTCACGATCACAACGTCAAATTTTCTCATTTAGGGATAAGTATAATCTGTTTTGTTATTTATGGCCACCTTTTTTTTAAAGAGCATCAATCATTTATTTGGTGTTAAGACGTAGATTTCAGGTTTGCTAGGTGACCTTATATCAATCATAATAGTACAATCAGAATAGCCAATAATCCAATCATTGATTGTCAATGGCCTGGGAGAGAAACATGAATAATCTTGTTTGAGCTGAGCGCAAAGTTGATACCAATATACATTTTTGTCATCAGATGTTATAAATGTATTTGCGGTTAACAATACATTAAAAAGGTCACATATTACGCAATGTTTTATTTTTAACAATTATGTATGAATGTGAGTGTGAATGATTGTTTGTCTATATGTGCCCTGCGATTGACTGGCGACCAGTCCAGGTTGTACCCCGCCTCTCGCCCAAAGTCTGCTGGGATAGGCTCCAGCATCCCCGCGACCCTAATGAGGATAAGCGGTATAGAAAATGAATGAATGAATACGTGTCACAGGTAATACAATAACACAGTTATCCCACGTCTATTACTTGGTTATTCTATTGCTTGAGTTGAGTTGAGGGACAGGCGGTTTGTTGATAGTTCAGAGTTTTAGCCTGAAGTGTGTTACGACCACAACAATAGCCCATGTACTGCAATAAATGAACTTAACTCAAAGATATTCTATTTTTTGAGATACATCTGTGCATTGTAACGTTTGTGCAATTGTTTAACATAATAGACGCAGCATAGATACAAACATGTAATATTCAGGGTATGGGGAGCGAATGCTAGTTTGCTACCATAGCCATGTGAGCTACTGTGCTAACATTACAGCACATTTTAATAGGCTGTCATGCAAGCTAAGCCTTTTAGCAGAAGAAAAACAAAATGATAAAACTTACAGCTCCAATGTCTGTAGATGACTGATGGCTAGATGGCACAACTCCAGGCTTTTTTTCAAGATGTGCAGCAAAGCCTGCTTTTTTAGTTGTTATTGCAAACTGTCCTCCGGGAAGTAGTGGCTGCATACACAGGGCAGGTCCATCAAGCTAGCGGCATGTCCATGAAGAAAAAGGGTTTCCTTCAAACCCGACTATTTAAGTGCTTATATCAAAAGCCGAGCAAGCACATGAGGGAGATGATAGATTTTCCTCACGTTTGGTGGCCATAAACGGGTTCTAGGGACACAAATTACTGTTATAGCATCATTACAAAGTCAATTTTGTCCAATAGAAGATATGTTTAATTACAAAATGTCCGTACTTGTGAATGGCAACTCCACTACTACGTCTCTTATGCACTTCACTGGTCAGTATGATGGGGTGAAGTGTTTGACTGTGGAAGGATAGGTCTGTGGAGGCCCATCGTTGCCCGACTAGCTGAAGGGGGTATGAGGTTGTCATTCCAGTAGGCATGATTTTCTTTTAGTTGTCAAGGTCAAGGTCAAAGTCATTGTGTGATTTAAACTGTCCTACCATTGCTGACACGTGGAGTTTCATTACACACAGATTCTCTCGTATCATCTGCACCCACATTTTTTCCATCAATGTATCTTGAGGCTGGCTGGAACAGAGCATTGGATCATTAAATTAGGGGATCACGAGAACTACCTTAAACCGCGTTTTCAACATCAGCTGACAAACTTGAGCTAACCGGATGAATTCTGCTGATGAACCGTTTCCACACATCCGCAGCATTTGTCCCTTGACACGTGAGGTAGTCGCAGCAGCACTGGAATGAATGCACATAAGACATGTCAATGGTGTAGAACTGTAGGCAGTAAAAAGACAATAAAAATGTACCCTGGCTGGAATAACTGGAGGGTACAGTATAAAACCAAGCATTCCATGAATTCTTCCATGGTTAATAGTGTATACATCTACTGAAGTCTTTTCAATTCTGTACTGGAATGCTTTAGCTGTTACACTCACTTGATTCTTTATGTATTACTGTACCATGGTATCAATTATGTCGGTATTATGACAGCACTGAAGCAGCAAACAAATTAGACTTTATATTGTGATTACGGTGTGTCCTACTCAAATATCCAGCTACCGTAGGGCGGTGTACTTTTTCACAGACAATCGACCTGACTTTAACGCTATCTTTAGCCAGGAAGTTGACCAGACTAAGTGTTACTTTTTCGTGGTATTCTGCAGAAATTCTGTAGGGACTCAGTAACATGGTCAAGTTACACTTTTGTTCATAAAAAGTTTATAAAATAAAAAATCATGGAGACATTCGGACATTTGCAAAGGTTTATGACCCTACATCTGAAAACAATAGCGATCGAGAATCATTACCAGAATCACTCAAATTCCAATGATGCCCTACCCTCGCGGGGTCATCAGAGTCCCGATCCACCTCTGAATACCACTACTAGCATGTCATGATTATACACATAATGTACAAAAAGGCAATATAACAGTGTGTGGCATTACAAAACTGAAGATAAATACAATTATTACAAAGCAATAAACCCGGTTAACCCTTTATCTTCAAATGCATCATCTCCAAACAACTCCAAATGTCTACACTGCAATATCACTTGAAGCAGTTCAAAATCAGTATGTATCTGGCATGACAAAACCATAAAAATAAAACCACTCCCTCATAAGCACTGGTCAGGAACACTTCCAGTGGAAGTGGTGAAAAAAGCCTTTTCCAGGCTGACTTAATATATGTAAAAAAAAAAGCGTATCTATTTGTTCAGAACAGAACAATGAATAACACCTTGTTTGTCGCCTTTTTTGTGTTGTGACAGGATCAGTTAAGTGCTGCGCTGTTCATGTAATGATGCATTCAACAGAAGTGCTATGGCGTAGGCTTTTAGACATCAACCAATCAGAGGACGGAAAAATGCCGATGTCACTCTTTGAGGTGAAGCTGAAATCTGATCCTGAGCCCCATCATTAATGGTGTTGTCTGTGACATGGGCCAGCATTGTTTTTTTATTGTGAAGGCCATGAGCAGATTTCATTGATATGGCAACACATGGCAGCTGCCATCTGATTGGACATGCTAAAAAAAGAAATATAGATAGGCTGTTGGGAATAATTTACAGTAATATAATTTTATACTACAGTTTAAGTAGTAGGCCAGTGCTTCTGATTTTGTTTAGGTTAGCAAAAAAAGCATGTCTCAGTTGTAACAAAAAAAGTAAGGTGATTTTCTTCTTTGTCAAAAATACCCCCTACAAAATCAGCAAGATAACCCCTCCTGAAATTAGCAATTACAGTACAAAGATCATTATTACCTTTTTAGCCATGGCAATGGAGGGTCTCTCGATGGGTGTGCTCTTTGCCATCTCAAGCAAAAGTCTCTTCAATTTGCGAGGTACTACGATCTTCTGACTCGGTGATAAACTGGACTTTGTCGTGGCCCACATGACAGCAGCCACTCCATAAACACAAGACTGGACAACAACAGAACATTTCAAATGGGAAAAACACTAATTTGGGCATTGGATGTTTGTTCTTAAACAGCAGAAAGTGTCTTTTAAAGACCTTCTCAGTTACAACTCGATGTTCTTGATATTCAGGAGCGAGATAGAAGTCATCCAGAGATCCTGCGGAGACAAAGAAACAGAGGAACCGCCAGTTTTTGAACAGATGTTGCAAAAATGTTGAGCCTTTTGTTTCAGTTCCATTTTTTACAGCAGAGTGTTCTTACCAAAGTTTTTAGGTCTCAAGAAAAGCACTTCTCCTTGACAGCGGATGTGCACAGTGTCCAGGGATAAATAAGCTAACGGAAAAAAAACAGGTTGCATTCATACCATTTCTATCTCGACACAATTTATGCTATATTGCATAAACACCTGTCTGCTTTTAACCTCAATTCCTAATATCATCTAGAACAAGGGTGGCCAAACTGCGGCCCCTCGGCCACATCAGGCCTGCCAAGCGTCTCAATCCAGCCGACTGGGCTTTTCCAAATTCCTTATTTTAAACCTTAAACATCAAAAACGTAATTTGCAACATGACTTGCAGTGCTATTGTGGCACGCCGGAGTCGCCAAAGTAGTCAGATGTAATCTGTAGCTTGTACAAAAAAGCAATCCAAACCACACAACATGTCAACACACGACGCACAAAGTAACCTACCTACTGCACCCTGTGAGCATAAAAAATATATGTATTTGCAATACCTATGCCATGGCAAAAAACACCCAAATATTCCCACCGTAAGGCATGATGGGAAGCTTGTGGTACTCTTTCTCCCAAAATTTTATAATTAATTAAAACCAATATATATAATAATAATAAGCAATAATAATATTAATAATTTTACAATTAGTTTTATAATTAATATGTTGAGAGGGGTCGTCAGAGAAGTAAACAAAGGGGAGAGTTAACATACTCCTGATATCCAATGTTTTATTGTTCATAGTTCATATTGCTGTTGCCGCCAGACTACCCAGCATGCCTTGTGGGCATTTAGAAATAACAGTTTTAAGTTACGTGTTATGTT
This sequence comes from Oostethus manadensis, assembly GCA_024372805.1. Classification (NCBI taxonomy): domain Eukaryota; kingdom Metazoa; phylum Chordata; class Actinopteri; order Syngnathiformes; family Syngnathidae; genus Oostethus; species Oostethus manadensis. Next base: position 4,447,213 of record QODF01000040.1, read on the forward strand.
TAATGCGTGGTTGTTGTTTATAGTAGAAGTTGAATTATGTGATGTGTAAACTTGCTGTTGATGTGTTGTCTTCTCATTTAGTTGCACTATGAGTGTGTATGTTGTCCTGTTTGATTCCACCTGCATATTGACGGCCCCTCCACCAATTTCTTTTAACCCAATGTGGCCCGTGCGTCAAAAAGTTTGCCCTCCGCCGATCTAGAGAGTATTCCCAGTGGTTTTGCGAGAGCAGCTAATAAAAGTTAAAAGAAAAATAAATGAGTGAGATAACCTGGAAAGTCATTGTAGGTCTGCAGCGATGACAGACACGTGTAACAGAGAGCCCAGAGCTCATTCACCATCAGCTTCAGTCCACAACAAGTAAGTAACTCCCTGAGTGAGATCCACTGGATAGAATGTAAAAAAGAATTGAACAAATTTTGATTCATTAGGGATTTTTTGTTTGGGACATTGGAAGTGTCGCAGTTTAAACACATCTATCAGTAAGTCGCTAACCTCGTCTTGCCATTCTTCTTTGAGGAACAGCATGCTTCTGGTCATGTAGTTATTAGTGGCGTGGTTCTTGGAGATTTTGTCCTGATGCTCTATATCTGTCCGGGTGGAGGTTATATTTTGACTCCCTTCTTTACATTTGTTGTATGGAAAACAGGTTTCTCCATAACATAAAGAATTGACGGCATCTTCGTTTTTTTTTCTTGATCTGATTTGATAGTCAGCTACTGAGCTCACGCAATCCTCTGTGCTACTACGTGGATAAGACTCACAGGACCTTCCTCTGGTTATTTTTTGGAGTCTGTTGCTCCATATCGATTTGGAACACAACTGCTCATCTGATCCAATCTCTGTGAGGTCTGATACAGGTACACTGATATTTGCATGAGACGGAGGTGTGGCACAAGGCGGGTTGTTGGAGTCAGGGACAGAGCAGGAGCGATTGAGGGCCCCCTTCACCCTGATGAACCTCTGCTGGGCTCTCCTCCTCACTGGAGAGCTGTTGTGAGAGCGGCAATCCAGCTCCTCTGTCAAACCAGCGCAGTATCTATCTTCACTGTCAGGATTCTCATTCCAGAGAGAGGAGTCCCAGCCCACACATACCTGGAGTAAACAGTTATTTGTAGACATATTGGAGGTTAGATGCTTCTGTATAAAGAAAATACAGCCAAGTAGGGGTGTAACCATTGCAGTGGACAAGCCGGCGAGCAAGAAATAATTTAGCCACCATTGCGCCTTTGTCAATGGTGTGGAAACACTTAGGCTTTTGCAAAGAGGGAGATATAAGTCGGATAAGTAAAGGTCAAGTAAAATACCCCGACAACACAACAAAAGTCTCCAGCTACCTACGGAGGTGCCATGGGATTTCACACACAGAGTCGAAAAAAACACCAGCAAAAGCAGCTGGTAAACCTCCTGTTAATTCAACCTGAATAGATGTTGGTTGCACTTTATTTTGAAAATAATATTGTATTATTTTTATGTTGAAAAACAAAAGCATAAGTGGCGGGTAAAGCTACTGTTGAAATGTTGGTTGCACTTGCTGTACTTTTACTGAAAATGTATAAAGTTAAATGAGAGCAGAAAAGATGACTCTCCTGTTAATTCAACCTGAAGTGTTACTTGCCCTATTCAAATAAAATGTGAATGCATTTGCCCTTAATTTTTGTTAAATTAATGTGCCTGATTCCCTTACAAAAAATTACAGGAATCTATAGGAAACTTCACCCGCACTGTTCAACATCCAGGTATTTATTTCAGAGTCACACTGGTCCTTGAATGGAATCATCAACCACAATTCTTGATACAAATCAAATTGTTATTAAAACAATCGCTACACCCCTACAATCAAGGCATTATAGTAAAAAAAAAAAACAATAAAAATAACATCACTTTCCTCTTTGGAGCTGTTGTATATAACTAAAGAATATAACTATAAAATTAAAAATAACCAACCTGTTGTCTGGACAAACCATTTGTCTTCATAAAGGTAACTGCAGAAAGATCTTTGCTTATATCATCTGAACTCAGTCTTTTGGGTTTGGGATGCTGCCATCTTGCCTCCCAGGAGCTACCCTGTCCATCTGTGGAAAGAGACATAGATGAATGAGGCAAGCATGTGTCAAGCAACAATTCTCTACAGAGATCAAATGTCGACATGGTGAGGAGAAACAATGGATCTACCTTGACAATTTGATACGGATTCAATAGAGAGCACACGCCGCCCAACAGAAGACAATTTGCGGCACACAGCTGCGGATGAGCAGCAGTTCAGCCGTGCTTGAGCCACGGAGAGGATGTCCTGAAGGGTTTGCCAATAAAAAAAAGTGTAAACATCAAAAAGAATATGTAGTGTAGGGTAGGGTAGGGTATGTAGTACGTAGGTAGCGGATGTTGTCAGATGCCATTGACTTCTCTTACATTACACTCCATTACTTGTACAGACATCCCTTTGAATTTCACGACGTCACTTTACCACCATTTTCCCAAATATAACTAATATTTCATTCATTCATTTTCCCAAATATAATTTCATTCACAAATAATGTTGTTACTTGGTTGAACATACCTTATTGTTAATTAAAAAAAATACGCATATTTAAGCTAATTTTACATAATTTCTCGAATTAAGCATTTAAGCATAAAAATACACAAATGAAGTAAAATACAAATTCATACAGATGAAGCATTCAAAGATGCTGGAATGATTTGTATTCTACACTGGTCACTAGGTATCAGTAATGTTACTGTAATGTTTAATGAGACACACAAGCACCAGACTTGATCGCCGGAACTACAGACTTTTGTTGCAAGTTTGAAATATCTCACAACAGGCACCTCAATTCCTAACAGGGTCTACTTTTGTGGCCGTAATCAACACCAGGCTAAAATTAAAATCTGAACACCCAAAGTCACATCCTTTCTGTCCCAAGAATCACTTCCTCTAGAGAACAGACTTATAGCAACACACACAATCATGAGTTTTTTTTTTGTCTTAACATTTTTATTTATTTGTTATTATGACTACAATATTGGGCAATGCGAGTGTAAAGGTGACTATAGGGGTGTTAGTTCATGTCTACATGGCTTCGACAGTGTTAAAAAAATGTATGAAAGTAGTAAATAGGTTTCCTCTAGGACTGTAAATTACATTAAAGGAAACAGACGCTCATCCATCCATCCATTTTCGATGCCGCTTATCCTCATTAAAGTCGCGGGTGTGCTAGAGCCTATCCCAGCTGACTTCGGGCGGCAGGCAGGGTACACCCGGGACAGTCATTGTTATTATTATATACTTTATGCCACTGTGATCAACAGCAGTATTAACCATACCCTTGAAGGAACCATATTTAATTTTTATTACAGCCGTCACTACATGAAGAAAAACAGTTAAGGTTGAATAGGTAGAGTGGATTTATTCCATGTAGGACAAATACGGCCAAAGTAGTAGCCAGAAAAAAGAAGAAAATGAGTGCTCCAAATGATCCCCTTCAGTTAATGACGGAGGCTGTAATAAAATATGTAAAATACTGCATTTTGTATTGAGTGCAATAACTCACCATGGGGCCAAAGAAAGTTGCAAGTACAAGCAAGTAGATAAGATGAGAAACACTGCTGAATTTAGGCCCGGGACTCTCAGGGTACCTCACATTACGATACGAATACATGGCTAACGTTACCAATAATATTTTTAAACGATGACAGGGTGACACACACACTTATTATTCTTCTTATTCTGTGACGTCCACCTAATTTTCTCTAGCGAGAAGCTCCCCTAGGGTGTCATGCAAAATGGTGACTCAATAAGGAAGTACAGTGGAAGACGTTCATAGTGGTTGTATTTTAATAATATTTGTTAAAAAACGACAACGAGACAACGAGAGCGCATTGATAATCAATTGTAGGGTTAAATAATTGTTCGAGATAACAATATTGTGTAAGGCCCTGCGATTGACTGGCGACCAGTCCAGGGTGTACCCCGCCTCTCACCCAAAGTCTGCTGGGATAGGCTCCAGCATCCCCGTGACCCTAATGAGGATAAGCGGTATAGAAAATGAATGAATGAATGAATGAATATTGTGTAAGACCCCTAATTAGATTTAAGAAAGAATACATTGCAAAGTACAGTACAAAGACGTCTGTGTGGCAGATCTTCCCAGGTTGTATGGCAAGTTCGCATCAACAATAAGTTCCATCCTGGTCAAGCTAAAGATACAAAAGGGTAGAAATGTTATTTTGTTGAATAGCTGCTGTTGGTCTGGATCCCTCATCTCCTTCCTTTCCCCTTCGTTCTGTTCACTCCTTGCTGGGTCCAGTAAAGGTAGAAGTCGTGTTAAATGTGCATAATTGTTTTCTGCATCTAAAGTCATAATGTACCACGGCTTATTAGGGCCACGTTAAAAAAACAACTTAAGATTTTGAGACTAAGTCGTAATATTAAATTTAAAGTCGTAAATTTTACACTCAAATACCTCGCCCCTCCACAGCTCCCGGTTTCATAGCGGTCTTTGGCAATGCCTATAAAATGAAGTTACGACTTTTATTCCCGTACAGTTCAGTTTTTACTCTCGTAACATGACGATCTTTTCTCGTCAATATAAAACATTATTGTCGTAAATTTACGATGTAATTCTCGAAATCTTGATGATTTTAATGCTTTATTTAACAGGCATTGCCTGAGACAGCTATAAACACGGGACTTGTGTGACTCTTGACCTGGGTCAGAGGTTAAATCACGACTCTTTTTCTCGTAAATTTATGACTTTTAATCTTATAAATTTACGACTTTAAATCTAGTAATATTACAACTTTTAATCTCGAAATTTTACGTTTTTTTGTTTACTAATACGCCTAATACGCCGTCATAAAAAAGACACTCTATAAAATGCAATTTTGTTAAACAAATGCATTGGATTTATATTCTTTCCCTTGCTTTGATTTTCGTACGTTTGAATTTTGAATTTTCATAACAAAAACCGAGGTACACTTTATGGAAAAGAACACATTCTTAATATTCAGCATTAACTGTATGTGCATGGGTCCTAACAGACCATGCACGTTTCACTAAAACGGCAGTTACAATGTAGTGTTCATCAAGAAGACTGTTTCCTTTTATGTAGAAACAATAAACAATCCCACAGTGCTGAACAAAGCAGCTTATAAAAAAATCAATGACTTAGAGTAGCAGCAAACCTGAATGAGTGGTCTATCCTCCGGTTTCTTCTGTTGCATTTCTTCCAACAGTTTTTGAGTTTCTTCTTCCAGCTCTGATTCCAATTCAGGTTCAATCACAAAGTTCACTGCAGCAGAGAGAGTACAGCCTAGGGAAAAAACATGGCCCTGCACCCCAGCACAGAAAAACAAAAAACAATACCATCAATAAGAAGCAGCAGCATTTGGAAATTTTGACTACTTTGTGAAATTAACTACGATCTATGAAAAATAATTGATCAGAACATGCAAAATGGCGGAGAGTTTCACAATTGACTCAGGTGCTGTCTGCCTTGCTTAGGCACTGCATGGGGGTCTGCTAACTCTCTTGCTGCGCTGACACTGCAAGCCACGCCCCATGCAACCCACACACACATGCATATTAGCCATGTTTGTTGTCAACTAACAAAAGCAATTTGACAAAGTTTAGCTATTATCGTTGTCGGTCGCTTCTCCGAGACTGCTGTTGTATATGTGTATGAGTCATGGCTTATTTACATGAATACCCAACAGCAGCAAATGTAAGCCGTGAACGCAATTCTTCCCATTCGGGTCTAGCTACCTTTTGAGAAAGTTAAACTTAAAATTATGACAAATACAGACATTTATTTGTTCAATCTTCTCTTTTAAACCGTTATTGGTAACATCTGCAAGCTTGTGGTGGTGTTCTCTGATTTTTTTGGTTGAAAAAAAAGTGTCATTTGGAGCCAAAAAGGGACAACACCTTTAAGGACTTGGATTATAGGAACAGGGGGGTCCAAATTTGACTCCCACTGCATACAAAAAAATATTTCAACTAGTGAGAGCGATGCTAGTCTGCTTTCTCATTAGTGCTGAGTGCTTACATGTCTCAGCCTACATGTGCAAGGTGTGCAACACAGTACAGCAGGGGTGTTCAAACCTTTTCCAGAAAGGGCCAAAAAACTGAAAACTAAGAGGATGCATGGGCCACGTTGATATTTTGTAAACCAACACATACAAATAGTTCAAGAAAAAACTGCAACTCTGTTTTGTGATTTAAAAAAAATATTATTAGTACGAATGTCTATTTTTTCATGCTTTCTCCCCCCTTTTTTTTAATTTTGCAAATATTTAAACTTTCTTTGTAAATTTTCTTTTCATAATATTATATATTTACTCCCATAACATTTGGACATGATTCTTGTAAAATTATTACTTTTTCCACAACCTATTTTTCCTAAAATTGCAGCTTTGTTTTCTTTATTTCTCATAATATTGATTTTTAAAAGATTTTTTTCTTTAATGTTTCACATTTTTGATACTAAAATTACATTATTTTACTAATAATATTAAACTTTTATTCTTGTAAAATTGCTATTTTTTTCTCCATAATAGTTTGACTTTATTCTCATACATTTAAGCAGTTTTTTTTCTGCAGTTGATTGGTTTAGTTTTGTTGTTTATAATTTATAGTTTTATAATACGCTGCGGGCCACACTTTGAACACCCATGAAATACAGTATATACAAAAAGTTAAGGCATTTGCATTTGGGTGAAACTTCAGGATGAACCCAAAATGCATTATAATCATAATGTAAAACTTCAATTGACTTTCACTAAGCTTTTAAATGCACATGCCCATCTGTTCAATGTTTCTGCTTTTTTTCACCATTTGCTGTTGCTTAATTGTTCTGTAATTCTGTTGTTGTTCTGGAATTCTCACCTCAAATGTACTGCCAGTGTTGTCAAACTCTGGAGGTACAAATAACCCTTCTGGATCATCTGCAGATCAGAAACACAAAAATACATTTAAGCTGTCAGTTTAGGAAAAGGCTATTATGTCCAAACTAAGCCAATAATGCTTTGGACTTAGTGTTTAAGTGTTGGGTATGACTTTTACTTGTTATGTGAGTGTCCTATGCTATGCATTAAAAGAGACAAGATTTTGGAGGTCTGCTGCAAGAAGATGAACGACCTCCTGCAACAGAACCTCCACCTGTCTGCCCTGTTGATTTTATTGTATGAGAAACAATCCAATCAGCAACACATACATTTTATTGTATGAGAAACCATCCAATAAAATCAACAGATCAGGGCATTGCGTAGGAGACATAACAAAATGATCAGAGTTGATATATGATGATGGTATAATAATGAGTAATGTCACAAGCTGTACCTGGTATAACACATTTATAATAATGTATATTGCACGTGTGTTCGTAGGTGTAATTTCTTGTTCATGTATTGCTGCATATTGTACTAATATAACAGGCTTTAGTGTCACGAATAGGGGGTGGGAGTAAATAAGCTTGAGCCAAATTGTTTTCTGCTTTTATGTGTATTTTCAATATGTTCTGTTCTGTATATATTGCGTGGCTTGAAAAAATCAAACAAACAATACTTCCAGGGAAGGGAATTATTATTGGCTCAGCATACTAAGGCCTTTTAAAACAACATGTTGGAAGTGGAATAGATTTAATTGTGTCACCATAAATGTGTGAACCTTTGTGGAGCACTTGTTTTACTGCATCAATAAGGCCAAACAGGTGGCATTACATCCTTACAAGCAGTCACTGAGATGCATTGAAATGTCAAATGTATTGTGCAAAGCAGTATAATGTGATAAAATCATTGTGCACTGCGTAAAGACAATGTTGTGGACACACGAAAAGAAACTACTACATCAGAATCATCACTGAAGGGGTAAAGCAATGCAGTAACAAAGAACACTAAAAGAAGCTGCAATACCATTTAAGCATACAGTAAAATCCAAGCATTGCACCAAAGTCTTATCAGTGTGAAAATACAGAATGAAGATTTTGTTTTTCAAATATATCAGTTTTTAATTGCATCGTAACCTGTGTATCTAAATTCAAATCGAATTGTCTATCACAAAGAAATGTACTTCCCTAGTAGTAGGGGTGTAATGGTACAACCTACGGTATGATCCATACCTCCGTTTTTGGGAAATGATGAATGAAAATACACTTGTAATCTACTGGCAGGCAATTCTCCAATTAATAAATTCCTAAATAAAACATAAAAATGTTTATATAGCATACAGAATAATTGAAAAATGTGGGGACTACTGGATGTGCACAGTAAAAATGCCAAAGCCAAGCCAATGTAGGTCAGTATATTGTACTAGAAGCTATATAAGCTATAAAAACTTTGTGTTATAGATGACTAAGCAAAATAGTTTAATATCTAATAATATAACTCATTAATAACAAGTTTTATTTGTAGAATAAGCTGCGAGCCAATAAAGAACAAGCTGCTGGCCAAAAATGGCCCATGTTTGTTTTTAGGAAGGTGCAGCAGTGCGGTTTCTTAGTAGGGCAGAGTTTACATTTTCAACACGCATCACAATTCCAGCCTTCAAAATAAGAGTGTCTCTCATCCAGTCTAATAATATGTAATAAAATAAGGGTGTCATAAACTATAGCTTACATGAATACAACTATTACAGTCACACCTGAAACTACATCTTCTTTAACCCACAAGCATGGATATGATGGCTTGTTGTGGATTTTGTAGCAATGTAAACTTTGCAAAGTTAGTGAAGCTACATGTGTTTCTGATACTGGGCAACATTGTTCAACGATGTATTGCATCAATACATGTAGAAAACAATTTGCATTTATTTAACTGGCATTGTATTCACTGACACAAAAAAACATACAATCTATGGTGATAAACTAAGAACAAAAAGTTAAAAAATTACATTAAAAAAATTCAAACAAAAAAAGGGATTATAGGACTAAATAAAACAGACTGACAAAAAATAAAACGGATTTCGTAGGCTCCTACAACTTCTTTGACTGTTACAAATGGTAAATTTGTAACACATTATTTCAATTTCCATTATTTCTTTAGGGATTGTTTTTTTTAATTATCTGACAAATCACAGTGAGTTGTGTTTAAACTTTGAAGTTTCACTGTTAGAGAACAAGGATGAGTACAGTACCACAGAGTACTACAATGCAAAATGTTTCAGAAGGATTCTGCAGCTATTGAGCACACCATAACCCTCTAATTGGAAACAAATATATATGATAAGTGGTTTCTACTGTAGACTCACCACTGAGCTGCTCCATAAAACAAACATTCCCATGGGCATTGAAGGCCAGTGTGTCTGGTGTGATGCACAGCGTGTGGAAAAGGTGGGAGGGACGAATGCTTTGCAGGGCCAGAACACACTCTGCACACACTGCCCACACATCCTCCTCCGACAGACAGCTGTCCCGCAAAGACAGAATGTCCGCAAGAGACACGTTCTCCTGGAGACAACACACATAAAGTTACTGTCTGTCCACATAAGCAAACACGAACCTCCAAGCAAAAATGATCACATTTTATTTTCTGAACTGCACTGGTAGCTGAAACCTTAACATTTAAAAAATACATATATTTTACAGCCGTCCCTCGCCACATTGTGGTTTAAATTTCTTGGATTCACTCTATTACGTTTTTTTATAACATATATTAATTAATAAATCACGCTATGTTGTTTGGTTTGGTTTGGTTTTATTTGTTTCAAACATGCATACATTGTACAAAAAATTATTTATTCATTACATTCCTGAATTCTACATGTCCGAAAAGGTGTAGGAAGAAGCAGAGCTTATTTAATCCTACCCCCTTCTCATTGATTTGCTAATACATACTCATATATACTGTGTATATACATGCATTCACACATTCATATGTATACATACACATACAGGCATATATCCTATTATTCTTTTTCAAACTTTTTTTTTCAAAGAAAAATGTCCCCCCCGACCACCACCACCCCCTTTTTTCCCCTCCTCTTTACTTCCCTCTTCCCCTGTTGATTTCCGGATCAACGTCTTGCTGTCTCGGTGTTGTACTGTGAGTGTCATTAAATGTAAATACATAAATTCCTATTTGTTGAGCGTGCCCTTTTAACCTCAATATCAATGTTTCTATTATTGAATGTAATCTTACTGTTTTGTGCGTTGTATCCTCTTTTATTCTTATTATCATGATCATATGACGTTTAGTATTTATCCAGATCATTGATATCTTTAACAGCCAGCACTCCTGCTTCTCCTGGACCTCCATGTAGCTTGATGTATATTTTTCCGTTGGTGCTCCAAGTGCTTTGTATCTTTCCCTGCTTCCTCAAGTCTCGTGCTTTCTTGGCAATGTCAGCGTTGCGTTTTGTCAGATGCTCATTTAAGTAGACGTTTGTGCCTGTCAAGTTCTTCCTCTGTTTCAGCAATGCAGTTTTGAATTCCCTGTTGGTGAACTTGATGACGACAGGTGTGGTGTTGTTTCTGCCATACAGTGGGATGCAAGTATCAATGGTGTTGATATCTATATCCACCTCCTTTAATTGTAGGAAGCTGACCATCTGTAGCTTTGCTGAAGAAACATTCATTCCATCTGGTTCTCCTCTGTTATGAGCTTCCCTATCTTTTGACCTGGGTGTGGGCCTTGTGAGGATCACATCATTCATTCGTGAATTCTGATCCATCTCATCCATTAAAGTTTTCATTTGCTCAGTAATGTTATCCTTTGCTTCTTTCTTTTCCTCCAGAGTGGTGCGCCAGGCAGCATTATAGTGTTGTGTTATCATCCTGTAGATCATTGATGTCGTTGCATAATGCATGATTTCCTTCCTTGGGGTTTTTAACCTCCTTGTGGGCAGCACTTCTTCTTCTTGTTTTTCTGATGTACTCGACTCATGGCTGTAGTCGTCCTCCCCCTCCACATTTGGCAACAAGACTGATGCTTGTGATTTTGAGTTCATGTATCCAAGGCATGCATCCTTTAAAATTGTAATAGATGCTTTCTCTGTTTTCTTTTTTCTTTTGTTTGGCATTGTTGCTAGGCAACTGCTTTAAACTTCAGTAAGTAGCCGGTTAGCTTGGCTTCCTAGCAGCTTTCAGCACATGTAACCCGTTTAGTTCAAGGAATCTGTACCTCTCGCCAATCCGAGTTAAGGTTGAGGGAATCAGCCACCTGTTGTGATCTTGTGTTCATAAAATGTATTCAGAAAAGCACCAAAATAGTTGTAGTTTGTAGTTTTCTCAGCAGAGCTCTTGCCTTGTACATCCTCTCCAGTCAACAAAGGGGAGAAAAAAAATGAATACAGCTTATTAGTAAAAAAAAATTTTTTTTAAAGCATACTTAAGGAAACTTTGTGTATTTTGCCTAAATTATGAATTTTCTAGTATAAATATGGCTAAATAAAATAAAAACCACAATAAACGAGATATTACTATAATTACTATTATAGTAATACAATTACTATAATTTGGCCAAATTACACAAAAATCCTTCAGTTACCTACAAGATATACAGGTTGTCCTTGGTTTACAACATTTCGTGGTTACAAACACACTAACTAAATTAAAATTACAGATTTGGTCCCTAAATTTAAAATACTTGCTCAGGAAGTAGTTACAGCATGTGTCGGCAAGAAAATTTAAAAAAAGGCACTGGTCATTTTTATTCATAGAAATATCTCTCTCTCTCTCTCTCTCATATATATAAATATAAATCCAGAACTTCCTTAAATAAACATTTCTTAACAATTACATACTCCTATATAATACTGTCACTATCTTGTCAATATACGGTAGAGTTCAAAATAATAACAGTCCAATGTGACCAGTTACTAGTATGTGCAGTAGATTATCCGAAAACAAACAAGACCCAGCATTCATGATATACACACTCTTAAGGCTGTGCAAACGGCGGTGTTAAAAAAAATAGCAATGTGGCCTTCAATAGGTGATTAGTGATCAATTTTGTGAAAAAACAGGTGTGAATCAGTGAACTCTATTTAAGGATGAAACCAGCACTTGTTGAACATGCATTTCACTTTGAAAGCCTGAGAAAAATGGGTTGTTTAAGACATTTTTCAGAAAAACAGCATACTTTGATCAAAAAGTTGATTGGAGAGGGGAAAACTTATGCGAGAGGTGCAAAAAATGTTTGGCTGTTGAGCTAAAATGATCTACTATTATAATGGAGAGAAAAACCAGAGACACGTGGCAGAAAATGCAAGACAACTATCAAAATGGATCAAAGATTTACCAGAATGGCAAAGGTTACAATTTGCCAAAGAACACATCAACTGGCCTAAAGAGAAATGGAGGAACATTTTGTGGACTGATGAGAGTGAAATTGTTCTTTTTGGGTTTGTGAGAGGTGAGACGACCCCCAAAACTACAAAGTACACAGTGAAGACAGTGAAGCATGGTGGTGCAAGCATCATGATATGGGCAAGTTTCTCCTACTACGGTGTTGAGTCTATTTATTGCATACCAGGGATCATGGATCAGTTTGCATTTGTCGAAACACTTGAAATTCTGTTGCTTTGTGCTGAAGAGGACATGCCCTTGAAACGGGTGTTTCAACAAGAAGATGGCCTCAAACACACTAGTAAACGAGCAAAGTCTTGTTATGTTATGTTATGGAATGGCCAGACCAATCCACAGAGCTTAATCCAACTGAGAGCTTGTGGGGGGACATGAAAAGTGATGTTTCTGAGGCAAAACCAAGAAATGTAAATGAATTGTGGAATGTTGTTAAAGAATCTTGGAGTGGAATAACATCTGAAAGATGCCACAAGTTGGTTTGATTCCATTCTACACAGATGTGAAGCAGTTATAAAAAACTGTGCTCATGCAACTAAGTATTAGTTTAGTGCAGGGGTCAACAATGTAGTGCCGCCGGGCACCTGGTAGTCCCCCCACGGCCACCTGAGGTGCCCGCTAGCCTGATTTTCATTTGGATTTTCAGTTAATAATGGGGGAACACTAGAAAGAAATGTATTCTGAAATGCAAACCACTTGAATTTTGTAAAAGTAACATTGGGCATTTGGGCACCCCAACAGAAAAATTACATCAATATTTAGTAGATCCTCCTTTTGCAGAAATAACAGCATCTATACTCTTCCAATGAGGGTCTGGATTTTGGTTGACAGTATCTTTGACCATTCTTCTTAACAAAACAGTCAGGTTTGATGGTTTCCGAGCATGGACAGTTCGCTTTAAAATTAAATATACCATTCCAGAATGCTGTACTTGTTACTCTGCATGAATGCCTTTGTAGAATTTGAGCAGTGTTTGGGGTTGTTGTCTTGTTGAAGTATCCAGCCCTGGCGCAACTTCAACGTTGTTACTGATTCTTGAACATTGTTTGCAAGAACTGCTGATACAATGTCTGGATACAATCTGCTGTGTTCTTCATCCACCATGCACCACCCCTTGTTACGTTCAAATAACTCTATTTTAGTTTCATCAGTTCACAGCACCTTGTTCCAGAATAAAGCCGGCTTGTCCAAATGTGCTGTAGCATACCTCAAGCGACTCTGTTTGTGGCATGTGCGCAGAAACGGCTTCTTCCTCATACAGCATCCGCTTGTGCAAAGTGTGCTGGTCTGTGGGTTGAGTTTGACTGTTCTCACCATCCTTCGCCTCTGCTTGTCTGAGATTTCTCTTGTCTTAACCAGAACTGTAATTGTGGTCTTTCATTACCTCACTATGGGTTCTCACAGTGGAAACTGACAGCTGGAATCTCGGAGCTACCTTTTTGTATCCTTCCCCCAAACCATGATGTTGAAAGGTCTTTGTTTTGTCATTTTGAGGTTCCCATGTTGCCACAATTTGGAGAAGATGCAAAGAGGAGAACAACTTGCAATTGGCCTCCTTAAATATCCTTTCTCATCACTGGCATGACCTCTGTATGTAGGTCAGGGGTCAATGAGCTTACCATACAAATGTGTGTTCCAACAAGTAGTGCTAAAGGTAACAAGGCTGACCAAATTTATGCATGTGCCTAATTTTGTTTAAATAATTATTGCACACTTTCTGTAAATCCTAAAAACTTCATTTCACTTCTCAAATATCACAGTGTTTGTCTGCCATGTAATATACTGTATTTAACTGAAATTGCAGATCCAAAAGACAAATGATTTAAAAGGAAAATTTTAAAAAAGGAACAGGGGTGCCCAAACTTCAGTATACCACTGCATCTAAAAAAGTGTATCAAATATTAGTCTCTTGGAGATTAATAAAGTATCTATCTATCTTTATTTTGTTTTGATTGTTTTTCATATTTGCACCATGGTTGAGTGGTTAGCATGTTGGCCACACAGTCAGTCAATTTGGAAGACCTCGGTTCGAATCTCCATTGCGCATCTCTGTGTGGAGTTTGCATGCTCTCTCGTGCGTGCCTGGGTTTTCTCCGGTACTCCAGTTTCCTCCCACATTCCAAAAACATGCATGTTCGGTTAATTGGCGACTGTAAATTGTCTATAGATGTTTCTGGTTGTTTACCTGCCCTGCGATTGACTGGCAACCAGTCCAGAGTGTACCCTGCCTCCCGCCCGAAGTCAGCTGGGATAGGCTCCGGCATACCCCGCAACCCTAATAAGGATAAGCGGAATAGAAAATGGATGGATGGATGTTTTTTAATATTACAACTTTCATTAATACTTTTAACTCCACCAGTCCAGGGTGTACCACACCTCTCAGCCAAAGCCAGCTGGGATAGGCTACAGCATTCCCCCGCCACCCTAGTTAGTATAAGCAGCAAAGAAAATGGATAGATTTTATCTCTATCTTATCATATCTCAAGTCAGGCCACCCTTTTCCCTCTAAATATTCTACTCAAAATTATGATTTTCTTTTCCATATTTTGGTATTTTTCTTCTGCTAAATCTTTTTTTTTAAATGACTTTATTTGTTATTTTGTTTTATTTTTCATTTTCATATTTTTTTATACAAACAATGTATTTTTCTTTAAAGTCTTTGCTCCTAAAATTATGTTCTTTTTTACATAATATGGTAACATTATTATTATATTGATTAAAACCTTTTTTCAAGTAATATTTTGACCTTGTTCTTGTAAAATGATAGCAATTTTTTGCATTTTTGCTGTTTATTTTTATGTAATTTTCCTGGTAAATTATAGTTTTCAAATGTGCTATGGGCCAGTAAAAAAAAACCTGACGCAACCAGCAAACGGCCCCCGGGCCGCACTCTGGATATAGCATGGTAATTCCACACTACAAGCAGCAAAATTAGAATTTTATACAATAGCGAGGCCGTTTGGCACACGTTCACCACATCCTCCACACGCACACAACACCATAAAGTGATTCTACACGCCCACCCAGTAAAGTGAGTCATCTGTGAACAAACACGTTCAGTTTTCATGGCTAGTACATTCAGTATAGCAACTGCCATAATGATGTGGCCTTTGGTTATTGCAGGCTTTTCTCTTTTGTTCTTTAGAATTAAAAATAAAGCTGCTTAGCGCCACTACTAACTTGATCGCATTGGCTCAAAGTTTTTCCTCAATGCATGCCATCCACTGAAGTAAAGTACACCCGTTTTGCGTAACAAATGCTTCATTGTGGTTTCTGCACATAATGAACAAAGCATGCCAATGTGATCAACAGTTTTAGGTCACAAAAGTTGTACTTTAAACAGCAGCAGCTCCATAAATAGACACTTTCCCTTGAGAACAGTACAAAGGCAAGCTAGAAGTTCCACACGCTGTCCTACATAAGTGCACTTCTATGACGATCATTGAAAGATACTGCAGAACTAACAGATGGCATGTGATATTACTGTGCGTTTCAAGCTTTCTCAAGACTGGGAGCTGGTATTTGTGACAACTGCGTTGAATACAATGAAACAAATCATACAGTCAAATTCCTCTTTACCACCGCAGTGCTGTCAGATGACATCTAAAATGTTGCCAGATACCCCTGCATTTACATCAATGTTTTTTTTTGGATTGACATTTAGCAATACGTTGACTGATCTGGTATGGTTGTAGTTGAACTGCACTGCATCATAGGAAAAGCAATAGTTTATACTGTATAGTGGCAATATCTCAATAATCCTCATTGCATATAAAGACCAGCATCCTGAAGAAGCCATCCACAACCTCGCCCTTCCCTAGATAATCATTGCCACACTACTCATTATAGTTGTCAATTACACTGAAAACAAATACTAATATTCTGCAACCTATTTCAAAGCAATTGTGCTATGCAGCTTATTTATGAAACACATGCCAATCAGACGTACCTGAAGAGAAAAAAATAATTAAGAGTCATTATACTATTATATATATATATATATATATATGAAATAGTACAATGTATAATATAATAGTATAATGAATCCTAATTGTTTATATATATATATATATATATATATATACATACATATATATACATACATATATATACATATATACATGTGCGTACCTCATCCTCCAACAGTGGAGGCAGATGATCCATTTCATAGTAAGCATCTCTCCACGAAGTCGCCATAGCATCAACTTAGTTTAGCCTGAGTGGAGGCGACCGCCCGCAGTCATGCCGAGACCCCAGGTAGCAGCACCGAGCCCCGGCTGCGGTCCAGCAGCTACAGTCGATGGTGAACCACCGGCTGAGAGGAGAGAGAAAGCTCAGGAATGTTCGCGAATGTGGCTTCTTTGCACATTTTACTGCAGTCGAGCGAGTCTCCAGTTTGGAACACACGACAGGACGACAGGAAGTCCCCCCCCGTCAGTGGAGGTGTGATTTCAAAATAAAATCATGTTGTTAAATGGTCAAAATCAGCCTTCATTTATAAAAGGGTCATTCATGTGGGGGTCGGTAGAAAATGCAATTCTGGTTTATACTTTACATAACAGCAAATAGCAGCAAATCAATTTAGAATAAAAGAAGTCAGGCGGGATTTCAAAATAAAAGCCCGGTGAACGGTTACAAACACTGGTCAATTTTCTACATTGCTTGTCCTTACTGGGGTCACAGGTGAGCTGGAGCCTAACCCAGCTGACTTTGTGACAAAAAGCGGTGTACACCATGGACTAGACATTTACGCAAAAAAACATTCACACCTTTGGACAATTTAGAGTCGGCAAGTAACCTAAAATCAATGTTTTTGTCGGAGACTCTTGGTGCTCAAAGTGTTTTCTTTCTGTGGCCCGGGGCACATTTTCCAAAAAAAATCATTAATTCATTCATTTTCTATGCCACTTATCCTCATTAGGGTCACGGGTATGCTGGAGCCTATCCCAGCTGACTTCGGGCGGGAGGAGGGGTACACCCTGGACTGGTCCGCAGGGCAGACACACTCACATTCACACTCTAATTGACAATTTAGAGTCGCCAATTAACCTAACATGCATGCTTTTGGAATGTGGGAGAAACCGGAGTACCCGGAGAAAACCCACACACGCACAGCGCCCAACGGAGATTTGAACAAAGTAAACTCATAACATCATCAATATAAGAAAGTTGTAATCTTACAAAGAGAAAAGTTGCAATTTTTGGAGAATAAAGTTGTAATTGTATAATGGAATGTATATTACAAGCATGTTATTAAGCAAAAAATAGAACAAGCCGTTTCCATTTTTTAAACATACTGTGTGTTCAAAATAATAGCAGTGCAATGCAACTAACCAGATTAATCACTGTTATTAGTATAATTTTATTCCAACATGGCAAACCGGTAGGTGCAGTAGATTTTTAGAAAACAATCAAGACCCAGCATTCATGATATGCGTGCTCTTAAGGCTGTGCAATTGGGCAATTAGTTGAAAGGAAAAATAATGACTTTACAAAAATACATTTTGTACAAGATTCTTGTACAGTAAGATTTTCCAAGATTCTTTAACAACATTCCACAATTCATTAACATTTCCTAGTTTTGCTTCAGAAAAAACATTTTTGATATCACCCCACAAGTTGTAGACTGGAATAAAGTCTGGGTACATTCATTTTGTTGGTTTGCAACCAAGATTTTGATAGATTAGCATCACACAGACGTCTTCTAACAGTCACAGTACTTTGAGGTAACTCCAGACTGTCTTTGATCCTCCTGGAGCTGATCATTGGCTGAGCCTTTACATTTCTGGTTATCCTTCGATACATTTTGATAATTCTTTTTCGTTTTTTGCCACAAGTCTCTTGTTTTGCTCTCCATTTTAGCTGAACAGCCCAAACTTTTTTTTGCATCTCTTGAAGTTTTACCCTCTCCAATTAACCTTTCCATCGGAGTACGCTGTTCTTCTACAATGTCTACAATGACCCATTGTCCACAGACTTTCAAAGAGAAATGCATGTTCAACAAGTGCTGGTTTCATCCTTAAATAGGGGTCACCCGATTCACACCTGTTATTTCACAAAATTGATCACTGATTGAATGTCACCCTGCTATTTTTTGAACACACCCCTTTCAACTAATTGGCCAATGGCACAGCCTTAAGAGCGTGCATATCATGAATGCTGGGTCTTGTTTGTTTTCTGAAAATCTGCTCCACCTACTGGTAACTTGTTTGCGATGTAGAAATAAAATTATACTAACAACATTGATTCATCTGGTTAGTCACATTGCACTGCTATTATTTTGAAGACTACTGTATTTTACATTGCACGTTGCAAAATAATGTTTATGAACAGTGTTTATTTATGAAATGCATCCAGTGGCATCACAGTAAAAGAAGCATAATGTGTTCATTCATTACACGAGACCTGGCATTAATTTTAGGAAAGATCTGCTGCCAATATCGGTATGAGTGGTATTGGTAATGAAGTGGGGGTCAATACTGGTATATCAATACAAATTTACAATCTCTACTTGTTTTGTTTTCGAAGAATCTACTGCACCTACTGGTAACTTGTTTGCTAGGTAGCAATAAAAATATACTAATAACAGTAATTAATCTGTTTAGTCACAATGCATTTCTATCATTTTGAACCTTACTCTATATATAATAATTGAATACCGTAAAAAAATATCATGGCAATAAAGTCCAAATATTCAGAGAAAAAAACATTATGAGAAGAATCTTTTAAATTTAAACAGCACCAAAAATGAAGCAAACAAGCAAAAAAGAGTCATGTAAAAAGGAAACCTTTGTCACGCTCCTTGTTTTTGCCTGCATGAGTTATTTTCACTACTTGTGCCTTAGTTCCTGTTTATGTGGTCTTATTTTGGTGGCACTTCCTGTTTTGTCCTGTTCTGTTCTCTGCTACTTTTACCTTCCTGCTCCAACACACCTGCACCATATTTTGTGTTTTATTATTTAGTTGAGCCAGTAGCCTCTGTCTGTGTTGGAGCATTGTCATTTGTTTTCCGTTGCTGTCATTTGACTGACTGCTTTCTGTGACTGATGATTTGTTTGTTTGTTTCTCCCTGCCACTGCAAGGTAGTAATTATTACTAAACCATCTTTTTTACCTGCTTTTTGGTGAAGTCGCTCGCATCCTGGAGTTGTCGCTACATTGCCCTAGTTGAAGTCGGGAACAGTACCTCTGGACTGGCAGACCGGAGTGGTGGTCCCCATTTTTAAAAAGGGTGACCGGTGGGTGTGTTCCAACTATAGGGGGATCACACTCCTCAGCCTCCCTTGGAAAGTTTACTCCAGGGTGCTGGAAAGAAGGGTACGACCGTTAGTCGAACCTCGGCTACAGGAGTTGCAATGTGGTTTTCGTCCCGGTTGCGGAACACTGGACCAGCTCTACACCCTTGCAAGGGTACTGGAGGGTATGTGGGAGTTTGCCCAACCGGTCTACATGTGCTTTGTGGACTTGGAAAAGGCATTCGACCGAGTCCCTCGTGGTGTCCTGTGGGGGGTGCTCCGGGAGTACGGGATTGGTGGCCCGCTACTACGTGCCATTCGGTCCTTGTACAATCAAAGCAGGAGCCTGGTACGCATTGCCAGCAGTAAGTTGAGCTTGTTTCCGGTGAACGTTGGCCTCCGCCAAGGCTGCCCTTTGTCACCGATTCAGTTCATAATCTTCATGGACAGAATTTCTAGGCGCAGTCAAGGCGTTGAGGGAGTCTGGTTTGGTGACCTTAGGATCTCGTCTCTGTTATTTGCAGACGATGTGGTCCTTATGGCCTCATCAGGCTGTGACCTTCAGCGTTTACTGGAGCGGTTTGCAGCTGAGTGTGAAGCTTCTGGAATGAGACTCAGCACCTCCAAATCCGAGGCCATGGTTCTCAGTCAGAAACGGGGGGACTGTACCCTCCGGGTTGGGAGTGAGGTCTTGCCTCAGGTGGAGGAGTTCAAGTATCTCGGGGTCTTGTTCACAAGTGAGGGAAGGTTGGACCGTAAGATCGACAGACGGATCGGTGCAGCGTCAGCAGTAATGCGGTCGCTGTACCGGACCCTCGTGGTGAAGAGAGAGCTGAGCCGGAAGCCAAAGCTCTCTGTTTACCGATCGATCTACGTTCCCACCCTCACCTATAGTTATGGGTCATGAACAAAAGAACGAGATCGTGGATACAAGCGGCGGAAATGAGTTTCCTTCGTAGGGCGGCTGGACTCACCCTAAGAGATAGGGTGAGGAGCTCGGCCATCCGGGAGGAGCTCAGAGTAGAGCCGCTGCTCCTTCACATCGAGAGGAGCCAGTTGAGGTGGCTCGGGCATCTAGGTCAGATGCCTCCCGGGCGCCTCCCTGGTGAGGTGTTTCGGGCATGCCCAGTCGGGAGAAGGCCCCGGGGAAGACCTAGGACACGCTGGAGGGACTATGTCTCACAGCTGGCTTGGGAACGCCTTGGTGTCCTCCCGGTGGAGCTGGAAGAGGTCGCCGGAGACCGGGAAGTCTGGACTTCCCCACTAAAACTGCTGCCCCCGCGACCCGGACCCAGATAAGCGGAAGAAAATGGAATGGAATAATTTGTCACATACTGTATAAACCAAAACTGTGATGATGGCTGTTTTTTTTACTCCTATGTATAACTTCTTGGGCTGGTTTACAAAATGTAAAGTAAACTAAGGCTGCAATTTAGTTGATTAATCTGAAGCTTGTTCTAGCAATTGGTTAGGCCCTAGACAGAGCAAATCAATATGAACCAAAAGCAAACAGTGAAGGTAAAAGTAAAGATAAAAGAGAAATGCCACCAGGACTTTTGAAAATGTAGAAAAACAAAGGCGCTCTTTGGAATAGGGACAGCAAATCAACAACAACTGCAAAAATCCTAGGCACCTGAGTAAAAGTGTCTCAGATTTTTGCAGTTAGTTCTTTGGTCCACAATATATCAGAAAACAGGTGAAAATGTCAATCACTGTTTTTCGAAGTCAAGGCGGATTTGTGTGAATATCTGGTTTTGCCAAAAACACAAAGGACACCAAAAAAGTACACATTTTAAGAAGCTGAATAGAGAGGATATCTACATTTTTTAATCAATGGTTTGTCCCATTTGCTATGTTTAATGGGATAGCATATGGGATAATGGACTAATCAATTTATTGATCAATTGTTGCAGCTTTAAAGTAAAGTGGGCATTGCATCTTTTGATCTTTGAACATGTGGTTTGGCCTACCCGACAAAGTGGCCCTGGCACATCCCTTTTACATCTTACATCATTTCAAGGACATCCTGGCAGCACCAGTAAATAAAAGACAATGGACTTTAATGGCAGTAAAGCAACCTCAGTACAGATAACTGCATGATGTGCTTGTTGCTATGGCAATGATAAAAATATTTGCTGTTACAAGCTTGCGTACTTTACTGTGCTTCACTGAGAAAATTTAGGAGGGAACATTTGCACGTTTCCATCCATCCATTACAACTGCAAACACAGCTACATTAAATTATATGATGTTCATTTGGTTAAGCATGTATTCAACTGTACTACACATGTGGTACAAAACAATCATTGATACTGGCTAGATTTTTTCTCTGCTGACACTGATTATTAAAGTCATAATAATTAGGGTGCTCTGATTGATCAAATCAAAATTGGCATATTTCTGTGAAAAAGCACTTGATTGGCATATGCCGATAAATGCCTTTCAACACCCATTAACAAAAACTGATCACCTCCGGTCACGATTGCAGCATGCAGCCTGTAGCGAGCGTCTCCCACCCTTTAAAGCTCCACACAGGCTTGCTAAAGCTAAAGCCAAAACATTCATGGGGGGTTGAGGCTCACAATGTGATCATCATGTGGTCCTTTACATCATTTGAATGTCCTAAGTTCCCAAATAGTGATATGTGTACCCCTAGGCTATTCCAATTGTTTTAAGGCTTTATGAATAAAAACAATCACCACCTGACACAATCAAGAATGCACCTGAATGCCTCATAACACAGAGTGCAGTCAAAGCAAAAAGAAGGAAGGAGACACGGCATAAAGTTCTTCATTGCTCTGTGTGAGTAATATGAGTAAGTAAGTTTGATGATAATGTTGTGTATTAAGACTGTTTAATCGTAACTTACATCAACCTTAATGAGGATAAAGGGCACAGAAAAAGGATGGATGGGTGGCGTGCCAATACCCTCATTGTCAGAACTTGTCAATGTATGTGCATGTCAAGAAGAGAAAGGGGAGGATTCCCTTGAAAATGCGGCTTTATCACTGGTTGTATGCAGTTTTGTGCTTTGGATCATGTTTGTTCAACTTTCTTTTTCAATTTGGTATCAAATGAATATGCAGACTTGCAAGTAGACAAAAGGCAATCTTAAGTTGAACCCATTCAAATGAAAGAATCCAAACATCCTGCTGGAATAAAAGATATGCAGGGCTAATACTTAGGCGGAGAGATACTTGATTCATTTCCAAGATATATTCACAACCTATGTATTTATCAGTGTTCTTTCATCAAAATCTGACCATGCAAAATACACATTTACGAACCAGAATTGCTTGCTTACTTTAAAATTAATTAACTTGTTAATTAGGCCAAATATTTAAATTCAATGCAAATTTTAAATGGTTTACGTTTTTTTAAGTGTGCATATCAAATGCCTACAGGGGTACGCGGCTGAAAAGTTAGGCAACCCCTGTGCTAGGATTATCATAGGAGAAGACTAGAGTGAACATACAGTGTGTTATATCACCATGCTCATAAGTGTTGCCCAAATGGATTGGCCATCTCAGGCTAGTCATGCATTCATTTTATATTGTTTATCCTATTTAGAGGTTACCCTTTGACAGCAGGTGAGCTTTAGCAACCTGAATTGGTTGTCCCAGTCACAGGGCACATATAGTATAGGTGATAATTCACACTCGCATTTAAACGTATGGTTGATTTAGAGTCCCCAGTTAACATACAATACAGGGTTTTGAACTTTGAGAGGGAAAAGGAGCACCTGAAGTAAACCAACACAAGCATGGGAAGAAATTCACATCGGGAGGTAAGAGCCCAGAACTGTCTTACTGTGAAGCAGACGTACTAACCATTTGCACCACTTGGTACTTCTGAGTTCCAGACGGAGCTCCATCGAACACACTGTGCATGTCATTCCTTGCATAACAATACTCCATGGATAATCTATGAGCAGCCTAATTTCTAAAAATCCCATTTGCACTCAAAATTTCACAAAATGATCACAAATCTAGGTAATGGATCCAAGTGCTACTCTAAAAGACAGTGATCATCATATTCTCCTTTACTTGTATATTGGTCTTGTATAGTAGTTATGTGACCAAGTCAGTGTTTCATTTTCCACCCGTAATAGTTAAAGCTTTGTATCCTTATATAATTAATTGTTTTGGTTGTAGAATAATATTATTTGTACAAACACTCTTTTCACTTAATCTGTGTGGAAATGACATTCTGGCAATGGTAGAAAGGCTATTTGAGTGCCAGCTGAGCCTTGGATGTAGGGAGTGATATACTGGCTGTGTTCTGTGACTGTTCAGCAGTGATAGAGATACTCAATCCACTCAGAAGGGAAAGAAAGACTTTTAGATGTGTTAACTGCTCATTACGGCATGTTCAGATGATAAGAAAATACTGTTTCTACAGCAGCCAGGCTATTATTGCGATCACATTCTGGCACATCCTTTCACTGATTTATTATTTGATAAATGATGAGCCTATTTTATCCTCGTTGTCTTAGTGGGAAATTAAACCAGAACAGATTTGAGCTTTACAATTATTTACTGTTTATGTGGAAATAGTGATTTGCATTGGGGAAAGACTCAATTTTGCAAAATTCAATCTGATTGTGGGTCAGTCGTGTTGCTTATTTGCTTTGCTCATACACACACCACACACGCACAAACACATACATTAAAAAAGTCGTCCTTGGCTACGTCACGGTTCGACCATCGTGCCCTCACTCTAGTACAGTTTTTTCAAAAATTAATGAATTAATACATGGTCACGGTCATTTGGTGGTTGAATAAAGTCTTCTATTTGTCACGATACGTTCTTTGCGACATGGTGAAACGACCCCGAAGATGCAGAGAGCTGGATGCCAAGCAGGTAGGTAGGAGGAATCTTTAATAAACGTGCTTCGAAGCAGCGGCAGGTACATGGAAGCGACACGTTACAAGGGAAAAGCAACAGTGAGCCGACAACCGACTGGCACGCACACCTGAACATAAATAGCAAGGAACTAAACGAGAAACAGGTGCACGAAATTAACAAGGTGACAAAACTAGGAAATGGCCCGAAAAACACGTGAAACCATGAAAATAACAACACAGGCAAACTAACTAGAACAAAACCAAAACTGTCACGAATAAGAAATACAGAACGTGACAGTACTCCCCCCTCAAGGACGGATCCCAGACGTCCTAAAAGTCGAAAAGTCATAAGGAGACGGGAAGGGCGGTGAGAGGACTGGTGGTGGGTCGCCGGCGGAACCCCTCCGGGGGTCGGCCAGGACGGAGACGCAGGCGAGGCCGGCGAGACCCCTCCAGGGGTTGCCCGGAACGGTGCCTAGGCATGACTGGAACCTTGGGCGTCACTGGTGGAACTAGAGCCGACGCCATTGGAGGCGCCGCAGGAACCACTCGAGCCAACGCCGTGGGAGGCGCTGCTGGAAGCACTGGAGCCGACGCCGTGGGAGGCGTGACTGGAGCACACTGCGCCGTGGGAGGCGCGACTGGAACACACTGCGCCGTGTGAGGCGCCACAGGAGGGAGTGGGGCCGACGTCCTGGGAGGCGCCACTGGCGGCGACAGGGGCCGACGCCCTGGGAGGCGCCAAGGGACTGGGGCCGACGCCCTGGGAGGCGCCACCGGAGGAAGTGGAGCCGACGCCCTGGGAGGCGCCACAGGTGGGACGGGCGCGGGCGGGCAATCGGCGGAGTCCTGCAGTGCGGCGCGGCTTCTGCCAGCGGCCACCCGTCCTCTGCTGTCCGGCAGGACACACTATCCCCCCCACCAGAAGGCGGATCCCAGACACCATCCTTGATCGCCACAGGAACCAGGGAAGGGTGGAGGAAGGCCTAAAGCAGGCCATGCGACTCACCGCGACGACGTCCCCGAGTCCACACTGCCGGGTCTCTCTGTCGCCGGCGGGCCGGCGTGTGTGGCGGCTCTCAGCCAAACCGACGCTATGGGGACCAGCGTGCGTTTGGGCCCCACATCATATACTCCAGCTCCTCTGGCAAGTACCTAGCCCGCTCTTCCTCCATCGCCTTGAGTGTTAGTGGCGTCCGAAAGTCGCTCTCCGCGAGTTCGAATTCTGGTTGGCTCATTCTGTCATGATACGCTCTTTGCGGCATGGTGAAACGACCCCGAGGATGCAGAGAGCTGGATGCCAAGCAGTTAGGTAGGAGGAATCTTTAATAAACGTGCTTCGAAGCAGCGGAAGGTGCATGGAAGCGACACGTTACAAGGGAAAAGCAACAGTGAGCCGACAACCAATTGGCACGCACACCTGAACATTAATAGCAAGGAACTAAATGAGAAATAGGTGCACGTAATTAACAAAGTGACAAAACTAGGAAACGCCCGGAAAACATGTGAAACCATGAAAATAACAACACAAGCAAACTAACTAGAACAAAACCAAAACTGTCACGAATAAGAAATTCAGAGCGTGACACTATTAGTCAAAACATATGTATATATAAGCAAATTGTATGTATTATAAGCCCAAATTAAGCATTTTCAATAATAAAAATAGCAAAATTAAAGAAAATACAAACATAAGCCATTTAGAAGTTGTTATGAGTAGTGTTCTACTATATTTGTGACATTGAATGTGCTGAGTTGTGGCCGACAGCAGCTCCTGTGTGAATGTGTGCGTATGTGTTCTCAGTGCCGTTACAGTAGTATTCTACAGTGGTCACTAGGTCACTAAGGGAATATGTAACCATATCTGTGCATTTGTAACAACATGGTCTTATTTTGACAGCATTCAGGTTTTCAAATAATAATGTCAAATACACTCGAAATAAATACATTTTTGATGTCTTAATACAAAATGTGAGTGTTAGGACACGCTGGAGGAATGTGAATTGTTCATGCAAAAGCAGTTAACCAAGCCTGAAAATCTGTTTGTTTGGGTTATATGTAAATATACATATATAAAAACATGTAACAAAAATAAGAAAATAAAAGTAGCTCTGAAAAAGAGAAAAGGTTGGGGACCCCTGGGTTATCATTTGATTCATAGTGCGTATCCAACCGAGACCACTGCATCACATGCAATACATATGTGAATAATTAACATAACATTATCCGCTGAAATTTGGGGCATAAGCCTGATAGGCAGGACAGGTACAGCAATGTTGTTGGTGTGTTTGTTAGCGTAACTGCTTTGCATATGGCAGCAAAACAGGTCCAGGATCCGTTTTTATTAGACAAAACTCAGGATGTAAAACCATATATTTATTTATCTTCTTGTTTTTGTCAGCAACATACAGAAAAAAAGCCAGCTAGTATACTTCCAGTCCTAACGTGTGAGTCCATGTAATGTCTTATTTATGTCTAAGACATGTTATTTTCTATTATTATGTCAACTACATTGGGTAAAACAAGTTAAAAATAGTTGTGTTATTTCATGTCTAGGGGTCTATAATAATGCTTAAAAACATATTTAGACAGTCTTAAACAGGTTTTCTATGTTGTAATTACAAAACAATTTGATTTATACATAAAGGAATCACCGTTGTGTCTGAAACCAATTAACTGTGATAATTGGTTAAATGATTATTAATTGGTTAATTAATAATAGTAACATTAAGATGTGCGAAAAGGATTTAAATGTAATGACAAATTCCATTTTCCTCCGCTTATCCGGGTCAGGGTCACGGGGGCAGCAGTTTCAGTAGGGAATTCCAGACTTCCCGGTCTCCTGCGACCTCTTCCAGCTCCCCTGGGAGGACACCAAGGCGTTCACAGGCCAGCTGTGAGACATAGTTCCTCCAGCGTGTCCTAAGTCTTCCCCGGGGCCTTCCCCCAGCTGGGCATGCCCAAAATACCTCACCAGGGAGGCGCCCGGGAGGCATCCGGACTAGATGCCCGAGCCACCTCAACTGGCTCCTCTCGATGTGAAGGAGCAGCGGCTCTACTCTGAGCTCCTCCCGCATGGCCGAGCTCCTCACCCTATCTCTTAGGGTGAGTCCAGCCGCCCTACGAAGGAAAAAAATTTCCACCGCTTGTATCCGCGATCTCGTTCTTTCACGAGGGTGGGAGCATAGATCAATCGGTAAAGAGAGAGCTTTGCCTTCCGGCTCAGCTACAGCGACTACATTACTGCAGACGCTGCACCAATCCTTCTGTCGACCTCACTCTCCAACTGTCCCTCACTCGTGAACAAGACCTCAAGATACTTGAACTCCTCCACCTGAGGCAAGACCTCACCCCCGACCCGAAGGGTCCGACTGAGAACCATGGCCTCGGATTTGGAGGTGCTGAATCTCATCCCAGAAGCTTCACACTCAGCTGCAAACTGTTCCAAATGTAGGAGGTTGTGTGATTAAAAAATTGCACAGACCGTTCAGTACGTGCCTCAAAAAGTCCAGCAGTTAAAGGCATCTTTGTGTAAAGCTTCTGCCCTTGAAGAAAACTACATCTATAATGTGGTGTGGAGTTGTAGGCAGTGAAAAAGGTACCAATTGACACCACTCTATAAGGATAAATCTTAGTGGCTGCACTCCACAATACACTTCTCTTGTTGACTCCATGTAGTGCCAGTCGTGTCACAGATTTAAAAAGACTGAATACTGTATGGGCTGCACGGTGGTCGAATAGGTAGCACATTGGCCTCACAGTCAGGAGGTTCAGGGTTCGAATCTCCGTTGGGCATCTCTATGTGGAGTTTGCGTGTTCTCCCCGTGCGTGCGTGGGTTTTCTACGGGTGCACCGGTTTCCTCCCACGTTCCAAAGACATGCATGTTAGATTAATTGGCGACTCTAAATTGTCCATTAGAGTGTTAATGTTTGTTTGTCTATATGTGCCCTGCGATTGACTGGCGACCAGTCCAGGGTGTACCCCGCCTCTCGCCCAAAGCCAGCTGGGATAGGTTCCAGCATACCCGCGACCCTAATGAGGATAAGCAGTATAGAAAATGAATGAATACTGTATGTCATACATTCTGGAAATGTGAAGTAATGAAGCAACATGTACAACACATAACAAAATGACAAGTGAATAAGTAACAATATATGTACATTTGTAGTTTTATTTTGACAGCATTCAGGTTTTCTGTTAATAATGGGATACGCTAGAAAGAAATGCATTTTTGATGTTTTAATACAAAATGTGTGTTTTCAATACCTGCCAACATTTTGTTGGTAAAAAACAGGCGTAATATTCTGTTACCTCCACCAAGCAGGCTGTTTTTTCCCGCGTTTTTCTGTTTGTTCGTCTGTTGGTCTGTTTGTGTTACCATACCATGAAAAGTTCTGAATGTATTTGTATGAAATTTTGAGGAATTTTTGGAAATGGGATTTGCAAGAACTGATTTTGGGCGTGATCCAGATCACTGTCTGGTTCCAGAAATTCAAAGGATTCTCTACTGTTGCGAGATAGGACCATTTGTGACATGGGAAAAAAGTAGAGGACAAGTTTCCGACAGGTTATAAATACAATTTCAAAGACTGATGCAGATAATGGGGGGGTGTTACTATGGCGCTTGGCGGAGGTCTGTGCTCTCGGAGTGCTTTTTAAGTTTAGATTTAAATAAGATATAAATATATGCTTCAAAAACAAGTAGCAATTGGCCATTTCCATCTTGTAAAAGCACCTCTCTAAAGAAAAAAGGTTGGGGGGCCCCCTGCTTATATTTCTATTCATAGTGCGTATTGAACCAAGACCACTGTATTGAACGATTCAATACAGATACATGCGTATAATTAACATAACATCATCTAATAGAATTTGAAGCAGAAGGCAGATAGGCAGGACAGGTACTGGAATCTAAACAGGTCCAGCTTTTATTGGGGCACTGTCAGGGTACAAAGACATATTTTATTTATCTTCAAACAGGCATATATTTTCTTGGTAAATGATAAGTCAAATCATAATTGTTCCATATGTTGTTGTTTTATTAAAAATATAATATATTCAGAAATCCCACAATTTTTGCATGTTTGATGCGACTGTACTACTTTGTTTGATAGTCCTTGAACACACCATTTAAGTTTGCAATGCCTCTTCTCGCACAAGGTACAGACAAGACTACTTTATTGTATTTTTCAGGGTTTTTCAGCTCATAGTCGGCCCCAAACTCTGATAGTATGTGGGAATGCATGATGGTAAGATTAGATTTTTGTTGGTACCCCTCTCTGAAAAAATCAAGTCCTGCAGGCTCATACTGGTGGATGGTGTCTCTGGATGGAGTCGTTCTTACCTCCAATGTTCACAAACTACAGTTGAAGTTAAAAGTTAGAATTTAAAAGATTAAATATAAAAAAATAATAGAAATAAAAAGTGATTGGTTAAGTGTATCAGTTCTTAGTATCGCCTTGAAAAATAGATATCGTTCATCCCTTAATTATAAATTTCAGTCCCAACACAGAATCAACTCCTGGTGGGTAATAACCTAGTTGTACATCATGTTAGTGTTGTTTTTAAAAATGTCTCGTATTTTTGTACTGTGATGCTGTGATTCATGTTGATAACCTCAATACGGATAGATTAAATATATACATTTATAAATAAATCAAAATGAGATGAAAGCAATGTGTTCGGTCACATTTGCAGTGGGAGCATACTGTATGTTTCATTCATTCATTCATTCATTTTCTATGCCGCTTATCCTCATTAGGGTCACGGGGATGCTGGAGCCTATCCCAGCTGGCTTTGGGCCAGAGGCGGGGTACACCCTGGACTGGTCGCCAGTCAATCGCAGGGCACATATAGACAAAAAACCAGTCACTCTCACATTCATACCGATGGACAATTTTTTTAGAGTCACCAATTAACCTAACATGCATGTTTTTGGAATGTGGGAGGAAACCGGAGTACCCGGAGAAAACCCACACACGCACGGGGAGAACATGCAAACTCCACACAGAGATGCCCAACGGAGATTTGAACCCAGGTCTTCCAGATCTCCTGACTGTGTGGCCAATGTGGTAACCACTCAGTCACCGTGCAGCCCATACTGTATGTAGCATAATAAATTGGGCGTGACAGAAAATAACTAAAAGCCACTGGTTCACATGAAGAATATACAGAAACTGAACCATCTGCCTTGTTTTTGGCATATCATGTTGTCTTAGGTGGTTAAAGAGCTGATGCTGGTGCATCATGGGAACAGTCGCACAGAACACGTTATTGGCCAGTCTCAGAATAAACTAGGGCTCATAAATAAATGTATGACTATGACACAATGAAGACATTACTTAAAACTTTGACAGATGTGCTCAGAGGAAACACTTATTATTTATGTTATTAGCTTTAAATTAAAAGGTTAAATGACAATTTACTATATTGACATTTGATAATACAGACCGTGTCTTTGAATAATACTTTGATACATTTGTGTACAAACTACTGTAAAAGCCACATATTACAACTTTTTAAGCATTTTGGATTGACTTTGTTTTAAGGTGGACTGCAACAAAGAATGTGTACAGCAATCTCCGGCAAAGTCGTGCACTCTGTCAGTTTTTTTTTTTTTAAATATATCAATTGCCTGGTTGCATACGGCTTATTATTAGTCAAACATCTTTAACCCTATGGGGTCCCTTTAATTACAGTGGTGAGCAAAAGTTGGGGGAGGAGCTTGCAAGCTCCACTTTCTGAAGTCTAGTCTAGAGTTATTGCTAGTTGCTTTTTTGAAAAACAGCATATTTGTCAGTCTGTGCATGTTTAGTCTCATGTGCTATGGTATATTGGGTAATATGAGTATAAAGGTCCTGACCTGGATAATGCAGTTTCTATTCTGAACTATACTTGCAGGGATTGTGTGTCTTCTGGTCTGTGATTTATTTATTTATTATTACACAGTGTTTGGTGACCTCTGTTCAGCCTTGCTTGCAGCTAAAGCATTCATGACTTCCACTTGTGCCCTTCTACATGCATTGCCATTTTCACCACAAGATGGTGGTAATGTATAGAGGGAATGCAGTGAATGAGCACCTGATGGTTTGCTGACAGCTGAAGGTCCAGGCAGTGACCTTTTTTTTTTATCTGTTGCAAGTCAGAAATGTTAAGTTTTACATTTCCACGGTATAGTTTGTTCTTTTGGCAAAATATTTAAATCAAATAAGATTGAAAGAGTCAAGTGAAGACTCATCAAGCGTAATCTGCCCAATTATTCATTCAATGTGCAGCCAACACTTAAATTAATAGTAAAATAGTAAATAGTAAAACTTAATAGTAATTATTGCTTGCATTGTTTTTTAAATGCTGTTGAACATGTGGACGTTTTATGGTCATGGAGACTTAATTTAAATGTAAAGCCACCTTGAAGCCATTGTAGGGGAACTCAGTTCATGCAATAAAATATTTACGACTTTAGCATTAAAACTATATGTACCATGATGAAAATGACTTTTTGCAACCCTATGTTGCAGAATAGAATAACCTGCAGAAACACAAATCACATTTGTGTTTTTTTGTAATTTCACCTCCTGAATGTGACCAAATGTAAAGATGATTAAAAATGAAATTTGTGGGAGATGGACACTGACATATCAGTGCACCTCGTCTTGGTCATTTGCCCGTCTTGCCACCCCCAGCTGTCCTGCTTTCTCCACAGAAGGCGTAATCGAGGTGGTGGGCTGCTTGGCTGTTTGTTATGTTAACAGACGGTTGTAGCAGCCTCTAAGGCCCCTATAATCCACTGGCTTGTTGCAGTAGAACCATCACATGATTCTTTGCTCCTTTGCAGTTGTACAGGGTTGCGTCATCAGTGGGGGAAGCTATAAATAACAAAGACATGCTGCGGGGGAGGCAAGGATGATACGGTGGATCACTGTCAAACACTAACAACAACACAGATTGGCAGCTATTGGCTCGTCGCGAATCCTGCGCATTTCATTCATTTAGACAGTGCAGTAATATTCACTTAGCGTTTGGTTTGCATCGCAACACTCACAAAGCATTTGATGCATAAAGAAATGGAAACAACAACAAGAAAAAAAACGATGGCTGTGACAGCAAAACAGGTTAAAAGGAATATTCTTGTCTCAAACTGTAGTCAGTATTTGTCAACATAACTGTTGACTTGTGTTTTCTGCCTGAAAATGAAATTCAAGTGCAGCTGTGGTAACTTGGAAAAATGAGGATTCGCTTGGTAATGGTTTGTTGATGACATACACTAAGCTATTAAAAAAAATATTAGCACATCTGAGTATTCATGTTTTTTAACTATTTATTTTTATGTTTATGTATTTTCACTGCATAGTACCATTTTGGCTTGGCTGTAAGTCTTCAACTTTAAGAAAGACTGTGAAATTTCAAAATCTACACCGCATTGAACACATCAGGTTGAACACGCTAACTAAAAACCCTGGTGTCGGGGCCCAAAAAAGCCCCTTATCTTGGTGTCTGCGTGTGAAGTCATCAATTCAGGTTTGGAAAGAGTCAATTAATGGTACACACCAAACGGCATCTCAGTACCCGGCCTTCTTGGGGTCCATCAGAAAGGTGCTGGAGAGCATCCCTGCTGGTGACTGCTTAGTTCTACTGGGAGACTTCAATGCCCATGTGGGCAACAACAGTGTGACGTGAAGGGGTCTGATTCAGAGGAACAGCCTCCACGATTGGAACCCGTGCAGTGCTGTGGTACTGGACTTCTGTGCTAACCACAGATTGTCCATAAAAAACATCATGTTTGAACTTAAGGATTTCCATATGGGCATCTCGTTGGGCATCTCTTCTGTAGGGCCGACTTTGCCCTTAGCTGACACTTACGGACAAATTACGGTCTCCATTTAACCGTAATATGCACATCTGTGGGGTGTGGAAGAGAACGTGTAGAAGATGCAAACTCAACACAGAGATGCTCAAGCAGAGGTCCCATCCTTCAATCCACTGATTGACTGAGGCCCGCACGCTAATCACTATGCATGACTCATCCTATAAATCTACATTGTGCAGTGAATTCATAAATTTACATTGCATTATTATAGGAACTCATAATCCTACAACCTTGTGTACTATGAGTCACATGGTGCTTGACCATCTCTTCGTTAAAACATACACGATACCCCACCCTCTGACACAAAATGTAGCTTCCACTAAACTATGCAAGGATATTATCAAATGAGCAGGCTTGGCCCCCATCCCTTTCCCGTTCCACCTCCGCCTGTGTGTCTTTCTCCCTCCTAAGCCTCAAACGACCCTTCCAAAATCGTTCTCTTTTCTCCCTTTCCATTCAGTCTATTACTCATGCTTGGCTCTGCCGGCCCGCGAGTCAAGAGGATGTCATTTAAGTCAAGGACGACATTGGCATGACGATCACAGCCTTCTATCGCAAGTCATGTCTGCCAAGACAGGGAGGAAGGCAGCCAATAGGGATAGCAGGGCCGACAAAAAGCGGGTTATGGGTTATGAGGAGAAAGAGCATATACTGTATTAGTCTACATTAAAAGGAAACTTTATACGTTTGCATGAAATTCCTCCGACTTAAAACGGATCTTTCTCCTTCCTGTAAATGTAGGACAAAAGCATTCCTTACAAGTGTGAAGAGACCAGTCCACAAAGAGTATAAAATGAACCGCTCAATCATATGTACAGTCCTCTGCAGTGCCCACATTGTTGTGCAAGTAGAGCGATTGTGTGTGAATTTCCTGCTTGTTATTCCACATCTGATTACTCATGCATGCCCACAGGCATAATACATTGTCTTCGCCTGAGCACACAGGCACATTCTCACTTGGCCTCTCTTAGCTCGTGCTCCTATTTACTAGCCTGTTTCATACAGTGAGAAATTAAACCTCAGGTAATTGGAGCACACAGACACATCTGTGCAACAAGAACCAGCTTCAGTGTAACAGATGCTTTTCCTGCGTTTCTTTAACACATCACCAGGTCCGGCCTGTGAAAAACAATTACTATTTTTGAACATCTACAGTGCTTTCAAAAATTGTAGTAAATCTCAAACCTGAATATTTACAGAGGCTTTTTTTTAATAAGAATATCCATTTGTGCACAATTACTGAGCAATTATTAATCTCTGGTGGGTTATCGCAGTCCATATTTCAGACACAATCATAAGTGAATTTCCACAAAGTAGGATTCCTTATTTAAAAATTGAATATTTTCATAGTTATTACATAGAAAACCTGTAAAGGCCTTCTAAATGCAGTTTTTAACATTATTAGAGCCCTCTAGACAGGAGATAACACCCCTATAGTAACAGTTACACGTTTAATTCCCAATATAGTAAACACGGTAAGAGTAAATACGACATACTGTAAATAACATGATTATTAAATACGTCACTACAAATGTGTTCTCTAGGGGGGACCTGAAAGAAGCACAGGAAGTGAGGAGTCCGGATTTCAGAGTAGTTGAGTTCCAGCTTTGCTTGGGCAATGACGTCTAAAGTAGCAAATGTGTTAGTGTGCCTGACATTCCAAACCTGCAAAAAAAGCCAGTTGTACCAGTAATCAAGTTTGATCAGTGTTTCAGCCAACATTACAGTATAACAAACAAATATGTTCAACATCTTTGAATGCGTCTTTTGAATGACTTAAGTTTGTATTTTAGTTCACATAGCCACTTTTATGCTTGAAAATGCTTAATTTAGGAAAAAACGCAGGTAGTGTGTAATGTGATATAACTTAATATGTAACAATTTCTTTGTTACTTGTCTGACTTTAATGGCAGACGGTACTGGCCAGAGTTGCGTCAGGAAGGGTATGTGTTGTAAAAACTAAGCCAAAACTGTTCAGTTCACTTCCACATACATCTTCTGATACACAGCACCCTCTGTCAGTTGATCAAGACTCAGCCTGTGTCCAAGTGGCTTATGGCCCCCATCTAGATGTCTTTCCTGCTGCCTTCACGTTGGACTGTTTGACCAGTTTGTTAGACTTGTGACGCCCAAAGTTCCCTAAGCCTTGCTGACGGACTGGCCGACAAACCCACCTTCACCGGCATGGAACTCGGTCTTCCATCAGTTTTAGCGGCAGTCTTGTCCCTTGACCCTCGTCCATCCTTTTCCCCCCAGGGCACGGTCAGCTCCAGAAAGAGCAGTTGTCATGTGGCACTCCTCCAGGTTAGCTGACATAATTCAGTCTTGTCCATATCAAGCCTCCCAGCAGGTCTGTGGTTATGCTCTCCTGCTAGAAAAACTGGATAGTTCTAGTGGTGGCGTCAATGTGCCTGCGATCGCCGATGCCCTGTCGCCTCGGCAATGGACATGAGCACTTGTTAGTTTTTACACAACTATATAAAAGTAACGAATAAAAAACAAATCAGTGACCAACCCCCTTCTTTTCATTAACAATCATAAAAGCTGTCCCATCCATGAAATCGGACAGTTTCCTGATCTGTTGACAATCAACATTTTTGCAGCATCGACCATAGAGTTGTTTTCTGTTCGCAGTAGAGTTTACGTCACATCATTATTCTTTCATTTCTAAGGTTCTAAGGTGTTAGGAAAAACATGACATGGGTGGCCATGCAGTGGAGTGTTTGGTGGGATGGAACATGTGATGGAACAGGGTCCCACAGGGCACCATTTTTGGTTGGTTTTGATAAAAAAACAAACATCCCTTACATTTGAACACCAACAGCATTCACCCTTTCTGGGAGGGAGTCTGTCCACAAGGCAGATTTGAATTGTTGATGTTTCCCAATTATTCATTGCACGCATGTTCCAAATCTCTCAGGATGCAAATGTCCCTCTTAAAAACAGATAACAGATTACCAATTAGATTTCAGTCTGAACTTTATTTAGGCCATTTTGGCCAGGCCAAAACTTTAATTAATCTATCTTTGGTGACGCCAATCTTTGCAGTTATGGGCTATTGTTTGAGTTGGTTTAAAAGTGATATTCCTCATTACCTATTGGCCACTTGACTGTTGTAACCATCATTAGGAATAAAGATCATTAAATGCTAATAAATGCTGCACGGGTCACGGATTCAGTTCGTTGTTACAAGAAAATCAAGGAGGAGAAAAGGAGGTTATCTTTGTAAGTTTGCATGGGATCGAAAACGACAGGAATAAAAGTAAGACAGTGTTTTTTTTAAAATTACGGTTTCATTTTATTCTGGTATGATACTTGTATTACTATTTTATACGTCCTTCATGTGTTCTGTGTACAGTGTGAGTGACATAAAAGTTACTTTAGACATAATTTAGGTATAAGTTCCAATATACACTAAAACTTGACTTACATCACAGTGTAGAAAGAGAACTAATTTGTAACTGGAGAAAATTGTACAAGCAATGAAGTGCATGCCAGTGAAGTGCAGTCAGGGAACATGTCATGATGAAAAATGTAATAAAAGAATAATGACAAAAAAAATATATATTATTTAACTGTATTATAAATTGATTTTCTGTGTGATTTCAATCATTTTTGACATTTTTTTATGTAGAAATTGGTGAATTTACTTTTTTCATGCCACTTGTCCTTAATAGGGTTGCAGGGGTATGCTGAAGCCTATCCTGCCAACCTTGGACTAGAGGAGGGGTACACCCTAGATTGGTTGTCATCCAATTGTAGGGCACGTATAGACAATTCACACTCACATTCATATCTATGGACAATTTAGAGTCTTCTGTTATCCTAAAATGCACATTTTTGGAATGTGGGAAGAAGCCGGAGTACTTTTTTTTTTTTTTACACATTTCATGAACAAATGCAGGATCAAAAACTAAGATGAGGCTGCCGCAAGCGTCTGCTTTTGGTTAAATGTGCAATCCCAGGCTACCGCCTGCTGAGTGCATTCAGTAAGGGCACTAAGTTGAATCCTGGCGCCTGCCAGTTTCTGTTTGTCAGTATATCGCCAATAATATAATGTTGAAGAAACATTTATTATACACCATAACGTTCTATAGCCTGTCTTTAATGTAGGTGTGACATTATTATTCATGCTAATAAAATACACAGTACTCGCTTCATCCTGAGTGGTGGGGTCGTGTGAGCTCGAAGGTGCTTGTCACTGCCATCTTTCCAGCATTTTTGTCAGCTGTAGAGTAAATTAAACATATGAAGTTGAATAATTAATAATTATATATCCAAGCTCAATAAAAGGTGATCAATAAAATGTCAGACCATAAATCTTATTCAGTTAATAAAAAACATAAATAAATGGGACTAAGTACTTGAATTTTTTTTTAAACATGTTAAATATTCGTTTCTTTTTCTTGTTAGCAACATCTATTCATTTTGTTATACCACTTGTCCTCACTCGGGTCTTGGGTAAGCTGGAGCCTATCCCAGCGAGGTACACTCTAGACCCGTTGCCAGCCAATCACAGAGCACATATAGACACAACCATTCACATCTATGGACAATTTGAACCGAAGCACAGGGCACAACATGCAAACTCCACACAGAAATGTTCCAACACATAGAAACCCACAATCTCTTGACTGTGAGGCCAACATGCTAACCAGTACGTCACTGTGCAACCCGTGTTAACATAAAAGCAACCTTTAAAGGAATCAGTGCCTCACCAGCAATGACCCCCACCACGTCACTGGTGCATGCATGGGCATACACATCTCACACAGGTACATTTAAACGTGCTGCATGTAGAGATCCTTTCCTGCAGCAGCTCTGCAAGACATCTCCATCACACTGTCAGGGAAACAAAACAAAACCGCCTTTTTACTTCACACAATCGCTGCCACATGCACACTATTCGTGCTCACATGGCTGACTCACAAATCCAAGCCAAGCTGTTGCATGGTGAAAAAATACATTTATTGGAATCTGTGTCAATGTAGAAAATAGTGAAACTGGTTTTGGGTATTGTCACAGTACCACAGGTCAGTTTTCAAGCAACCACCAGGTGACCCGAAACAAAGCAATCATGCTCATTTGGGACAGCGCATCTGCTAATGCTGACAATAGAAGGGGTTCTGCAGTGGCACTATGACACCAAACACATTGAAACAAAACACTTAGCAAATATAATCGTACAGCAATTAACCAAGACCAGTGTTCTCTCAGTTAAATGTGTTTTGCAGAGGAAGTTGTTTTTAAATTATTGTTATACAGTAGTGTTCAAAATAATAGCAGTCTAATGTGACTAACCAGATTAATCACTGTTATTAGTATAGTTTTATTGCTACATGGCATATGTTACTAGTAGGTACAGTAGATTCTCAGAAAACAAAAAAGACCCAGCATTCATGATATGCACGCTCTTAAGGCTGTGTTTAATTGGCCAATTAGTTGAAAGGGGTGTGTTAAAAAAACAGCAGTGTCTGCCGTTGACTATACAAACTTAAAACTTTTTGTACAAAAACTTTTATGTTTCCAGGATTTGGCAATCCTGTGAATCCCTAAAATAATATTTATTTGTATGACCAAAGTTTTTTTTTTATAACTGCTTCACATCTGTGTGGCATGGAGTCAACCAACTTGTGGCACCTTTCAGTTGTTATTCCACTCCAAGATTCTTTAACAACATTCCACAATTGATTGATTGTCACCCAACAAGTTCTCTATTGAATGAAGGTCCGGGGATTGGGCTGCCCATTTCTCTTTATACCAGTTGATGTCCATCCACTTTCTATACCGCTCATCCTCATTAGGCTCGCGGGTATGCTGGAGCCTATCACAGCTGACTTTGGGCAGGAGGCGAGGTACACCGTGGACTGGTCGCCAGTCAATCACAGGGCACATATAGCGAACAAACATTTACACTCAAACATTCATACCTATGGACAATTTAGAGTTGCCAATGAACCTAACATGTTTTTGAATGTGGGAGGAAACCGGAGTACCCGGAGAAAACCCACACACGCACGGGGAAAACATGCAAACTCTACACAGAGATGCCCAACGGAGATTCGAACCCCGATCTCCTGACTGTGAAGCCAACACTTATCCACTCTGCGGCCGGCCAGTTGATGTGTTCTTTGTAAATAGATTAGCTTCACACTGATGTCTTCTGTTACAATACTTTAAGGTAACTCCAGACTGTCTTTGATCATCCTGGAGTTGATCATTGGCTGAGCCTTTACAATTCTGGTTAATCTTTGATCCATTTTGATAATTGTCTTCCGTTTTCTGCCACGTGTCTTTAGTTTTGCTCTCCATTGTAAGGCATTAGGGATCATTTTATCTGAACAGCCAAAAATCTTTTGCACCTCTTCCACTCTCCAATCAACTTTATAATCTAAGTACGCTGTTCTTCTGAACAATGTATTAAATGACCCATTTTCGTCAGGCCTTCAAAAAGAAATGCGTGTTCAACAAGTGCTGGTTTCATCCCTTATAGGGGTCACTCGATTCACACTGTTTTCACAAAATTGATCACAGATCACTGATTGAATGTCTCACTGCTAACCCCCCAACTGTGCACAATTGCACAGCCTTAAGGGTGTGCATATCATGAATGCTGGGTCTTGTTTGTTTTCTGAGAATCTACTGCACCTACTGGAAACTTGTTTGCCATATAGCAACAAAGTTGCATTACACTGCTATTTTTTTGAATGCTACTGTACCTCTTGATACTGTTACAAGTCCATCTCCAATAGGGAGGGACTGGTTGCCAACATTTAAGTGCCTACACGGATGTGGGCCAATGTTTTAACACTCTTAAGTTTGGCCCATAACATCACATTATGTTCCAGACTGTGGAAAAAACTCCAGTGACCCTGCAGAGAACGAGATTCATGCGTCATCTTTGAAGTTAACTGGGTTTTGTTTGATCGTTTAAAAAATGTCTCCCAAAAAAACATGACTGCTGTTCTTCTCTTTTCTACAGAAGTCACATTTTTTAACCTCAATTATTCCTGTCTGAACAAACATTTCAAGAATAAACACACTGGAAGTGACAAAGTCCATTCTGACAGACCAGACATAGCATGGGTAGTGCATTTCTATTTCCGATAAAACAGGTTAAGTCTCACAACACATGAAGTCTGCATACTTAATGAAGTTAATGGCAATTAAAATGACAACACGTACAACGGCATTTGAAAACAGAAGACATTTCTAAACTCAGATACTGAGTATTAAATTGAAAGGTCAGTATTTCCCCACACATCTTTCTTTATATAGAGATTTATTGAACTTTAAATATCTTAAATCTGGTAGAAAATAATTCATCAGGAACCAGTTTTATACACATATAGCCAAAAGTGCACAGTATGGAGAAAGACACGATATGCAGGCCAAGGCGGTTTTGCGAGATCAGGGGGGTTTGGGACACAGTTATATGCACTAGATTTATTTAGTTCTAATTTTAGTGGATTTTCTGATTATTGACTGGTGTTGCTCACTTACCAAAAACACCATTAATTAAAATAAATTTACCTTTGTGGTGACCATACACCATAAACATCTAGAATTACATACTGGATTCTTTGGGCAACTGATTGGTAAATATAATGTGTTTTAACCAGGGTTTTAGTTAGGGTTGAGGGGGTTGGTCAACATTTCTTATTTTCATAAAACTAAAAGAAAAATATATATATTCCATTTTACTTGTAAAAAAATACCATGTATGTTATGGAGCCTTTTTCACTTAAAGTTAACAGGATTTCCATTGGAATTTTGCCCATCATCCCTATGTGAGACAAGACACACGTCTTTGCCTTTTCTGTGAGTTCTGTGTTGGCTGTTTTCACTAAAAATGCACCTAATCAGGATTCACT
Organism: Oostethus manadensis; assembly: GCA_024372805.1. Classification (NCBI taxonomy): domain Eukaryota; kingdom Metazoa; phylum Chordata; class Actinopteri; order Syngnathiformes; family Syngnathidae; genus Oostethus; species Oostethus manadensis. The sequence goes on from QODF01000040.1 coordinate 4,488,328, forward strand.
TATTCCGCCTAAAGCCTGCTAAAAAAAACATCAAAATATTGCAAACAACGCTCCATTTACATGAATATTAAGCAAGCTATGATGACATTGTTATTGTAGGAGAAACTGCAATACTTTTCTGTGTCTCTAGCTGTGTGGTCCATGTATCAAAATCAATACCAATTGCTCATTAGTCGCAAAGTACGTGTTTTGCCACAAAGATGCTGGTAATAAGATTACTTCTTTATCGGGCATTATAGGCAGAATACGTAAATACCAATTATGTTAATGTTAATGCAAAACTGTCAGCACAAGGTGGCTAGTGTTGGATGCACAGGAAAGGGAAAGACATGTGTTCTTGTCTCTCATAGGGATTGATGATGATGACAAAATTCCCCAAAAAGTGCATTTTCCTTCAAAATTTTAGATACCCCCGCCCCAAAAGCTCAGAATACAACTGGAACACTGGTTTGAGAGATATTACATGATGAACTGCAGCAGTCACACCGGGTCAAAGGCAAATCAAATAGGGATGGATGGAATTTAATTTACAGTGTTGCAGCAGCAAGATATGGTAGGATTGAACAAAGCCTGCATGCTTTGGCATTTTTTAATGGTGATGAATGAAAACACTATAAAGATGAATGTGTTAGCTCAATTTTCCCATGTGCTTGGTGAGACTTAATAGTCACGTTCTGCGTCGTTGACCGCGTATTTCAAGAAGAACAAAACTAACAGTGACAACATCCTACAAGCAGCATAGTCATGTTTGATTTCACGTTTTCTCATACCATGTCGTGTCTTGTACATATTCACATCTGGTTGACTGGATGGCAAGGAAACCCATGAGGTCTAGAATTGCTGGTTAATTTTTCTAAAACATTTGGTTTTGGTTAATTTTGTCAAAAACTATTGGATGGGTTCAGACTCCAATTGTAAAAAAAGAATCTTGCAGCTTGTTACCTTTGAGCACTAACACACATACTCATACACACGGCCATTCAGTTTCTTTGATACACAGAGAGATCTGTAGTGATTAAAAACAGCGGAAATCTTGTAATGTTGCACGTATTTATCTTCATGGAAAAGACTATGTTTTGTGTATGTGAGAACTTTATATGGTATCAGATTTCTGTCCAGTGAAACAGCACTAACTAGTAGGAGGACACTATCCCATACTGATTGAAATGTTTATCATGGTCTTTATTTTTCTTGAAAGGGAAACAAGTCGGTATGAAGAGAGTCGCTCCTGAACAACCCCAGACTACACAGTAGTTTCATTTTTCCAGGGTCCAGTGCGTATATTACCTGTGCTGTCTGAGGTATAAAGGAGTCCCTCATGCACGGCACCCTTTAGAATCCCATTCTGATTGGGTGGGTTCTGGGGGTAAGATTGTCTACGTGGTCCGTGCATTTCCATATGGTGATGCGTGATCGGCTCCTCCTCTGCTACTTTGCCACAGCCGCACAGGAACACGCCCGCATCAGCTGCCTCTGCTGGGCACAGAGAAGGGAAAAGGTCCGCCTTGGCGCAGCACATATGCCGGTGGCAGGGATTATGACATGCAAGGGCCTCGTGTGCAGTCGCTGACGCCGCATGACATGTGTGATGGAGGCCCTCGTGGACCAGATGCGGACAAGTGTGGGTGTGACGCTCATGAGTGCTGTGAGGGCTGTCAGTGTGTGAGCTGTGTACACTGCCCCCATCTACATTGGAAGGGATATGATAGGCATATTCTCTCTCACTCCCTGCACCACAAACATTAGCACCAGACCGGTGGCTGAAGTGGCGTCCTTTAGTCCTGGTGCTGGTCTTCAAGCAGGGGTGCAACTGGATCCCGGGCCGGTAACCTTCTGGATCAGCATGCAGCAGCACATGTGTAGCTGTAGGTTCCTCTTCCATTAGCTGCTGGCTGTGCAGGGCAGCGCAACATGGAGTCACAGGGGCCAAACAAGTTACATGATTTTGTGAGGATGGAAGGGCAGCGTGTTTACAGTGACTGGTACTGCCGTGACTGCAGCTCATGACTGCTTTACATGGTGAATCAAGGTGGCAGTGGCTGTGACTGTGGCCATGCGCAGGTGTATCTCCATTCACGTTGACTTTGGGTGGCACTTGGCCCTGTCCATGGGCACCAGATCTGGCATTGGCCCGTCGTCCGGGACAACAAGAACACCAGCAATGCCAGACATCGTCCCGCTTCGCACAGTGATGGATGAGGATGAAGAGGCCAAGGGTGACAGAGAAGGCACCATACAGGCAACTGAAGATCATGTCCAGGAAGTGACCCTGTGAAACAGCCAGTGCCCCAAAAGTCCATGTGGCCAGAAACAAGAAAAGAGTGAAGGCCGCTGTGCGCAATTGGGCCTTGAAGGAGTGCTCATTGACCAGCAGGGCGGGATTAATTGGCACACCCGGGCAGCCGGCAGGGCAGTGGCTCCCAGTAGGTTGGGCTGTCAGGGCGCCAGGCTCAGCGGACTGCTGGCAGTGAGTTGGCACATCGATGGAGGCCAACCTCTGCTGCTCTTCTGTCAGCTGTTTGAGCTCATACTTCTTTTCAGGGTGGCGCCGCAGCTGCATAAAGGTACAGAGGAAATAAATGCATGTCACCAGGAAGATGAGGGCCACTGGACCGAAGAAAGCTCCCAGGCTGGGCTCCCATGCCATCCAACAGCTGTATCGAACATAAACATAATCAGATATCAATGCTCACAACTGTTAATAGTCAATATCTTCCTTATGATATCATCAATGAGGTCTAAACCAGGTTTTTCAAAACTTTTCAGTTGGAGACCAAAATGCATCATATACAGTTAGGGTTGCCAACCATCTCTTGAAAAACGGAATCTTCTTGTGTTTAGAAACAAAACTAGTCTACTATATCGAGTTGACTGTTGACTGCTAAAACGTCAATGGATTCCATTGATGATTAGCTTGCCACAGACTAAGCCAATCGATACCCTCGTGTCTGATAGCGAAACACATGAGTATACTCTATAGACAATGGTGTAAAAAAGTCTCTTATTTTTTAATAATGTCTTATTTTTTTGTATGTTTGTCACACTTGCATGTTTCAGATCATCAAACAAATGTAAATATTAGTCAACATAACTGAACACAAAATGCAGTTTTTAAATTAAACTTTTTATTTTTAAGGGAGATAAAAATCCAAACTGATATGGCCACAACAACATCCAAACTGCAGGCCTCACTTGCCCTAGTTAAGGTCCGTGTTCATGACTCCACCATAAGAAAGACACTGGGCAAAACAGCCTGCAGACAAATACAAAAACCACTGCTGAACAAAAAGAGGCTCATTTCATTTTTCCCCAATACCTTTGGGAAAATACTCTGTGTTCTGACGAGACAAAAGTGTAACTTTTTGGAAGGTGTGTGTCCCGTTACATCTGTTGTAAAAGTAACACTGCATTTCAGAAAAAGAACATCATACCAACAGTAAAATATGGTGGTGGTAGTGTGAAGGTCAGGGGCTGTTGTCCTGCTTCAGGACCTTGAAGACTTGCTGTGATACATTATGTGATGAATTCTGCTGTCTACCAAATAAAAATCCTGAAGGTGAATGTCCAGTCATCTGTTTGTGACCTCAACTTGTGTTGTGCCGCAAGACAATGATCCAAAACAGACCAGCAGAGGTGGACTCTCTGAATGGCTGAAGAAAAACAAAATGAAGACTTGCCTAGTCGAAGTCCTGAACTTAATCCAATTGAGATGCTGTGGCATGACCTTAAAAAGCCATTTCATGCCGGAAAACCCTCCGATGTGGCTGAATTACAACAATTCTGCAAAGATGAGTGGGCCAAAATTCCACCACAGCGCTGTAACAGACTCATTGCAAGTTATGGCAAACGCTTGATTGCAGATGTTGCTGCTATGGACGGCCCAACCAGTTATTAGGTTTAGGGGACAATCACTTTTTCACACAGGTCCATGTAGGTTTAGATTTTCTTCTCACTAATAATACAAGGTTTCATTTAAAAATTTCCTTTTTTGTTCAGTTGTCTTGTCATTGACTAATAATCAAATGTTTTTGATGATCGGAAACATTTAGGTGTTACAAACATGCAAAACAAAAAATAAATCAGGACGGGGGATAACACTTTTCCTCACCACTGTATATGTATACATATTTATTCATTTGATATTGTGCCTTTTGCAATGTTTAATGGGCCAACAAAAAAACGAGCCGTGTGTCGCACTTTCAACAACACTGCTTTTATAGCAACTGAGCTATTTAGTTGGTGTCATTAGAAATGTGATGCAATCAGATGTAATCAGAGTCATGGTGAAACGAGTCCCAGCTCACAACTATTATGCGTTCAATGACTGCCAAAGAAAATGCCTAATTTCAACGTTTGGCAAAAAAAAAAAAAAAAAAAATCAACAGCGCATAAAGACATAAACATGTAAAAATTGTGTTTTCTTTTATAAAAGTGGTACATGTATGCTGTACATTATAGTATTATCACATATTTGTGATAGAAACTGCTAATTTTCTGAGATAAAAATCAAAACAAATATTTTTCTTACCAAAAATCAGTGAATACATGGAGCTGTAATTGTCAAAGGTGCGGGGATGTGGCTTACAGGACTACTCTGACAATCAGCAAACCAACATAAACTGAGTTGGGACACCTTTTGGGGTCATGACCCTAAATTTGCTAAAGGCTGGTCCAAAGCAATATTCACGCTCTGGTTAATTGAAATGGAAAAATAATTCAATTATTACTATTTAACTTGTTCAAATGGGGTTACAGAAAAAGAATGTGTGGGATGTCAACTTACTATAGTGCTTGCTCGCCGCTGCCATAGTTGTCTATATTGACAGCTGCTGTGACCCCACAGATGATGAGGGGCACTCCACCACTGACTAAATAAAATCTGGAAGACAAGATGAAAAGTACTTGGTTGGTTAAAAAAGAAAGCAATGGTGAAAGGCATTTGAGAAAGAGTAGAAGTCAGCTGGGGTAGGCTCCAGCCTATGGATGGATTCCCAAAGTTAGCCAAAATATAAAGTAATATCAAAAGCAATATAAAAATGATTATATACTGTATTAGGGTGGAAGGGGAGTCCTTGGCTTATTTCAAAGTCATCGTTTACAGCAGGGGTCGCCAATGGCGCCCCCTGATGTATTCTAATTTAAAAAATGTCACAATTTTACAAGAATGCTGTTGTAATATTAAAAAGAAAAATAAGGTCATTTTAGTGGCATCGAGCTGAAAAATTACAGAAAAACATATTATATCGGCTGTCTGTCATAAAATTAAAACAAAATAAAGTTGGAATTTTGTGAAAAATTAGTTGGGGGGAAAAGTTATAACATTATGTGAATAAAGTCATAATAGTATGAGAAGAAAATAAGAACAAATATAAAAGCAAAAATGGGAAAAAAATCAAGAAAAAGCACAAGCAGAGACCCACCTTTGCATATAGTACAATTTCTCACCTATATCACAAAGCAGAGAATCATTTTTATCTTGAAATATATATAGCTCCAAAACATGTTTTGGTTTACAAAATATAAAAGTGGCCCTTGCGTCCTTTCATTTTTAAGTATGTTGTACCCCCCCGCTGTAAGAGGCCATTCAATCATCATCATCATCATTTCATCATCTGTCACACTTGGTAATTGTAAAGTTTAAGGGTATGTCAGAATTGACGTCAAAGACAATAAACAAAAACAAGGCAAATCCCCCAACAGGTCTTTCCCTGCTGTGTCCTTGTGCTCTCACATTGCCCTGTCCTCCACATTCCTACATAACACTATGCTATTTCCTCCTCTGTCCTGTTCAATCTCCACCTCTGTCACTGATCTAACCTTTACAGCACTCCATCTTCCTCCATCCTCCTCGCTCTGTCTCTCCCTTTCACATTATGTCCCCCGTCACACCGCACCCGTTCCCGAAAATTCAATTATAATCAAGGTGTTTGTCTGGGCTGTTGTCACTTGGGAGTTTAGCGGGGAGGCAAGGAGGGAGATGGTGTTGGTTGGTAGCTTTACCCGCCTGTCAATGCCTCTAAGTGGAACAGCTCCCTCAGGGGACCGCCTTGCCCCCTCTATCAGAAAGCCATTCACACTCCTGTCAATGGGACAGGCGCAAATGTGAAGAACTGATGGAATGTTAAGAGACCTGACCTATAACCCCTTTGCCCTCAATACAATGCACGACTGACATACCAATGTGCTAATGTTTTCTTTAGTGTAAAAGGAATGCATGTCACATACATACACACACACACACACACACAGGGGTTGTGATATTTGGGTGAGGTTCGAGACTATGGAATCACAGGAGTGCCAAAATGAAAAGGAAATACACGTGGAACTATAAAAATAATCAATAATACAAAAATATACAAATGTAGTCATACTGTAATTCCATTATGTCATTGCTTTTTGTATATTGTCGTGCTTAAAAAAAACAACAACAATAAAATAGAAAAACAAAGACAATACACAAAAATAAAAGATAAAATGGAAGAAGTAAAGACAAAATACGTTTTTATATTTTTGTATTATTGATTCTCTTTGTATGTCCACATGTATTTCATTTTATTTTGTCACTCCTGTGATTACATATGAGACAGTGAAAATCAGAATTAAGTGCTGTAGACCGTGAAGTGTATTGTTCTTTACAAGCCTCTTGTTGTCCTTCCACTTTTGGCCTGTCATTGGACCTCCTCATCCAGGACACATGTAGCTCTGCACGACAGCAACTGATGCTCAGTGAACTTAAGAAAAGGGAGTAAGGCTAGCGACCAAAGAAGTTAAAGATGCACCCCCCCCATCTATACAACCCACTAATATGGAGAATCTGGGGGGGCAAGGAGGAGAAATTGATTTGTCTCCAGCTGCGGAGTCTCATTGCACGAGCCTGTCTGACTGGGACCATTATGGTCAATCACTGTGGATCAACACAGATGCAGTGCTGCACAATCCCCCTGCTTGCCCCGAGACAAATTATCTCATTCAGAAGCAGTGCATGATGGGAGCGACTGCAGAACATTTCACACTAACCCTCCCAATCATGAAGGTATCAGAGGATTTGCTCTGCACAGAGAAGGATGTTTAGAGGTGGAGAGGCTCCACCTGCCACCTTGTGGCCCTTCAGAAAGACTTCAATACAGAGAGTGTGTCTCTAATATTTTCAGACATGATGCACTATAATTATTGATTAATATCATATCAATATTTAGAGTTTCCCTTATTTTTCTGAAAATGTTCAAATGCATGAAAAAAGGAATGCATGACACAGCCAGAATATTGGACGCAGCTCTCAAGATGACAAGTGTGCGTTGATAAAACTTCAAACTAGCACAAAAACAGGCACGTTTCATAATAACTTCATGAAAGGCAGAATTTTTAATATGGCTCTTTTTGGTCGACCATCATATATGTGGTATAATGGTATGGTCTAATGATATGTTCATTAGAGCTTACAGGAGTTGATGTGAAGGTCAAATGTTTACATTTGTGGCCCTACACTACATTTTCGCCTGTCACTCACCATATTCATTTTGCAGATAAAGTTTTGCATATAAACACACCATTACAATAAAAGGTAGTTCTCAACTCAAGCTATTAACCTTAAAATACAATAATCCATCGCCACTTTGTGCTTCAAATTTCAGGGCTTCATTTCCTAAATTGAATTTAGCCTGAGTGGAAATGAAGTTTTTTTTCCCTTCCCAAAACTCAGTTATTGTACTTAGTGTTATTGTTGTATTTGTATTTGTTGTAACGTTCACTGAGACACACAAGCACCAGAGTTGATTGCTGGAACAACTGGCGTTTATTGCAGGTTTGATTGATCTCACATGAGGTACAATAATCCCAAATAAAAACACAGGCTACTGTACACTCCAAGATAAAACTCCACTCTGAACTCCTGACGTCACTTCCTGTCCTGCCCCCACTCAGTTCCTCTAGCACCAGAACACATTTGCAGCAACACACATGATAATGAGTCTTATTTATGTCTTAAATGGCTTATTTTCTTTTATTACGTCTACTATATTGGGTGAAAGAGTGTAAAGGTGACTATTGAGGAGTCTAGAAGGCTCTAATCATGTAAGGATGTACCGTTCAAAATGTTTCCAATACAATTCCAATACCAGAGCTCCTTTGCTTTTATATGGAAACACGGCAAAAGAATATCAGCAGCTGTCTCCACACATGCAGTGCCACGCACACACACACACACACACACACACACACCCACAAGTGCTCAGCCTGGTACAGTCACAGCTGCACCAACAGTTGGACAACACAAAATTTGCTCATCACTTCAAGGTTGCTACAATGATCAATATATTTGCCTTCATATGAGGATGTAATAAACTCCTCTCTGCAGACCTGGAGGTTTTGTGTAGTGTTAAGATTTTGTGAGGTCTAATTGTAACTGTGTAGTCATGAATGCGTCAAACACATAGTTCAATCTCACTAGTCTGCTCCTCACTTAGATCCTTGCATGGGTATGGTCTGGTTCTATGTGTGGTGTAATGCATGTAGTAGAAAAAAATTGGCGCAATGAAAAAAAAATCCGTGTTTACCTCAACAGTGACTGTTTAGGGGTCCGGGGTGGGTCACCATCTTGGGTCAGTGGGGGCTTCTTCGTCACCTGCTTATAAATGTTCCTCGCGGTCACCCCCAGCCACAGCATGGTTGCCAGAGATGAGTAGTGCAGCACAACCCCGACCTGAAATGTTGTGAAACATGGCAAATATAATCACTGCAATTACTGACTTGACCGGTCAAACAGAAAAGTGAAGGTTGAGCTCCTCTCAAAAATATTAATGTCAAACCAAGAGTGTCTCCATGTTTTTCTTCCAGAAGGTGCTGTTTTGTGTCTTAAATTAAATGCAAGTATGGTATTATGGGTTAAGGAGGTTCCACAGAAACAGTCAAGGTTGCTGAAAGCATTTTGGTGCAGTTTTATATTGAGCAGAGCCTCATCAGTTGAGGTTGAGGACGTCAGCGGTGCAGCCAGAACAATCATTTGAATATAAATGAAGACTATCGTGCGAGAAGAATGCATTGTAATGCATACCTGCACTCCCTCTCGTTTGAATATTCATAAATCACATTCGAATGGGAGAATCTATCTAGCGGTATCATAAGCTTTTGGTAGTTCGGAAAGACAAGACAAATGAAATTTAAAAGACAAGAGAGATGGGGGGATGATGGGGAAATATGAAAAGGCACTTAAAGTTCTTTTTGCTACTCAATTAGTTTGATCTAAACTGTAACGCCAACCATAGATTCTCCATCAAATGAATGATCTGCTGTCTTCTCGGCAAGGGGACCAAAGCTAGTGTACATGAGTCCTTGTGGTAATTGGATGTGTCCTTGAGCTTGATATGGGCAGCACAAAGCAACTGGTGTGTCAATCACTGCATACACGTTGTAAGCTTCATTAGCCCCCCCCCCAAAAAAAAAGAGAAAGATGTTGGCTTGTAGCATGGAACTAAATAGAGAGGCGGTATAAACACTGTAGTTTTAATATTAATCGGGGACAACAGTCATAATAAGTTCTGTCCTTATATATACACTATGCTGCTATGCTGCTGTGGTGGCTGCTGGCTATTCAAGGAGGGGAAGCTCATTTTTTCCAGCCTACATCACAAACGTGTATTAATTTATATGTAATATTCACCTTCCGTTCTTTTTCAATGAGCTTTGACCCTGTCCTACCAACGAGGCGTCTTTTTCGCTGCTCGTTGGGACAAAAAATGGCAGAGTGACAGAAGAGTCACCAAACAGTAGTGGTTTTTTTTATTGAATTTATTTTATTCAAAATCAAAACAAGTCATTCAAAACAACTACAATAAACTCAACACAATAATGAATGAAAAGGAGCAGAAAGAAGAACAGTTTTATAATATCTGCCCCTTTCAAATTACCAATCATTTAACAGTTCAGTTTTATATCATCTTTATACATCTAATATCCTCAATTTTGTTACAGATAAATGCACATTTTTAACATTTTGATTTTTACAGTCTTTCAGATTTCCCAACCTACATCGTCAACATTTGACTGAAATTTTACAATTTATAAAGCTTTTAACTCTTCATACTTCTTAATTATAGCAGCTTTTATGAATTTCTTAAAACAACAGGATCGTCTTAGAGTCTTTTATTTCTTCCTGATGCTTGTTCCATAGAAAAATTCCTTTTACTGTGACAGTCTGGTCCATTGCTCTGGTCCTGAACCGGGGTTTTTTGAAAATATCTTTTCCTTTCAGATTGTAATGGCTACCTCGTTTTTCAAAACCTTCCTGAATGTTTGCTGATAACATATTTTTATTAGCTTTGTACAAAACCTGAAAAATATTATGCTCAACTATATCATAAAATTTTAAAGTCCTTCATTTAATAAACAATGGGTTTGATTGCTCTCTATATCTTTTGTTATTTATGGATTTTATGGCTTTTTTTGTACGATAAACAATGGATTGGTGAATGTTTTACAGGTTGATCCTGTAAAAGACAGAAAAGGTTGATCTCAACAAAGACAACGTCGCTGGGGATTGGTGACGTCTCCGGACCAGTTCAGAACGATGGAATCAAAAACTAAATGCTCCGGGTGGAGGTTTATACTTTATATTGTTGATTCGCTCATTTCACTGTCAATCAAAATGGGATTCTGCATCGGAGAGCTAATCCAATCAACATGCAGAAGCCAAGTGTAAAAAAAATCCAACTTTTGTGTTCAAGATGAGAGGTTTGTTTTTCCTTATTCTTATCAGTACAATATAAACCACCAGGGATGGCAGTAAATACAATTAGAGGAGGAAAACAAGTGTTTCATCAACTGTTGATTTTGTAAATTCACCCATTTAAACACTACAAATTTTTATTGTAGGTATATTTTAATCAAGACAGACAAAAGAACAACAAAATGAGTCCTGTTTATTTTTAAATGTACAATAATCCTTTGTTTGTCTTTTATTTAGTTGATCCCAGATCTGATTGTAATAAATTAATTTCTGTGAAGTAGAATTCCTCATTACTATATCAAATATTTCCATATTTTTGGCAGAAACCTGATATTTAGCACTGAAACAACCTTCTAAATTCATTTTCTAACATTATTAGAGCCCTGCAGACATAAAATAACACCCTTATAGTCACATTTACAGTCATATTACCCAATATAGTAAACCCTAGGTTGCCACAGATGGGTATGCGTACCCTAAAGGGTACAGCAATTGTTATAGAGGGTACATGAATACACATTAAAACCAATTGAAAAACCAAAAATGCGCTTGAACGCATCAGTGCGCAAGGAGAACGAAGCACACAATTTTTTTCATCGCTCTGTGTGTAAAATATGAACATTTAAGTAATGATTATTTTGTGCACCCATACTTGCTTGACTGGCCTTTATAGCATGTAAAGGGACCTTGGGTGTTTTGAAATGCGCGAAAAAAAAGGTATTTTTTATTACTCTTGTAAAATAATTGAAACTTGTCAAAAAAGACCGTTTTTCTGGTGATCAAGTTTGATCTTTTTGTGTCTCACCAAACAGTTAGACACAAATAGTGTTGCATGGTGTTTTTCACTTTATTTACCAAAATGCTGGCACTTGCAACATTTTTTGGCTCCATCTTGGCTTATTTTGCGGCCGTGTTTCACAGAAATACAGGGACGTCTGGTGAGACACACAATTATTTCAATAAATAACCCATTGCAAAATAAGATGTTGATGTCTGTTTTCATCTCGCTGCCACATCGCGTCTTTAGCTGCAACAACATCACATCTTCACTGAAGGCAAAAGTGATGTTAAATGTACTTTTGGGCTCTAATTTCGTAGACCAGACACAGGCAAGTTTGCTTGCGTCTCACCAATGGGTGTGTTTTAGGCGCATTTTGCAATTTTGTGCCAGGCGCGGCTTGGCATATGTATGCCTCCGTCCCTCCTAAGTGGCAAAGAGGGAGGAGAGAAGGCGTGACTGGGTTTAACACAGCCGGGTCAAATCTTCACCAATTAAATGCGCTCCTCTCCTTACCTTTAAATGCGCCGCTGGCGAAGCGAATTGCAAGTTTTGTTGAATTGAATTGAATTGAAAGTGATGTTTTGGTCCAGGAGGTCCAAGCCCGCAGTGGCCGAATATATGGTCACGCGAGCAGACCTCCACGGGCTGATGATGCAAAAGCGGCATGGGAGGAGATTACAAGTGTGAAAAATCAGGTTTACCCTGACGTACTGAGAACCGTTGCCCGGTGAAAAAAAAAAGGTTCAATGATGTCAGAAGAAGGGCAAAAAAAGAATCAGCGCACCGGGGGGCACACGGTGGCGGCCCCTCAACCAGTGTGACACTGAGCTCGACGGGGGACCATTGTGTCCTCCACCCTCTCAGCTGTCAGTATTGATGGATTTGGTTGTGTTGAGGTTGGTACTACAGGTTAGGTAAGCATTTTTTCCCACTGATAAAGACACTTGTATTTTAATGCAAATGTAATTTAATATGTATACGTAATATGAATAAAAAAAACTATGCATAACAGGGATGAAATCCAAAACAACTGTGCGTAAAAGACGCATTGCCAAGCTGGTGGTATGGCCCTTGTCACTTGTGTTTGCATGTGAGATGAACTAGTATTACCCAATTCATTATGATCATTTTTGCAATTCTCGGTTACACAATCAAAGATGTCAATACGTTTGATTAACCGTTTATTTACAACTAATCACATCCATATGAGATCCACAGGAGGAGGATAATCAGGAGGGGGGCGGCGATTCAGGAACAGATGAGGTGGTGGAGAAGGTGCGCCAGAGGCAGACGGGACAGTCAATAGAGATGAAAATGTACTGATCCAGATAGTTACTTTAAACAGTGGTTGTTGTGATTATTAAAAGCATTCAAATGTGCCTGACATTGTGTAAACCGGCCTGTGGGGTTTTGGTGACGTGTGCGCCTGTGTGCCAATCAGCCAAATTACCACTAGATCCGCTGCGCTGAGTGTAGACCAGGTTGGAGCCGACGAGCTTTCAGCGCTGCTTCGGCGAAGTCTTTTGGCACAAAATTGTCACTACGCCAGGCTGAATCATTCGGCACCTCCCCCTGCTGTGCGGCCACACCCATTGCGGCGCGAGACCTCGGTCTACCAAATTACCAAATTGGCATGGTGTTGCACCGCACAAAGTTACCACTCCGCAGCCTGCGCCAAATTAGAGCTCTTTATCATTTTCATTTGTAATTGTTATGCATTTCAAAGGGTTTTCTGCATGTCAAGGCAAAACTAGAAAAATGTACTTTGTGTTTTGGTTAAGGCCGGATCTTCTGGAACAGATTACACTAACCAAACTAATAAATACAAACCAACAGACTAGCAAGATTCATACCCTGTAATCAGAATATTATTGACACAATGAGTCTGTCGTATTTGAGACGTTTTACTATTCTCGTTTGATTAGAGTCTTTATAAGCTTGCTACCCTGGGTAAATATTAAGTATTTCAGGCAGTGGCCGCATCAGTGAGCAGCACATCGATCACACAGTCAACAAAGGATGAGCTGGAAACAGCCAAGTGGAATCTAATTAACGTTCTTCTCATTAAAGAGCACCAGGCTGGCAAATGTAGGCTCACTACACACAGAGAGATTTTTAATGGCTTGTTTACTGACCTTTTTGACCGCTTTTCCTATTTTAGACCTCACCTGATGCAATCATTTTTTTCTTTTTGCACACAATTTTGGTTTTCAGCAGGGGTGATAAGAAAAATAATAACATTTGTATTATGAAATACTGCTTTTTTAATTTTCTACTTTGGGTAATAAAGTACTTTTTTGTATCGATTAACAATGGTCAAAATAGTACAGGACAAATCCTGAACTTAATAATACTGGTATTCATCCCTAATTCTATAATGACACACATTGTTATATTGCATCATTGTATATTATTGATGGTTTTGTGTAATTGGTGGTGTTTCAAATTCAGCTAAGGTAAATTAAATTGTTCATTTGGAACAGCAACAGTGAATCAATGTAAAGAATATTTTTTAAACATGATTGTTTTTAATGCCTTGTTGATGCCATTTTGCTGAACATTTCTTACACCCAATGGCAGCTATAAGCCAGTCATTGCAGATACCTCAGTACATATCGATATTTTCTTCATCAGTCAAATCTAATTTCATGGCAGCATATTAATGTTGAGATTTTCTTTATACCAATTTTATGCCATCACTTGGATGTAGGTCATAATCATAGCGCAAGGTATCAGCTTTGTAATGGGTCATTTGACTGATCAAACCCACTGAACCATGCCCTCAACGTATAATCCAAATTTGGTTGAAGTCCAAAATGAGATAAACAAATCACAAAGAAACACTGGCTGTTGCTCCTGTGCTTAGTACAAGACAACAGGATATTGCAGCGGAAAAGTGATTTCTGTTAGACTAACAGATACAAATGGAGAAGGAGGTGTCTCATTGGGTACTGCACACATTGGCAGCATTAAGATGGAAGAACGAAAAGTACCATACCGATACAGAGTATAGTTAAGGGATGTCCCTGCGTGTGGCCAGAGAGCCATTTATGGCAGTTTTATTGGCCCCATGGCAAATTTTAAAAATACAAGAAAACAAACAAAAACAAAATACAAAAACTAATAAATCTGCAGTCATTTTACAAGACTAAAGTCAAAATATCCCCCCAAAAAAGTTGTAATCCTCTGAGAAAAAACATGTTATGAGAAAACAACATTTTTTTTATTTAATTATTTTTTTCAGTCGTAACATGACATAATTAACAAAAATAAAGTTGTCACTTTTGGACAATTAGGTTGGGGAAAAAGTTACAATATTTTCATAATAAGGTCAAACTATTTAGGGCATAAAGTCATAATTACAAGAAGAAAATGTACAAGAAGAAAGATGCAATAGTTAATAAAAAAAACAACAACAACAGTGGAAATTGAAAAAAAAAACATCTCTAACTTTAAAAGCATAAGGTAAAAATATTAAAATAACAAATTTGTACTCTAAAAAGATTCTAATGCAATTTTGCAAGAATTAATTTGTAAAATGATATAAAATAATGTGATTTTAGCAGTACAGAGTTGAAATATTAGATTAAAAAATACATTTGCAAATTTGCAGTACGTCGACATGAAATAAAGTAGTCATTTTTTGAAAATTAGGCTGGGGGAGCCGCACGATGGTCGAGTGGGTAGCACATTGGCCTCACATTCAGGAGGTTGCGGGTTCAAATCTCTGTTGGGCATTTCTGTGTGGAGTTTGCATGTTCTCCCCGTGCTTATGTGGATTTTCTCCGGGTAATCCGGTTTCCTCCCACATTCCAAAAACAAGGTTAATTGGCAACTCTAAATTGTCTATAGGTATGAATGTAAGTGTGACTGGTTGTTTGTCTATATGTGCCCTGCGATTCACTGGCGATCAGTCCAGGGTGTACCCTGCCTCCCGCCCAGCTGGGATAGGCTCCAGCATACTTGCGACCCTAATGAGGATAAGCGGTATAGAAAATGAATGGTGGGGAGGTTGGGGGAAAATTAGAACATTTAGGGAATAAAGTGAAAGTATTATGGAAATACAGTCATAATATTATAACAAAATGGACAAAAACAGCAGAAAAGAGTGAAAAGCAAAGAATGAATTGCTTTTTTCTTGAAATAGACTAACTAATACCTTTTTAGCATAGATAAAGGATTTGTTTTACATCCTTTCATTTTTGATTAAAAGGGCCCTTGCTAAAAAGTTTGGGCACCCCTGGTATAATGCATATGTGATGTCCTGCAAAAACTGCCAAAAATAGTTAAGAAGCCCTTCTATTTATATATCTGATCTGTAAGTATATAAGTTTGGAGGTGGTGGTCTGGCAGTGTGATTATTAGGGGAAATAAAACCCCTCAGGCGTTGCAATGCATAGCCCAGTTATCAAATTATTTGTTTTTTGACAAAACTTTGCCTCAGTTTGCATACACTGTTTAGTTCATCATACAATATTACATGTAATGAACTAGTCCATTTGCTCTGTACTGTATCACTCCGCAGATTCAAGTGCTCAATCAAAGCACCCTCTGCATTTTGTGTGACTGCTGAGAAATGTACGCCACGTACGAAGATGACGTCCGCGTAAACAATCTCTCAGGATGCATGTGAAGTCTGCATCAACAATAGGTTCCATCCAGTCAGAGAAAAAACTATCAAGGAAGCTAATGTTGTAGTGAAATGGGTAAAGGTGTTATCAAAACAGAGACCACAACGGATAAAAAAGGTTGAGAAGTTGTTGGTGCAGAACCCCTCCTCTCACTCCCTTCTCCTCCTCACTCACCGCTCTGTGCCGTCTTTGCCAAGATCCTTCAATAAAAGTGAAAGTGATGTTACATGGTCATTTAGCAATTTCATTCATTCTAATCATTTCACATTGTTTTCTGTCTGTAAAACTATAATTATTCTCCATCAAATGTATTTTTTGGCAATATTCTTGGGTGTCTGAAAAAGATTACACCACTGTGTGCTTCAAATTTTGCAGCTTCACTCCATCACTGTTCTTCAAAAATATATTAATTAATAAATCATGGTGTTTCTTGGTTGAATGTGACATATGGTTAGTCAGAAAAATGCCTATTTAAATCAAATTTAAGTATTGTTTGCCAAATGTAAGCATTTTCAAGTATAAGAATAGCTAAATTAAGTAAAAGACAAATAAAAGGCATTTGGGATTTGAAGATGCATTCAAGGACGCTGTGATAGTTAGTAGTTTTCTACACTAGTCAGGAGATGTCAGTCATGTTAAAATAATGTTAGGTGAGACACACAAGCACCAGACTTTTATTGCAGGTTTGAATTATCTCACAATAGAGACAATAATCTGTAACACGGGCTACTTTTTGCGGCCATTACCCGGGCCATGCTGAAACTCAACTTTGACCTTTGAACATCACTTACTGTCAATGCCACCACAACACATTTATAGCAACACACAAACATTAGAATTATATTTGTCCTACATGTCTTATTAATTCTTATCATGTGTACTATAATATATGTGTAATATGAGTGTATAGTGTAAGTGTGACTATAAGGGTGTGATTTCATGTCCAGAGGGCTCTAATAACGTTAACAAATGTATTTAGAAGGTTGTTTACATGTTTTCTATGCTTTTACTACAAAAATGTTTCATTTATAAATAGGGAGTCCATTTTTGCAGAAACTCACGTATCACGGTGTGGTCTAGTACCAGTTCATCAGAATAAGTTAGGGATTATTGTGTAATTCATAGGAAAAAAGTTGCTTGTGTTTTTATGTTTCAGTTTTTGTATGACTCGTTGAAACTTTTGGAGTTTTTGGAACAACCTAATAATGAATCCAGATGTATTCTCATTCGTCCATGTCATTGTATTGTTAGGGCATTGACTTGTACAGTCCAGTTGTGATTGATCCAATGCCCTGAGACTACTGTACAGACTACTGACCTAACACAATATATAAGATTCTGTGTATTTGAAAGTATAAAAATGTGTGTTACTTGATCCTTTTCTTCCAAAGAGACCTGTAATTACGTGTGTTGAACTTTAAACTCCAAAATGTATATTTTGTGTAATTATTGTTTATACACTGTAGTATGTAGCATCTAACCATTCGTTCATTCCTTTTCTGTAATGTCTACTATAGCCTCCTACAGTGTCATAGGGATATATGATTAGCCCATCTGCCTCTCAACCAGCAGACTCATGGTTTGATTCTTGGATCTGTTAGCCCATATATGTGAGTCTGAGAGTAAATGGATTGTTTGTATGTGTCCTATGATTGACTGGCAACTAGTCCAGGGTAAGCAAAACCTATCTACATTTAAAGTGGCTGCCATTAGTCAACATTTTCCATCTATGTGTGGACTCTGCAGTCACACTGGCAGATTCTTCACCACATACAATCGAGATCCAATTCGGAACTGAAGATATCTGCTTCATTTTTTTCTGTTTTGCCAGGACTCACATACAAACCGGACCACAGGAAAGAAAAAAATAGCCCAACAGCTTAATTAGGTCACTTGAACCTTGTCTTGTCAGTGCAGGCGTAGAGACAGAAAATCGTTCACATCCCCAGATTCCATGCCTACGGCAATTTAGGCCCTGTTCACATTGACATTCCCCAAATCCCAAATCCAATCTTCATTTTAAACGTTTTGGTCTTGCAAAACAGATCTTCACGTGCAACAGGAAACAGACGCCATGAAGACATTGCGGAGGATTCAGTTAAGATTAAGAAAAAGAAAAATAACAATATGGAAGGCATATGACTATCTGGCCTGCATTGCTTCATAACTAGTGCTTCAATATTGTTTTTGGATTTTCCTGCAGTCTGGCTGAAGTCTAACTCAGGGGTCTGTAACCTTCTTGGCTAAGAGTGTTATGAAAGCCACACATTGAGAACAGTATTTCCGTGAGAGCCGTATAATAATATTTTTAAAAACTGAATAAAGTTAAATGGACGCATTTTTAAGCAAGACCATCAATTTTAGAATACAAAATATGAGTATTTGAATGTATTCATCGCTATACTGAAGCTAACCAATAATACACCTCGTCCTTCTTCTTACCATTACCGTGATTACTAGTGCTGCATGATTTCGCACCATACTCCTCATCTTTCTTTCTTTTTGTCATCTTCATCAAAATGAAGTTTGAAAGAAAGTTGACTTTTTGATCTTTCAATGACCTGGGTATGTTGCTGCATTATCCAATAATACTGTAATCAAGGTTTGGTGACTGACCTGAAAATATAGGAGGCACAGCTGGCATTGGCTTTTTGATGGATGGATCAAAAAGCATGAGAAGGTTTGATATTTTGAATGTTATTTTTAACACTGTGATTTCTGTAATCTTTTATTTCAAATGCCAAATTAATGAAATACATTTTATCATGTTAAGAAATATCTGAGAGCCAGATGCAGTCATTAAAAAAGCCAGGTCTGGCCCCCAAGCCGTAGGTTCCTTGCCCCTGGTATTGCAACATACACGTTTGCCATTCAAAAGGTGGGGGTTGGGGTCAGGTAAGTGCAGTTGGGGGTGCTGGTCATTCAAGGAGGGGAAGCTCATTTTTTCCGGCCTACAAGATAAATGTGTTTTTTTGCCTATGTGTAAATTCTACCTGCCGGTGCTAGTCATTTAACAAAGACAAAGTCGCTGGGGATTGATAAAGTCTCTGGATCAGTTCAGAACAATGGAATGAAACCCTTGGAAAATTATCCAAGGCAGTTTATACTTTAGGATCGCTGATTTTCTCATTTCACTTTCAATCAAAAAGCGATTCCAACTCAGACAGATCCTCCTATCATCACGCAAAAGCGTCCGGTCCAGCCCACTGCCTCATAGACCCCCAGAAGTGCACTGGGCGCTACATGGGTGGGACAAAGCCCAGCATTTATCCTATAACCGTCCGGTTTCGAGCAGTGGAACAACCCACTCTATGTTTCCCCGTCGGAAACAGCAGACTGCATAAAAGCGCCGTGGGGCTGCGGGGATGAATGATAAGGAAGTCAGTTACTTGTGATAAGTACTTGACCGTCAACAAAAGATGAAGGTATTCTAGTGCATATTAAGTCAATAGAATGTACACACAGCAGTACATATTTCAACACTTTTTTGGGGGGTGGGGGCAGCTGTCTAAGCGCAATGGCCACTAGGTAGACAATTTTGTCAGGGGACTTAATTTGCAGTGTGCCTGAAAAAAAAAAAAAAAAAAAACCATGCAAGCTGATATTTCAACCCACAACCTACATGCTATGAAGCAGGTGTGCAAATTCAAACACTCTGCTCATGGCACCATTATTCAATTGTTTACAGGGCTGTTAAACAGCACAGAAAAAAGCTACATTTTATGCTAAACACGGCAATTGCGTCAGTTTCACGTGTCACTCGACTTGACATGATGTGGATTTTGGGGTTGGCTTTGCCCCATCCATCCATCCATCCATTTTGTTCCGCTTATCCAAGGTCGGGTCGCGGGGGCAGCAACCTAAGCGTGGAAGCCCAGAGGTCCCTCTCCCCGGTCACTTTGTCTAGCTCTTCCCAGCGGATGCCGAGGCGTTCTCAGGCCAGCTGAGAGACATAGTCTCTTCCCCGAGGCCTCCTACCGGTTGGACGTGCCCTGAACACCTCCCCAGGAAGGCGTTTGGGAGGCATCCTAACCAGACGCCCGAGCCATCTCATCTGACTCCTCTCAATGCGGAGGAGCAGCGGTTCTACTCCGAGTCTCTCCCGAATACAGTGCTTCTCACCCTATCTCTACGGGAGAGCCCAGCCACCCTGCAGAGAAAACTCATTTCGTCCGCTTGTACCCGCAATCTTGTCCTTTCAGTCACTACCCAAAGCTCATGACCATAGGTGAGGATAGGAACGTAGATCGACCGGTAAATCGAGAGCTTTTCCTTTTGGCTCAGCTCTCTTTTCACCATGATAGACCAGTCCAGAGTCCGCATCACTGCAGACGCCGCACCAATCCGCCTGTCCATCTCGCGTTCCATCCTTTTATCACTCGTGAACAAGACCCCGAGGTACTTAAACTCCTCCACTTGAGGCAGGACCTCATCCCGGGACCGCAGATGTCACTACACCCTTTCCCGGGCGAGAACCATGGACTCGGACTTGGAGGTGTTGGTTCTCATTCCAGCCGCTTCACACTCAGCTGCTAACCGATCCAGTGAGAGTTGAAGGTCACTGCTCGATGAAGCCAACAGGACCACATCATCTGCAAAAAGCAGAAATCGAATCCTGCGGCCACCAAACTGAAACCCCTCAACGCCCTGGCTGCGCCTAGAAATTCTGTCCATGAAAGTAGTGAACAGAATCGTTGACAAAGGGCAGCCCTGGCGGAGTCCAACCCTCACTGGAAATGGGTCCGACTTATTTCCGGCAATGCGAACCAAACTCTGACACCGGTCATACAGGGAAAGAACCGCCTGGATTAGGTGGTCCGATACCCCATATTCCCGGAGCACTCCCCACAGTATTCCCTGAGGAACACGCTCAAATGCCTTCTCCAAGTCCACAAAACACATGTAGACTGGTTGGGCAAACTCCCATGCACCCTCAAGGACCCTGCCGAGAGTATAGAGTTGGCCCACAGTTCCACGACCAGGACAAAAACCACACTGCTCCTCCTGAATCCGAGATTCGACTATCCGGCGGATCCTCCTCTCCAGAACACCTGAATAGACCTTACCGGGAAGGCTGAGGAGTGTGATCCCACAATAGTTAGAACACACCCTCCGTTCCCCCTTCTTGAAAAGCGGGACCACCACTCCGGTCTCCCAGTCCAGAGGCAACGACCCCGACGTCCACGCAATGCTACAGAGTACACAGCATCCAGGGCCTTAAGGAACTCCGGGCGGATCTCATCCACCCCCGGAGCCTTGCCACCAAGGAGCTTTTTGACCACCTTGGTGACTTCAGCCCCAGATATAGGCGAACCCGACTCAGAGTCCCCAGGCACTGCTTCCATGTTGGAAGGCGTGTCGGTGGGATTGAGGAGGTGTTTCAAAGTATTCCCTCCACCGGTCCACAACATCTCGAGTCGAGTTCAGCAGCACACCGTCCCCACCACACACGGTGTTGACTGTGGACTGCTTCCCCCGCCGGAGACGGCGGATGGGGATCCAGAATGCCTTTGAAGCTATCCGGAACTCATTTTCCATGGCCTCTCCGAACTCCTCCCATGTCCGAGTTTTTGGCTCAGCGACCGCTAGAGTTGCAGACCGCTTGGCCTTCCAGTATTTGTCAGCTGCCTCCAGAGTCCCATGGGCCAAGACAGCCTGATAGGACTCTTTCTTCAGCTTGACGGCATCCCTCACCACTGGTGTCCACCAACGGGTTCGGGGATTAACGCCACGACAGGCACTGACCACCTTACGGCCACAGCTCCGATCGGCCGCATCGACAATGGAGGCACGAAACATGAAAGCTGAATGTTAATGCGGCCACCACAAGGAAGTGAAGAAAAGGCAAGTATTTATCTATGTGAAGAGTACGATTAAAATTCTTCACGGAATCTCGGGATGTCAATACTCAACACGGTCGTCTCACTCAGGGTGTCATAAACAGATGTTTGTAAGACAATCCCGCAAAGGACACTGGGAAGCAGGAAGTGCTCCCAGCAACGCTACAATATGAATGGCACAGTGTTGTGTGTGGAGCTGACAAACCAACCAATCACAGTGGGGTATAATGCTCTCAGGGGCGTGACATCAACCGGACTTGATGCAAGCAGAGAAACATTTTTCAATAAGTGAAAGTTAACGCAGCGTTGCCATGGAGATTTTTATTCTGTACCTGGCTAGGTAAGTGTGGATATTTGTGGACAGATATTTGTGGGGTAGACGGGCTGAGCTTGGCCTCCATCCGCTCCCATGTTCAATGGTAAAAAAAGCCCCTTGGATGGCATGCCAGTCTGGTTGTGCCGTATCCTCGCGTGGATCTGGTCTGGTTCACAGTGCAGATTGCATTGATGGATTCCTTGCTTTCTTTTTAAATCTTGCAGCTTAGCCTACGCCGAGTGTGTGGGAGTGGAATTGATGTCAGGACCATTCATAGGGTTGCACCGTTTTCTGTGCATTGGCTAAATATTTTTTGGCTGTTGAGCTAAAACGATCTCCAATGCCTTCAAGCGGAGAGCAAAACCAGAAACAAGTGGCAGAGGTTTGCCATGTAGCAATAAAAATATATAATATATATATATTAACAGTGATTACAGTGATCTGGTTAGTCACATTGGGCTGCTATTATTTTGAACACTACTGTACATTGCATATGTTTCAATGTTGTTGGCCTGAAAGTAACTACAGTAATCCCCTTGTTATCATGGCTAATTGCTTCCAGATTTCTTATTTATAAATCGTCAAATATTTGTGTTATTAAAGCATAGAAATCCTGTTTACAACATTCTACATATGTTTTTACCATTATTAGAGCCCCCTAAACATGAAATAACACCCCTATAGTCGCATTTACTCTCATATTACCCAATGAAGATAGTAAGGAATCGCAGGAGTGCCAAAATTTAAGGAAACAAGTGGAAATATAAAGAGGTTGAAAAATACAAAAGTATACAAAAGTAATGTAGTCACATTCTTTTTCCATTCTTTTTTCCACGTTGTCGTTGATGTTTCTGTTTTGTCTTTGTCTTTTTCATGTGCTCTATCCCATTGCCAGTACCGGATGGCTCAAGCTGGCGACAAAAGTAAAGGCAATAGAAGCGAAGGCAATGCCACAAAGCTGACATGCAGCTTTTTCTTGAAATATTTACTGTATATGACATCTTAGCATATCTGCATGTGTTGCTTTACAAAATATCAAAGTGACTCGTGCATCACTTCACTTTTAAGTATGTGGTAAGTTTGGACACCACTGGTTTACATGTTCCACCAAGAATGCCAAGTGTTAAAAAGCAGCACCATTTAAAAGCGTCTACAGGCTCTGGCTACTCCTTAGACATTGTTTTCATCCAGTTATAGACACACTCCTGGCCAGTGGAGGTGCCCCGAAAGCCTAGATCTCTGCTTCTTTGCCTTTTAGACACATTCCATCGGCCTTGCTATTCTTCTTGCTAATGGGTGGTTTGAGGTTTCCTTTCTACTTTTGTTTATGAAGTCTTCTATGGAAAGTATATAGTTATGCCGTCACTTCTGCCCTGTGCTGGTTTTTGCTGATGTCACTAACAATTGTTTTATTTTATTTATTAACAATTGTTTTGTCTTTTTTTTACAGCTCTTACAATGTCATCCACTGCTGATGTTTTCCTTGGTCTTCGTGTTGGGCATCTGTTACCTAGTACACAAATGTTTCTTTCTTCTTCTTCTTCAGGATATTCCAAATAGTCACACTGTCTACGAGCAATGTTTGTGTAGTTGATCTCATTGATTTTTTCATCTTCTCTCAGATTAACAATTGCTTGTTTTTCACCCATAGTCTGGTCTCTGGTTGTTGTGTTATTTTCACTTTTAAATGCAGTCTACACAGGAAAAACCTATCCTACCCAATCTGAAATCGAGCATAGCTATTGATTTATTAGCTATTAATTAATGTAATAGGACACATTTGGGTAAAAAAACACGCCTGTCAGTCACAAGTTCCAATACTTTTGCACACATACAAGATGGGTGGGTTGAAAGAAAAAGTGCTTTCTGCTAAGCAGTGCATCCGATCCAGATGCAAAAACCTGGAAACAAAAGCTGAAATGTTGCTCTCTCCTAATATACATTTTTTAAATGTGAAGTCCTAATGTTTCCAGTCAAAAATAAAGGAATGACTAATAAAATTATTGTCATTCAGTCTCTTAATGCCACTCTCATAATAGGCCCGCAGACCAAGTTCAATGCTGACAACGCAACACACTCCTAATCACTTTCCTGACGAGCTTTGTGAGGGAGGCACACTAACCGGGAACGCACTTACTGCTTGACAGATGATGGGGTATTTGATTCGATTGATGCCGCCGGCAAACACAGCGAAGGTCAGAGCTGTATGGAAGCAGAAGTTGAGAAGTATATGCCATCCCTTCCGACTGATGCGGATCGCACTGCCAAAAGAACGAAACAGAAAATGTGTAAGTACAGGCAATAGCTCACATTGCCCTTTTCAGTTTTTCCCCTTTGGTCACAAAGCAACAAATCAAATACTTAAAAAACAATAAACCATTAAAAAACAGCTTCAAATGTTTTTGTTACATTAACATGCACTGTCATAACCATCGCTTTGACATATGTTTTTAAAACCTTCACCAAACATTTTAGGCATGACCATCAATCAATAAGGTGGGGAAATATAATTTAAAAATAACCAAAATAATGTATAGACAGTGTATATAATTCTATCATATCCTGAATATTACAATCCTGTAATTGTGTGATACCCTGATCAAAATGCAACAGTATGCAGTAGAAAATAGGGTAGGGTGATAATTTTTCTATAAGGGTATAAATTATTCCAGTGATAAAAAGATAACAGAATAAATGATAATTTAACACTTTACATGCCAAAGTTGCAAAATTAACCCTGCTGGATTTGAGTCAGAGCCTATATAAATAAAAAGTATATACTAGGGGTGTAACAATTTGTTTTAATAACGATTTGATTTGTATCACGATTCGTGGTTGCCGATTCAAGGAGGACATTGGTTCATTTTGAACAGTACGATCCGAAACGATTCAGTCACTTTAAATCGATCCAGTAACTTTTTAGCCAACATTTAAACCAGTCTGAGTTGCCAATACCTGGATACTGAACCATGTAGATAAAGTTTCCTAGATTTCAGTTGCTTTTTGTAAGAGAATCATGTATAAATTAATGATGGATATAAACATTTCATGGCAAATTCATTCACATTTTATTTTATATTCATTCCATTCCATTCTCTTCCCCTTATCCGGGCCAGGCTTGCGGAGGCTGCAGTCTCAGTAGGGAAGTCCAGACTTCCCGGTCTCCGGCAACCTCTTCCAGCTCCACCGGGAGGACACCAAGGCGTTTCCAGGCCAGCTGTGAGACATAGTCCCTCCAGCGTGTCCTAGGTCTTCCCCGGGGCTTTCTCCCGGCTGGGCATGCCGGAAACATCTCACCAGGGAGGCGCCCGGGAGGCATCCGGACTAGATGCCCGAGCCACCTTAACTGGCTTCTCTCGATGTGAAGGAGCAGCGGCTCTACTCTGAGCTCCTCCCGGATGGCCGAGCTCCTCACCCTATCTCTTAGGGTGAGTCCAGCCACCCTACGGAGGAAACTCATTTCCGCTGCTTGTATCCGCGATCTCGTTCTTTCGTTCATGACCCATAACTCATGACCATAGGTGAGGGTGGGAACGTAGCTCGATCTGAAAACAGAGAGCTTTGGCTTCCGACTCAGCTCTCTCTTCACCACGACGGTCCGGAACAGCAACCGCATTACTGCTGACGCTGCCCCGTTTTGTCTGTCGACCTCGCGCTCCAACTGTCCCTGACTCGTGAACAAGACCTCGAGATACTTAAACTCCTCCACCTGAGGCAAGACCTCACTCCCAACCCGGAGGGTAAAGTCCACCCGTTTCCGACTGAGAACCATGGCCTCAGATTTGGAGGTGCTGAGTCTCATCCCAGAATCTTCACACTCAGCTGCAAACCGCTCCACTAAACGCTGAAGGTCACAGCCTGATGAGGCCATAAGGACCACATCGTCTGCAAATAACAAAGACGAGATCCTAAGGTCACCAAACCAGACTCCCTCGACGCCTTCACTGCGCCTAGAAATTCTGTACATGAAGATTATGAAAAGAATCAGTGACAAAGGGCAGCCTTGTCGGAGGCAAACGTTCACCGGAAACAAGCTCGACTGGCAATGGCAATGCTGGCAATGCGACCATGCTCCTGCTTCAATTGTACAAGGACCAAACGGGACGTAGTAGCAGACCACCAATCCCATACTCCCGGAGCACCCCCCACGAGACACCACAAGGGACACGGTCGAATGCCTTTTTCAAGTCTACAAAGCACATGTAGACTGGTTGGGCAAACTCCCACATACCCTCCAGTACCCTTGCAAGGGTGTAGAGCTGGTCCAGTTTTCCGCGACCGGGACAAAAACCACATTGCAACTCCTGTAACCGAGGTTCGACTAACGGTCGTACCCTTCTCCCCAGCACCCTGGAGTAGACTTTCCTAGGGAGGCTGAGGAGTGTGATCACCCTATAGTTGGAAGACACCCTCCGGTCACCCCTTTTAAAAATGGGGACCACAACCCCGGTCTGCCAGTCCTGAGGTACTGTTCCCGACTTGTTTTAACTACCCCAAATACCTCAGCCACAGTGATAGAACTGTTCACGTACGTGTTCTCAGACTCTGCTTCCTCTACGGAAGGTATGTCAGTGAGATTGTGAAGTACCTCAAAGTATTCCTTCCACCGACCAACCATATCTTCAGTCGAGGTCAGCATGCCCTCGTCCGCACTGTAAACAGTGTGAGCTGGGGACCGCCTCCCCTTTTTTGAGGCGTTGGACAGTTTGCCAGAAACCCTTCGAGGCCGACCAAAAGTCGTGCTCCGTAGCCTCACTGAACTCCTCCCACACCTGGGTTTTTGCCTCGACCACCACTGAAGCCGCAAGCCGCTTGGCCTGCCGTTACCAGTCAGCTGCTTCGGGAGTCCCGCAAGCCATCCATGCTTGATAGGACTACGTCTTCAGCTTGACAGCAGCCCTAATCCCCGGTGTCCACCATCGGGTTTGGGTCTTGCCGCCACGACTGGCACCAACCACCTTGCGACCTTGCGGCCGCAACTACGACTGCCTTACCCAGCAATGGAAGCACGGAATACGGCCCATTCAGACTCAATATCCCGGTCCTCCCTCGAGATGCAGGTGAAGCTCTGCAGGAAATGAGAGTTGAAGACTCGACGAACGGGAGACTCTGACAGACGTTCCTAGCACACCCTCAGTACGCGTTTGGATCTACCTGGTCTGTCTGGCATCCTTCCCTGCCATCTAATCCAACTCATCACCAGGTGGTGGTCAGTTGACAGCTCATTCCCTCTCTTCACCCGCGTGTCCAGAACATGCGGACGCAGGTCTGATCTGACCACTAAGTCGATTATAGACCTGCGACCTAGGGGGTCCTGGTACTAAGAGCATTTATGGACATCCTTATGTTTAAACATGGTGTTTGTTATGGACAAACTGTGATTCGCACAGAAGTCCAGCAACAACACACCACACAGGTTCAGGTCAGGGAGGCCGTTCCTCCCAACCACGCCCCTCCAAGTCACACTGTCATTGCTCACATGGGCGTTGAAGTCTCCCAGTAGAACTATGAAGTCACCAGCTGGGGTGCTCTCCAGAACCCCTCTGATAGACTCCAAGAAGGCTGGGTACTCTGAAATGCCTTTCGGTGTTTACGCACAAACCACAGTCAGGACCCTTTCCCCAGCCTGAAGGCGTAGGGAAATCTTCCTCTCGTTCCCCGAGGATGACTTCAGCAGAGAGGCACCAAGCTGAGTGGGCTATTAATAAGTCCACCCCAGCTCGCCGTCTCTCCCCTGCAGCAACTCCATAGTAGAACAAGGTCCAGCCCCTCTCAAGGTATTGCGTTCCAGAGCCCAAACTGTGGGTTGAGATGAGTCCGACTATATCTAGTCAGATTGTCTTCCCCTCTTCCACAAGCTCGGGCTCCTTACCCACTAGAGAAGTGACATTCCATGTCCCAAGAACCAGATTTGGCCACCAAAGACCAGATCTCCCAGACACCCGCCCTCGACCACTTGCTAAATCGCATGGCACCGGACCCTTATGCTTGCCCCTGCAGGTGGTGGGTCTGCGAGGGGGAGCTCCCGTGCTGCTTCTTCAGGCTGGGCCCGGCCAGGCCCCACGGGTGAAGGCCTGGCATATATTCAATGCCCATAAAAATAAGTCTAGTGGTGTGAAGTCTGGTGAATGTGGAGGATATTCAACAAATTGCCTCTATCCAATCCGCCTGTTTGGCAAGATTTCATCAGGGAAGGCAACCCCACAATACCATTGCGAAGTTTCTTGATGAGATCTTGCTAAACAGGTGGATTGAACGGAGGGGTTTTGTTGAATACCCTCCACGTTCACCAGATCTCACACCTTTGACTTATTTTTATGGGCATACCTAAAAGACAAAGTCTACGCAATGAGACCTGCAACAGTAACTGAACTGAGAGCAACCATTGAACAGTTTGAGAAAAGTAAACATGTAAATTCGTTTACATGTTGAAAACTAAGCAAATTATAATAAACACCTATTTTACAATTATTTAAAGTGTGTATATATTTTTGGGACAATCTGTAAATAATATACATATACATTCACGGCACATGAATTTACTTTATCAGTTTTTTGGGGAAAATAATATATATAATAATTTGTAAGTACGTGAATACAGGTCAAATGTACAGTATACATCTGCCACTGTTAGAAAGCCAACGTTATTATTATTATTATTATTGTATATGCAATGATGTTTTTCCATCTCACTTTTTTCGGCACGCCACAATTAAACACAATTGACCATTGTCTAAGATTCCGACTCTGAGCAAGAGAACGTTTACATTTCTCCATAACACATCTCAATAGGAAGAAAATTATATCTGGTTTAGCAACTGCGGAAATTGTGGCGCCCTTGTCTTATCAACAACATCAAGTGTGCACATATCACACCACAGGTGCAACAAATCCAGATGTGTCTCAGGTCTAACTAATTCAGTGAATCCACCTCA
This sequence comes from Oostethus manadensis, assembly GCA_024372805.1. Classification (NCBI taxonomy): domain Eukaryota; kingdom Metazoa; phylum Chordata; class Actinopteri; order Syngnathiformes; family Syngnathidae; genus Oostethus; species Oostethus manadensis. The sequence goes on from QODF01000040.1 coordinate 4,517,551, forward strand.
TAATAAGTTGGAGATCATCAACTCAGCGAACAACATCTGATAGCTTTTGAGCAGCGTGACTACCTTTTTGCAGGCAGGAAGTCCTTAAGAAAAAAAATTATGTTATACTTAACGGTTTAAACAAGTGGAGGAAAGTGCCTTTTATAAAGATAGAAAAAAGACAATAAAGCAACCTACTGTTTTTTGGTTGAAAGTACAAACACAATAACATGTTTAATTGGGCTTCAAGATAAGTATAGCATAGTGACAGTCAGCTTGATAACACCCACTCTAAAGGCACCAAAAGTGGAGATGCACTACCTTTATTGTGTGAATTTACGCCATCTTCATCTATTTATTCCTTGACTTATTTTGTTTTGTTTTTTAATCAGGGTTCATGTTTTGTCTGCTAACTTCTCTCACACTTCTCAACCAATCCAATATCAAAATGTTGAGCTCATTCAGGTCATGCTAGATATCTGTTAGGAAATAATTCCCACACTTTCTGTAATTTCCTGTTTTCTGTGACAGAAATCAATGGGCAATTTACCTATATTACTTTACTGTAACATGTATTGTATTACTGTAACATTCCACTTATTTTACATGATGTCATGGCTCGGAGGTAAAGCTGTTGTTTTCCCAACCCAATAGTTGCTGGTTAAATCCTTATTCATCAGACAGTAAACATGCAGTCGGCATTTTTACTTTCCAAAACTTCTATTTGGCTGCTATAGAAAACAGAATGAATCGGTACCCCCTGCTGGTGAAATATAATTTTCCATCCGACTGTAACATTCCACTTTTTATAGAGGATAACAGTGATTAGGATGTAAAATGATTGTTTTACCTCCCAATGGTTTGATCCACAGTCGTCATTCGGGACATGTAGGACATTTATCATGCTTTCCATTACTAAATATTTTCTGTGATATTTTTCCCAAATGTGTGGACAATTTCAATGTTGCCACCAATTAGGGGAAATTGATCTAACAATACATACCATTCTGCGTATGTTGTGTACAGTGGCATGGCTCAGGTTGTGGAGTGGTGGACTAACAACCTGATAATTGCTGGTTCGATCCTCGGTCAGTGAGTAGACTTAAGTAACACATTTCAAGGATATTTTAACTTTAATTTTACATTTCTTCAGCATTCACATGCAATTTCTACTGAAATTGTTTCATCTAGTTTATTTTTCCTGACAGCAAAGTAATTGGACCAAAATGAACCATGTCCCCAGCTGTTTGCCACGTTGTAAAATCCATTATGCATACATGCATGCAACATGAGCTTGTTAATATGATGTTAGATCAATCGTTCCACATGATTGACATAATTTCTAACGATCAATTAATCAGTGATCACTGAAGCGTTCCCCTTCCTACATCTGCACAATCTAATGCGATCTAATCTCAAAGAAATTAAATTCCGCTTTACAGCGACAATAAACCCCAATTGTTCTAGATAATTGTTCTAAAGTATTATTCAGTTTGTTTACATTATTACCAGGAAGTTTGCAGTGGTATACTGTAGAGCTGCAATGCATCATACTGAGAAGTGTTTATATTATTTTAGTTACTTCATTAAAAAAAAATGCAATCATACATTACCAAAACAACACAACAATAAACATGAAACCCCCCTGAAGAACATATTAATAAACTCTCTAACTGTACCAATTCAAACTATAAAAAGGGTAAATTTGTGAGACAACTCGATTCCTGTTTCTTTTTATGTTGTGAAGGCATACCTTTTGAAGAGTTTGATGAAAGCAAACAATGTAAATTCAATTTAGTCTAAGTGTGTTGTCTCTATTTCTCCTTCCCAGAGCTTAATTACGCTATACTAAATTATAGCTAAATTATGCATTTGCGAGCATAAAAATGGCTTTTCAAAGACATTGATTTGTAGTATTCTACACTGGTCACTAGGTATCAGTTTTGTTACTGTTATGCCCATTGAGACACACAATCACCAGACTTCGGAAAAGATGAACAAAAGGCTTTTGTTTGAATCATCTCACTACAAGCACAGTGACAATAACATAATAATATCAATCATAATAATAACACTTCAAGATAAAACTCAGCTCGAACCCCTGACCTCGCTTCCTGTCCTTCATATGTCTGGAACACATTTACAGAAACACACACAACCAATAGTCTTAATTATTTGTTAAATATATTAGTTTCTGTAATTATATGATACTATATTGAGTAATACGAGTGTGAAGGTGACTATAGGGGTGTTATTTCATATCCAGAGGGCTCTAATAATGTTAAAAACTGTAGTTAGAAGGTCCTCTGTGCTCTAACTACAAAAATGTCCCGTTGAAATAAGAAATCCAACTTTGCAGAAATTTACTTTCAATTTCACATTCTGGTCTGGAACCATCTAATTGCACTACTTTAGGTATTACTGTAGTATTACTGTAAAGCCAAGCTGGCAGGAGAGTGACAGATACAAAAACATTATTTATTTATTTGTTTTCTTTAAGATGGCTATCCTGAAGCATCTCAAAGTGTTTTTATGTTACTGGATGGAGTGGTACATATACAGTACATACACTCTGCTGCTTTAATTCTAAACTAAAGGGGCAAGGGCATCGTTTCCAGTTCGCCAGCCCAATTGAAGGTTCATGTGTGTTTTATATGTATTTATTTATCTTTTGTGAAAAAGGGACGGGGGCACACAGCCCAGGGCAAGGCACTTTTCCACATTGTGACCAGCTGTTAAAGAATAAGCTAAATAATTCAAACAGCACCAACAAGTCCAACAGACACTCAACATAGCATTACCATGTTGGATTTCTATGCTTAATCCATAAATTGTTGCTTCAGTGAAAAACAAATGATGAATATAACGCGGACATCGCCATGTTCCAAAATGGGGTATTTGTAGGACATAAAGCAGTGAGCTATATGGTGCGTCTGTAGCAGGGCTTCACGTGCTCTGGCAAGAAGCTGCTGGTGATGCTGCCTCTGCCACAGTCGAGGTATTGAACTGTATCCAGCAATGAGGTCATAAATCAAGCTGGCTGCTAGCCTCCCTGGAAGGAGGTTTTCATGGGCTCAGTAGAGGGGTTTTGCTGGGTCAAGCACATTAACCTGCAACCCTGCACATCCCCTCCCCAAAGAGGCTGGGATGAATGAAGATGTCCTCTTGTCCACCAAGGCTTAGATGATCTGTCTTTAACCAGTTACAACTAATCCAGAATTACCTGACAGTTAACCTTCCAAGATGTAGTCGTCATTCAAAAGGTTTGATCTACGTATCGTTAGCTCTTTTAAACACAACCTAAAAAGGAAGGGTAATCCCTCATTCATCGCGGTTAATTTCTACCAGACCCGACCGGGATAAGTGAATTTCAAAGATGTAGAATTCCTTACATATAAAAACAATATTTTGGTAGGTACAGCCTAAAAAAAGTGTTTAAGACCATTTAAATACATTTTTAACATTATTAGAGCCTGTGAGACATGAAATAACACCCCCATCATCACCTTTACATTCGTATTACAAATTATAGTAATATAATAACAGACAATAAACCATGGAAGACATAAATAAAGCAGATTTTGTGATTAATAATAGTCTGTATTAAACCATGGAACATAATTTAGGAATATATTTTTGTAAAACTGTGATAAGAGTCAAGATGAAAAGTACAAAGCACAAAGTGGCAAGGGATTACTTAAATTGTAAACCTAAAAAAATGTGAAAAGCTGTATTTTCAAAAGCAATTTACTAGGGTTAGGTATTGTTTAGGTTTTATCAAATACTGCTGACAAACCATGCTTGAACAAACTCCAGGAAGTGGTAATAATGGACTCAGACCTGAACATTAATGGCCATATTAAATCAATAACGTCAGCATCTTTTTACCAAATAAAAACATTGACACAATGAAGGGAATGGTGTCTAAACTGGATTCAGAGAGACTAATCTATGTCTTTGTCTCTAGCAGGCAAGACTACTGTAACGGCCTTCTCACCAGGCTCTCTACACAAGCTGTAAAGCAGCTGAAGTACGTCCAGAATGCTTCTGCTCAAGTCCTGACTGGAATCAGGAAATATCACCAAATTAGTCCAGTAATCAGGTCTCTAAAACGGCTCTGGTTATGTAAAAGTCTTCAAGTTCTTGCATCCAAGTACATCTTTGACATGTTAGAGCCATATAAACCAACTCAGGCTCTGAGAAGCTCAGGGAGTGGTCCCCTGCAGGTGCCCAGAGTCAGGACTAAAGGCTATGTTTCAGTTTTATGCTGCCAAAATCTGGAATCTTCCAGAGGATGTGTGACAATCCTCAAGTTTGGCAATGTTCAAATCCAGGCTGAGGACTTCAGCTGTGCATGTGACAAGTGAAAGTATTTTTTCTGCACACAATTTTTTGTTTTATGGAATGATTTATGGAATTTTTATGATAAATTTTAATTAATTTTAAAGATTTTAGGTTTTGTATAGAATGATTTTGAATGTTTTACCCACCAAAACCAGCAGCAATACAGAACACAGGGCATGTAATAAAAAACACAATATTTTAACAAAATAATAACGCCATTCAATTCATAAACAAAGAAGATGAAGCTGAAGGGAGTGGGTGGGTTCACACCAAAAAAGTGTAAACCGAAGATATGCTACCGAAGAATAATATTTTTCAGGTATCAGAAATAATTTAGCATTTGTTAATGCACACTGGGAAAAAAACTATATTTGACAATTGTCAGGTTTATTGTTTTCCATTCCTACTGTTATATATCACCCTGCACCAGCTGCTGAGCCATTAAGTGGCTCCTGACAGTAACACGACACACACAATTCCGTTGCTTCCCAACACAATGATAAGTTCTATAACACATAGGTAAGGGGCCGAGGAAACAAAAAGTGGAGCAGTGACAGAAGGTAAAAGAGCAAAGGAGGTAGCTAATTATTCATATAAATGCAACATATTGGATATTTGCACAAAAAACAAACCAGGAAAGAACAGACAATGTTATCAGTGTAAGTAAAGCTCAACAGAACTCTTGGTCTTACAGTGAGCTAAAATAAAAAAACAAAACAAAAACATTATAAATTCTATTTATTTACAGTTGCAGTTGTCTGCAATAAACCAAAACTATTAAAATAGCTCAATACATCGCATTTATAAACGCTCACTACTTTAAAAAAATGTCCATCTCTTGAAAGTTTGTACATTTTGAAAATAAATGTAACTAACAGCAGGAGTTGAAAAATTTCCAGTGCAACTGTAACTGTAGATTTGTCATACAACCACCTCTGCCAATAACAACTGATAGTATTTGTGCTACTGGTTGTTTTGAGAAGAGTGAGATTATGAAAGTGTTATTCAACTTTATCTACAGTATATTACTTAGCAAAATCAGAACAAAAATGGTACTCATACACTGAGCATCTTTGTAGACCTGTGATGACTCTTTTAAAGTTTGCCTTTTTTTAATGTTTATCCTTCTACGGGAAAAGCTCAGATACTTTGTTGTAAAAGTCTGATCACCTCCTGGTGAGCTTGTGTATATAATCTCCCATCTTGGCTGTCAAATTCATGTATTCATGGCATTTGACTTGCTGCTATGGAAGGATGGCAGGGACAAGCACCGTCCAGCTCACGCATGCCTCCACCCCTACAGTATGAAGTGCCTCTCGTATGATATTTCTATGTATTTTATTGCCCGAATAATGTATGTATTTTATTGAAGGAATAATGATTAAATACATTACACGGGGTGACTTTGAGCTGACACCAAGGACAGGTCACCAGTCAGTCACAGGGCACATATAGACAAACATACACACTCACATTCACACCTATGAACAATTTAGAGTCGCCAATGGATCTAACATGCATGTTTTTAGCATGCTGAGACTCAACATGTCAATGGACAAGTGTTAATATTTGTTTTATGTGATCATCATAGTGTTTTACATGATTCACAATGAGAGATGAGGCTGATGAGACTGAGGCTCAGTGCTTAGAGCCTCTATTGAATTCCTAAAATTTAATTATACAGTAGATCGTCACTTTTGGCAGGATTACATTTTGGGACCTACGGCAAATGCTGAAAAACTGTGAGTAGTTGATACGCCCATTAAATCTTTATTTTTGAAACATAGCTCACACCCCTTTACATCTCACAGCACACAACTATAGTGCATTCAAGAAAACAAAAGTGAGAAATTTCAACTCTTGGTGAAAAAAAAACAAACATTATTAGTGAATTAAAAAGAGATAAACATGTTAAAATAGTGGGCTTTCAAACAGTGGTAAATGTATGCTGGGCATTTTGCCTGCATCCTGGCGTTGTTTGGAGTAGCTATAAACATAACTTGCTGTAGTCCTCTGACTGATATTTATGCTTGTTTTTAGGCATACTATATGTTTAAGTGCATGTGTTATCTGATGTGGGAAAAACAAATCCACAATGAATAATCTAAAACTGGCAGCTGCACTTGCATTTTGCTCATTTAACACCACCACTCATTTAACATGTTAATGCTTCACAGCTTGGAGACTGTCAGTCAGTTTGAGTGATACTACACAAATAAAGTGTTATTAAACAGAGATGCCATTCATTACTGAGGGGGTTGGGTGATGGCAGCAATGTTTTTCAATCAATATTGCTGTGATATTTCTGAGACTTTTCAAGTTAGTACAGCATATGGTCAACTAACAACACCACCACGTGGTTTATTTGTAAGAAAAATATCAGGAGCAGAAGAGTTAGCTGACATTAAGATAAACATACCCCTATACCTCACATTTTTGCTATTTCTATGTGTGATGCAAAAGTCTCGTATATGCAACTACATCTAACAGACTCATGGACAAACACTGGGAAACACACAATAGATGCATTGTTCCCGCTCACACCATCTAATTTTCACCTTCACACAAACTTAGCTTTCACTTTCACACAAGACACACACACTTAAGTTTCACTTACTGAAGAGGCGTGGCAACTGCTAAATATACTTTCTATGACCTTCCTCATTGATGATAGGAGTCCAGCGCTGTAACCAAATATTTTGCTCTTTTTTTTCTTGTAATTTGAAAACGCTTTACATTGTGAGATTATTGACTACTTTTCCAAAAGCAATGACATTCAAAGACCCAGGAAGAAAGACTAAAGAAAAAAAAAACAGCCATTACACCTACATACTGCCAGACATCCTGTCTCCATCCATCCTCCATCTTGCTTGTTTTTCTAACATAGATAAATAGGGAGCTGTATAGTTTGTGGTACTATGCCACACGCTATAGCCCTGGCCATCGTACGTTATAAAAATGGAACAAAGGTGATCTGACTTGCCCTCAGAAATCCATTGAACGCAAATACTTGTACATACAGTAACTCCCATCACCAACAGACACACACAAAACACAGGCACAGGCACACGCACACACATCTGGCTTGTGTGTATGTTTGACATCCTCTTAGTCATACCGGCTGCAGCGCTTTATGCCAGCCTAAAGCGTCTGAGTCATACAGTCAGCACCTTAATGACAGACAATTCAAAAACTGTGAAAAAATACAGGAATGAAAATATTACATAAAAGTCTGTTCAGAGATGGAAAGTTAAAAGTCAACTATAAAAGCTATTTATTTTCTTCCTGACACTTTAGACCACATTTCTGTGGGAAAATCGGTCATGGTCCCACAATTTAGAAGGTTTTCTATTTGTATTTAAAAATAAAAGCAATATATTTGGTTACAGCTCTGGGCACAGAGTACATAGAGTTTATTTGCCACAACCCTCTAAAAAATGAAACGTAAGTTTGTGTAGAAGTGAGCACTAAGCTTGTGTGTGAGAACCAAGCAGATATTGTCGCCTTCCCTGAATTTTTCCATGAGTTGTACAGTATGTTGTGCTATCTTAGTGTGTGTGTGTCAAATAGGCCTTCTACTAAAAGCTATAGACTCAATCTATAAGTGTAGTAATAATATCTAAAAAACCCAAAAGACCATCTGCGTTGCACCATTGTCCCGTTTTGATGACAGTTAAAATACGGAAAATTGACAAGACGATAAAAAAATTGCAAAACATGGTAAAAACATCTATGCTTTATACGGTGATCCTGAAGAGGGGTACACCCAGGACAGAAGGCCAGTCAACTGCATGGCTGCCAATACAACATTTAACATACATATTAGCCAAAGTGATGATCCTTTCCTACCTGTGATGCACTATATAGGTGATGATGGAAGCAAAGAGGCAGAGCAACATGACTGCCGTGCAGGCATACACGACCGGGTGCAAAAACTCCACAGGGTATGGGGGAAAAGACAGCACCTTCTTCAGATCCTGGGGAATGAAGAGAACAAAAAAAGACAATTAGAGAAAAGTCAGCAGCAGCATGAGAAACAATAGCAAGAACTGGTCTTGCGAGCTGAGCTTCACATACTATACGTACAGCCACAGTGAACAGTCGAGAGGATATGTAAGTGAATACCGTACAAATGCTTTTTAAGAGTTTGTAATGGTGTCAAAATCCAGAGCGGCATATTGCAAAAACAGCATAACCATACTAGTCTTTCATCATTAAAAGGAAATTCAAAATGAGTAAAGAAACACATCTAATAATATTTTTGTTCCTTCCCAAGAAATATTGTTTACAGGCTGATATTAAGTCTTTATGAGTTTCATAGTTGACAACTATTTTGAAGGTTCAATGTGCAACTTCCCATGCCATGCTGTAGTCTAACTGCACCCTGGATTGGTCACCAAGCAATGACATGACACATCAAGATAAACAATAAGTTACACTCACATCCTCACTGACTGTTCCTGAACATGATCTCAAATGTGTGAAAGTCAGTTCTTTAAACCAGATCCCACCTGCGACCATATCCATCCATAAACAGCACACATTTGGAGTAAATGACAAACTAAATAATGGCTTCTGCTTTGACAGGGCCGAGGCTATTGAGTAATCCACATACAGGTACTGTATGTATTATCTAACTCGACACAGCAACACCTACTCCCCTTAGCTCATCCGCCTGTGGGAACACTTGTGAGGGCCCTCACATTTGTATGAGCCAAGGTGAGAGGTTTTAAGGACAGGACGTGGGGGAAATGTGAAGTTCCATTGACACTCAATCTTCAGTTCCCATCACAGGGTCTGAAAAAAAACCCTTCATGGGTTTAAACAAGGGCCACTTCCAACAACACCATGGTCATTTCCAAGCTTTGTGTACGATGGTTTGATTGTACAGTAATCGCTCCTTTCCAGACCAAACCGTGATAAGTGAATTTCTGCGGAGTAAGAATTCTTATTTATAGATGGAATGTTTTCATAGTTAAAGCATATAGAAAACCTGTTTACAAGCTTCTAAATATGGTTTTTAACATACTATATAAGACCCCATTATTCACCTTTACACTTGCATTACCCGATAAAGACATAAATTAAGATATTTAAGGCATAAATAAAACTCATGCTCGTGTGTTGCTGAAAATGTGTTCCTGTGCTAGGAAAGCTGAGTGGGGTCCGGACAGGACGTGACATCAGGGGTCAACAGTAGCCCGTGTTACGGATTATTGTGCCTATTGTGAGATCACTCAAACCTGCATTGTCTGGTGCTTGTGTGTCTCACTGAAAATCGCAGTAACATTACACCCACTGACAAGTGGGTGTTCAGTGACAAGTTGTTAATGTGTTTGTTATTATTTTAGTTCATTTTTTATGCTGAAGATGCTTAATTTAGGCAAAAAATATAAATTTTGCTTAAACATGCATATTAAAAAAAAACTAATGAAAGAGCTTATTCATGTATGAAAAACCATGATTTATTAAATCATATATTTTTATAAAACCCTGATAAAATGAAGCCAAAAAAACCCCATTGCACTCAAACTGTGCAGCAATTGAAAATTTTGCAAAACCCGCTTATATTTTTATTTCATATTTTGACACAAACCACAAGTGGAGTGTGATTGGACAGTTGGCTCAAAGCCAGCGAGGAAAATGGTAAGCTGTAGTGAGGTATGGTAAGGTTTGCTACGCATTTTAACTTTTAACAACAGTTAATTATCTTCTTTTTGCTTGTACATGACAAATAACTGTGCTCGGAAGACATATTATAATTAGTGTTTCCCATACGAGGGTTCAGCCTCACTCATAAGCACATTATAAGGGGACTGTCTGTGAATCTAGCATCGCTACAACTCTGCATAGTTGGTATGAGTATGGATTCTAAATCCGCTTCTTCACAGCCCTCATCTCTGCCAGAAAAAGATGAAGCAGCAGGTGGGATCTGTGTTGGCAACTTTGTGGCTACTGTTTTAGACAGAAACTATTACGGCAAGCTTGGGTCGCACAGTAGCTATTCACAACCAATCTTCAGCGTGCTAAAGAAAGCACCGCTCATTTGCAGTTGTCAGCTAAGCAAATACACCTTTGTACATCACAAAAGAACCGCTCATTAACCCAAACACCCACATCGCTCACAGTGTGACAGAAAGCAAATAAACGCCTTTGCACAAATAAACACGCAACACTACCATCTACACACCGCAAGGCTTAGTGGGAACCCCCCAGTCCTCCTTCCCAACATGCTTCACTATATTTAGTGAGTAATCGGACTTACTTTTTTCAAAAAGGTGAACAGCGACAAACCTAACAACTTTTTCTCATCGTATTGCACACTTATGGCGACTGATATGAAAGCACCAATCACTCGTCTCCACGAGCAGCGGGGCCTGCTGTGGGGCAGAAGCAACAGAAGAAAGCATATTTGCACTTATAAACATCCCTTGTTTATAGCGGTTAATTGGTTCCCACTGTGATGAATGAATATCTGCAATATAAGTTTCAGTGTTGATAAATTGAATCTTTTTGCAGTTACAGCCTAGAAAATGTTATATACCGCTTATCCTCATTAGGATTGCGGGTGTGCTGGAGCCTATCCCAGCTGACTTTGGGCAGGAGGTACCCTGACCCTGGACTGGTCGTAGCCCTAACCAGTTAGCCGCTAATACTTTTTTCTAAACTTAACAAGTCAAAAACTTACCACTTCTAGGCAGAATGGGAGGATAACTTTTGTCACTTTGTCATGTCGGACATGTCATGGCTGATTTTATGACTTTATGCAGTGTGTTAAGGTAATGCAACGTTTGTATCATTACTGCCGCCTAGTGGTGCGAATAGTGCATATCACTTGTATTTCAATATGTTTTGACTAAAAATAAACCATCAGTTACCACAAAACCGAGACCGTTTACTAATTTCTGAAAAAACGCAATACATTGAGAGAGCAATAGTCGAAACGCAATATTGCAAGGGATGACTTTATCTGTTTTGCTTTCCATGTGTTGTTCATCATCACATTTTTTGGCGACAGAACTTACTGTGAATTGGTCTGAACAACACATTATTCTCCCCTCATGTAGTTTCATTATCAGGATGATCAGCAATGACAAGGCACAGGTCTGTAAATGACATATTTTGAGATCTGGAAGATCTGGGTTTGAATCTCCATCTCTATGTACAGTAGAGTGTAGAGGGCATTCTCCGGTTTCTTCCCACATTCCAAAATCATGCATGTTGGCCCAATTGGCGACTCTAAATTGTCCTTAGGTATGAATGCTAGTATGAATGATTGTTTGTCTCCCCTACGATTGGCTGGTGACCACTCTCGGGTGTGCACTGCCTGCCTCTCGCCCAAAGTCAGCTGAGATGGGCTCCAGCTTACCATAGAAAATGGTAAGAAAATGCATAGAAAATGGATGGATGGCTGAAAAGCAGTCCAACATATCAAAAAGCTTCACAGTTTGTTAATTAAAGACTTACAAGCAAATATTAATGTTGTATTTACCCTCTGAGGGATGTCACAGTAGGATAATGTAAATGTGTTAATTACAATCACAATAGAATGCAACCATGTTAATGGGAAAAAATGCCCATAGCATCAACATGAAACTGTGAGATTTTTTTTGCTAACTGAACGGTTTACTTTTTGACTACAATAAAGACACAACCATCAACACAGTCAAAACACAGAACACAGAAATTCAGCACCGTCACACAAAAACTTGTCCCCGACCCTGAGGCACCCGAGGGCCACATGAGCTGTCTTATACCCATAGTCTTTGTACTGTAGACCTACCCCAAAGTCTCAGTTCACTGAACCACTTTTTTAACTGTGTTTTCTGGCACAACCGACCAGTGCATTTTATCATGCTTTGTGTGTCTAATGCTGGTGTACTGGAGCTGTTTTACCCGACACCCATACCATAAGTGACCAGTGAGGGTTTTGTTAATTTTCTAAATTCTTTTGAGGAGATTCTGCACAAGACCTTCACCGATGCAGTCTTAAAGATAATCAGGAGCGAGGAGCGTTTGGTTTGCAGACTGCAGAAGTGAATCACTGTGTTCTGCAGACCGTGAGCTCCAACAGCAGTGAGCCGGTTTCAGCCAAGTGAGAAGGAGTTGGGATGAGTGTAAGAACCTCCACCTCCTCCTCTGCCAGAAAAATAGTTCCAATGAGTGAGTGAATGACTGAGTGAGCTGCCGCGCCAAGTGAAGGAGCTCATGTATCTTGTAGTCTTTGTTCCCAAGTGTGGGTAAAACGGTGAACAAGACAAGTGGATCTGTGCAAGAAGATGTTCCTTCTGCTCATGAAGAAGAATGAAGCTGAGAGAAAGGGGATAGCGATTGATTTGTAGTCAGTGAGTGCAGTCATAATAACGTTTGGGCTACTGAAGCTTTTAAAAGTGTTTTTGTACCCTTGGGAAACGATTTTTGGCCCTGCCAATTCCAAGTGCTAGTATTAGTCTTGAAAGTAATACATGAATGTAGTCTATGTCATTGGGTCACAAAGCCGTTTTCAGAGGGTAATAAAGTAATTGGGGTGAACCGATTCTTTCAGCAACTGTCATTAGTGTTAACATTTCAGCTTTTTCCAGCTACAGCATGCATTTTGCTTTATTTTTCCCAGTTTTGGATTTCTTTTTGTTTAATTCGATTTTGACAAATTCTAATCACAAGCGAGCCTCTGTTTGCAAATGAACGCCAATTCTGTAAGCAACCACAGCTGCTGATGAGGGTTATTACAGCTGGAACTAATCGATGCATTTTGCAATGCATTTTTATTGCAAATTCAATTCTGAAAAGGGAGAAGACACGAGTGGAGAAACAAGTTGTAAACAGACAGGAAAAAATGCAACGCAACTTGGAAACGTGGCTGAAAAGCTTATGGACTATTGCATCACCACTGCAGTCTGAACAGGACCACGGACTGAAGTCCTAGACGAACAGCTGGTAAACATGAACAGCGGGACTTCCTATTAACACACAGCACATACAATCTGGATTTTACCTGCCTTGTTGGAGAATATTAATGCTTTTAAAGTTCAGGTGATCGCTCCCATTATCAGAAGCAAAGCAGGCAGGATTTGCTTTTAGCAAAATGTTGGTTGTCATTTTTATGTCCACTAACTCCATCTACATTTCTGAGCAGATTCATACCAATTTAACATCAAATGTTCAGCTAATTCAGGACACGTTGACTATCAAGATTTGAAAAAAACCCATTTACTGTAATTTCATTAGTAAAGTCCACCTTTTTTAATCTTTTATTTTTGTCTTAACTGATCCTACATTTCTTGACCGTTTCAAACCGTTACAAGCTAAAAATGTTCAACTCATTCAGGACTTTTCTAAACAATTTCATAAGTCAATATTTTCTATGAGATTTTTCCTATTAGTCTTAAGTCGGTGAATACATTTAAACAAATTTCTAAGATATTTCAACATTCATTCTACAGTTCAACTCAGCATTTCAGCATTCACGCCCAACTGAAACTGCTTCATCCAATTATATTAAAAATGTCTACAACTCCAAACATGCTAATTGACTAGTTGTTGTCAAAAATATACCTTTCTGATTTGAATAGTTTAACGCATTTCTTATTAGTACTTAATTATACTATTATAAAAAATTATTATAAAAAAATTATACATATGGAAAAAAAATTCAAAATAATAATTTTGTCTAAAGAGTAACTAAAATTGCAATGAACAGAGCACATGCCTTTGACAAAGTTAAATTTATTCAAATAATAATAATTTGCACTAAAGACAATCCAATAATGGGCCACCTTGCTCTGTCATTGCAGCCATTACTTGTGGTCATTGCTGATTAAGTCTACTTGTGGTAAGCACATGTGGAATTGGGCAAAGGCCACTTACAAAATCCACAGACATGTCAACACATAACCAAAACCACTTAATTGATTTTCTCTTTTATGTGCCACAATTTCCCCTTTGATAACTTAAAAAGTCCTGGCCAAGTTTCCGCATGAAGGCCTCTAAGTGTCGGACACTACTGAGTGAGCGGGAGGAACATTAGTAGCTCCCATCACAGCAAATGCCAACAGGAAGGCTGAGCTGGAAGACCCTCCCATTTCACTACGCTCTCCTGTTCGGGAACACTTTGGCTTCCCTGTTTAAATTACGCATAGACAAAAAAAAGCGTGCGTTGACATTGTTCCACGGAGATCGGGTTTGCTGCAGGAAACACGTCTAACATGTTAGCACATTTAAAACAGTATCATCTGGCAGTGAATGCAACATCTACAAGAAAGAAAAGCAAACACTAATAGTTTCAGCTCACTACCTCTGTTGCTAGTGAGCTGGTTTTCTCCACTGCTGAAGATATTGTCCCTGCAACCCTTGTATACTAGTCTTTTTGCACAAAATGTGGATTAGTTCTTTTTTTTGTGCCAAAAACGTTCGTCAAGTGTTTACAGTTTTTACTTATTAAATTATAATTTTATACATATTTTAAATGCAACAGTTTAGTTTATTATTTTTCTTTTTTTAAAAGTCAGAGTTTGAGTTATTTGAAATGTCACCTAAATAGGTCGCTTGTATTAATTGCAAAATATATATTGTTTGCATTTTTTTAAATAAAAGCATTAGAAGTCTTTTTTTTTGTGCCTTTTTGTGTACCAAAAATGAACCGAACCGAGCACTTCAAGAAACTGAACCGAAACGAAATTACATTTTAATGTACTGTTACACCCCTAATGCTACCTATATAACAATTATATAGCACCATTATACGTATATTATATATATAGCACTAACACAACTTGAGAAGCTGATCCACTAGTGTATTAGACCATCATGTAGCCATACATTTGCTATATTACATATACTGTTCAGGGTACAAAGCTGAGACCCATTCGGGTTGTTAGAAAGAAAAGCAGACAGTTGCAAAATAGGCTTTGACTGCTGAGTGATTTTAAGTTGTAACAAAAGACCCGTTTTTCTCAAACAATGTTTACACATTTTATTCGAATCTTTGTTAGTGAGCCCTTCTCATTTGCCAAAATAATCCATTATGCTCACGCTGTGGAATTTCAAGATGCTGATTAGACAGCATGATCATTGCACACGTATACCTTAGGTTGGTTACAATAAAAGACCACTACAAAATGTGCCGTTTTATCACAAAGCACAAATGTCACGTGTGCAGAGGGAGCGTGCAATAGGCAGGCTGACTGCAGGAATGTCCACCAGAGATGTTGCCCATGAATTGAATGTTAATTGCTGACCATATGTCATCTCCAGAGACATTTTAGATAATTTGGCAGTTCATCGAACTGGTTTGAATTCCCAAAGACTTTCCAGTCTTGAATTTGTAAGACCTGTATGAACCTCATGTAATTACATTACCAATGTCCCATGTCTACCAATGTACCAATGACCAGACAGATTCAAGATCAGCTAAATAACTCTTAGTGTGGCCTAAACGACTAAATTAGATGTTTAAAACAATCTTACTCCAGCTCTTCCTTGCATTAGGAGTCTTCATCTGATCAGTGGCCAGTATTTTGATGCACCACATACAGTTGCTGTTTTAATGTGAAGAAGTAAAAGCTGAAAAAGAGTGCATTCTCAGCAAAACCTTCCAATGGGCAAATAAAGGTCAAGAAAAGCCTACAAAAAAATAGCTGGATAAAGAAAGAAAATTGCATAGGGAAGTGAACAGGACAAATTAAAAGGTGTTTATCGCTTGGTAAAACCCAGAGGAAATTACGAAGGGGGTCTCCAAATATTCCAAATAGTTTTTAACGAGATGAATTCGGATATCTTTACTATTTGAACGACATGCTGCATGATGCACAATTCATTAAAGCCATTTTCGTACAGTATAGTTTAGCCTGTTCTGGGTTAGCACTGGCATGTTACCTCTAAACACGCCTCCACTGTCCGTTAGACCTCAGCAGCTAAACAAGCACCTGATCCCCTTGCTTGTGTAGCAGCTACAACTTTAATCCATGATCTACCCTCCCCTAGCTGAAATCAGATTATAAAAGTCACATAAACTTGATCTCGTCCATAATCTCAACGCACAGGCACAGTGGGTGCAAGGTTATCAGGCTTGCAAAACAAAATAGAACAAACACAGCAGAGTGCTTGCAGGCAATGTGTGTTGTGTGAGCCTCTTGTGATGATGCACTGCACAATCTGTTCAACCTACAAAGAAATAATAGCCAGTCTCTTTCAAATTTAATAAACTTTGTGTACGATTGGTGCCGTTGAAACTCCAGTGCAGTAATCTGTGTATTACAGTATGTCAAGTATGCAAATTCCTCTGTTGTAATACTGCTACCGACAATATTGCATGCACAAAAACAAAAAAACCAGAAAGTAGAAATTAGGAAAACGAAGAAAACAAATTAAAAACCACTCGCCAACAGCCTGCAGGCTCATGTCTTGCAGCTCCCACCCAGCACTGTATTTTATCATCCTTGAGTGACCATGTGAACATTGGAACGTTACCAGCCTAAGTGCGCAAATCAAACTCACTCTGGCTTCCCCACACCCCACAGGATAACAGAGTGTGACAGAACATTGGTGAGACAGAATGTCCTGGCTTAACAACAGTCTGAAAAACGGCCATCCACCATTAATGCGGGTCATCAATGATTCAGCGGCACCTTGCAGCTGTCACTCAGCTCAAAGCTTTCAAATACAGTCAAGCTTGTAATTGTCGCCTTACCTGGAAACCATTCAGCAGTGGATGCAACAATGATATAGTTATCAAATCCTGTGGAGTTGTGTATAGCACCATCATTAGCATTCATTTCTCTTTAGACTCAGATAAAAGGGGGTTTTCTTCAACTCATGGCTATAGAACGTTTGTGTAATCTGTTATTTGGAGATATTTAAAGCATGGCTTTCAAATAAACGAACCTCGTGCGTGGCTTGACCCAGTACTAGCTCATAAACCTTCCTTCCCCCAACAAACTGACCAAATAATGAAATACGCAGTCCTGGAATGGACTAAATAAACAGAAAGCAGGGAGACAATGACTTATTGAACAACAGTAAAGACATACATTTCTTCAGCTTTAATTACTAATCATGCTAGAATTTTGTCATCACACTTTAGGACTAACCTCTCTTCACATGTTAAAGGCATTCGACTGTGTTCCTCAGGGAATGCTGTGGGGAGTGCTCTGGGAATATGGGGTATCGTACAACATAATTCAGGCGATTCATTCCCTGTATGACCGGTGTCAGAGTTTGATTCACATTGCCGCCAATGAGTTGGACGCGTTTCCAAAGAGGGTTGGACTCAGTCCGCCAGGGCACCCTTTGTCACTAATTCTGTTAATTACTTTAATGGACAGAATTTCTAGGAGCAGCCACGGCATTGAGGTTTCGGTTTGGTGGCTGCAGGATTCTGTCTCTTGCTTTTTGCAGATAATGTAGTTATGTTGGCTTCATCGAGCCGTGACCTTAAACTGTCACTAGATAGTTGGCTGGGAAGAGAATCAGCACCCCCATGTCTGAGTCCACGGTTCTTGCCTGGAAAAGAGTAGAGTGCAATCTCCGGGTCGGGATGAAGCCTTGCCTCAAGTGGAAGAGTTTAAGTACCTCAGGGTCTTGTTCATTATAGAAGGAAGGAATGTGAGACCCAGGACATGTTGGAGAGTTTCTCAGCTGGGCTGGGAACACCTCGGGATCCGCCGGGAGAAGCTGGACGATGTGGCTGAAAGAGGGAAGTCTGGGCTTCCCTGCTTAGGCTCCTGCCCTGCGACCTGACCTCGGCTAAGCAGAATAAAATGGATGGATAGATGGACATGTTAAACACAACATGCTGGTTACTGGGAGTCACCCAGTCAGAGCACAAGATGCTTTCTGTTTACTCTATACTGCACTAGTGATATGCCAATCGTGAATGAAATGACACGAGTTGGCTCAATTTTAAGTGTTATTATTACACCTTTCGATTCAGTCTATTAGCTCAATGCATTTTCAGGCCTCTAGACACTCACTAAGCACAACCAGTGTTGTGAAACAGTTACATGAAACAGTTACTTGAAAAAATACCGAAAAAGGGCTATGGTCATGAGCTGTGGGTAGTAACCAGAAGGACAAAATTGCGGGTATATGCGGTCGAAATGAGTTTCCTCCGCAGGGTGGCTGGACATTCCCTTAGAGATAGGGTTAGAAGCATTGTCATCTGGGAGAGAAGCTGCGTAGAACTGCTGCTCCTCCACATTGAAAGGAGCCAGATGAGGTGACTTGGGCATCTGGTTAGGATGACTCCAGGAGCCTCCCTGGGGAGAGAGCACATCTGTGTCCAGAGCACATTTAATCGGTAGGAGGTCTCGGGGAAGATCCAGGACTTGTTGGAGAGACTGTGTCTCTCAACTGACCTGGGAATGCCTTGGGATATGTCGGGAGGTGCTGGACGATGTAGCGGCGAGAGGGAAGTCTGGGTTTCCCTACTTAACTTTGATTTTAATAAACTTAGATTTTAACAAATTTAGCAATCCATGAAATCACACCTGGCCATCAAATCAAAGATGCCAACATTCTTGTGCAAAGATGCCAATAATTTTGACTATGCCTGTAGGGAACACCACCATAACAGCATAATTTATACAGCCATGGCCAAAAACATTGTGGCCAAAAATATTTGTGGCCATTATTATCTTTTCTATTTAAGGAAAATTCAAGATACACATATCAGCTTAAAACTCTGGAATTCACTGATTGACATTTTTGCCTATTTTCTGATATGTTGCAGAGCATACTACGAATGTTTGTGTTTGGTTTATATTAATTTGATCTGTCTAGGGCCCACCTAATTAATCGATTAATCGAAACAACAAGCTTTAGATAAATCGACTAAGAAAATAATCAGTAGTTTCACTGTAAATATTAAAAAAAAATATAAAAAATAAAAACAATCAGATTGGCCGTTTTTGGCAAACTGAGATTGAGATTGTTTCTTTATTTTGTATTAGATTATTTTGTCATTCTGTTCCATATTGTGTATATAAATAAAGTCATAATGAACATTTATTATATTTTTACATAAAAAATGTATTTTGCAGATTAACAAAAACAATTTAAGCAAAAAAAAATGTGTGAAGAGCTGTTTGGTAGAAAAAAGAACCGTTTCTCCTAAAAGAGACAAAATTCCCATCGCTCCTCCATATTTTACTGCATTGCGTTACGTTAAAGGTCAACAGCATTAATATCTGAAAGATGCTCTGAATAGTTAATGTTGAGCTTTTCAGTATTTGTCAGTAAATTTACATGTGAATTATGTAACAAAAACTCAAAGATGCTACTGAGATGCATTTGTAGACTTAGCTGTTAGGAATTGCATTTGCTTGCTTTTTTTTTCTTTTACTTTTCTCCATCAGGCTACATTAAGCTGCAGTCTAATTAACTCCTTTTCAGACATAGTGTGGTTTTAATGTTTTTTTGAACAACTGATTACTTAACAGCTCTGTGGCTCTTCTTTTGTATTAGCTAATTATATTTTTTTCGGCAAAAAAACACCCCTTATCAAGGTTATTGAATAAAAAGAAAAGTATAGCTTGTGCCATTTAAACTACACTAAAATAAAAAAAGGTAAAGACTGCTTCAAACTGTACATGTGCAATAAAATACACCCCCTATACAAATTTGGGAGATGTTTTTTCTGTCAGTGGATGGATGGATGAACATTTGTACAAATAGGACTGAATCGGTGAAGATGCAGTTGTACGTACATAACAAAAATGACAGAGGGTTATGTGCCGTCTGAAAGTGGTGACTCATCTCTTTGCACACACAACACAATAATCTTTGCTGAGATGTTGCTCTTGATTCCAGATGAGCACGCAACACACACAGCATTTTGTCTTGCTTATTGTAACATACAAGAACACAGAAAAGGAAATTAAAGCACGGGCTAGAAACATCTTTGTCCGTGCAGCGTTCTCAGCGACAGCTTGATTTCCATCATGCAATTGATGAAATAGGGCAGCGATTCATTAAATGTATGGACATTACCACAGGGAGGATAGACCGTAAATTGAGTGTCTGCAGAGCAACGCCATGCTAAATGCATTATAGTTTGGCCGCAGTGGTCAAGGAGGATAAATGACTACCTCTGTGAGACTTAATGGCGTTACAGAGCTCACATGCATCTGATGTTGCCTACCATTTTCATGTCTCTCTTGGATCTCTAGTAGTTTTAGTAGTACATGCTGACTGTGCAATGCTGGACATCCGGTGGGTCTATCACCATAGAAACCACATGGTAAGTACATAACTGCCTTGTGATATACTCAACAGCGCTGGACAGAAAGAGTGGCCCCAATCTTATGATTGAATTATCGATTAATTGGTTCTTAAAAATATCAAACCTTAATACCAAGGTTTGAAATCAATTTAAGCCTACTGTACTCCATCATTTATCGCACCTCATTGGTTCCAGACCTGACCGGTATAGGGAATTTTTGCAATGTAGGATTCCTTATTTATAATTGAATATTTTTTATGGGAAAGCATATAAAACCTGTTTACGACCTTCTAAATATGTTTTTAAACTATAAAAGACCTTTCTAAACATAAAATAACACCCCATAGTCAAACTAAGGACGTGAGACAGTAATATTCATGGTTCCATTTGTCAGGGCAATTCTTCCAGGCCCAGACCATCACACTACCACCACAATATTTTACCTTTGGGATGTTGTTCTTTTTCTGAAAGGAGGTGTTGCTTATACCCCAGATGTAATGGGACATGCACCTTGTCACAATATTTTTCCAACGGTTTTGGGGATCATCATCAAGAGGTTTTCTGGCAAAATTGATACTATAGGAGCCTTATTGTTCTTCTTGTTCAGCGGTTGGTTTTCGTCTTTAAACTCTTTCATGCTGTCCGTTTTTCCAGTTTCTTTCTTATGGTAGAGTCATGAACACTGACCTTAACTTAGGCAAATGAGCCCTGCAGTTCTTTGAATGTTGTTGTGGCGTTTTTTGTGACCTTTGGGATGAGTCATCTTTGTGCTCTTGGAATAATTTTGGTTGGTCGGTCACTGCTAGGAACATTGACCATTGTTCCATGTTTTGGCCATTTGTGGATAATGGCTCATACTGTTGTTCGCTGGAGTCCCAAAGCTTCACAAATGGCTTCATAACCTTTTCCAGCTTGATAGAGCTCACTTATGTTATGTATTAACAGGGGTGGCAATCACATTTTTACACACGGCCATGTAGGTTTGGATCTTTTTTATCACCTAATAAAATGTTTCATTTAAAAACTGCATTTTGTGTTCAGGTGTGTTGTCATTGACTAATATTTGAATTAGTTTGACTATTTGAGATATACTGTAAGTGTAAAAAATATGCAAAAAAAATCAATCAAAAAGGGGGAAAACACCTTTTCACACCACAGTATTTTCTAAAAACCACTATAGAATGGAGCCACACAATTCAAAGCGTGAAGATGCAAGGGATTACTGTATAGAATTTCACAGGATGACAAAAACTGAAAAAAGTACTTAGGTGAAAAATGTACTTTGGTCACATTAGTTTTGCCAACCAAATTACAAAACTAGTAATAGTCAGGACATCAATACCTTTGGTTTAACAGATTTTGCCAATGTGAAACTGATTTTTTTTGGATTGACAGTGACCTGGCTAGGTTCACAATTCCAAAAGGCCACCGTACAATGACACACGAATGCAATTGGGAGAAGAGTGTGCGTTGAGGGGCCACTTCCGTGCTGCAGCAAAATACACAAAATGCTTTGTGGTGAAAATCAATGTGAGGTTGTGAAAGAACATGAGGATATGAGGTGTGTTAGAATTATCTAGTACAAATGCTGTTGGAGACAGAGTTAATAATTATAACCATTCAGCCCTGGGAGCGATTATGTATGTTCCTCACCCCCATCTTCACCACAATGCAATTTTTCACCATTTTTGATGACAGATTGCTCACGGCGATATCAGCCCAGGCCCATTTCCTCCTCTGACAGATGTGCTATCTGTAGCACTTAGAGCTAAGTGGACACTCCATCTCCTTTGCCAGCAATTTACATGTTTGCATTTCATTAAGAACATTTGGAAATGCATAACCTCAGGGTCTGAAGGAGAAGGAGAATCACCTGTGATAACGTACATAACGTATATGTTTTATCGCATTAATATTTCACACAAAGTTGGATATAGGTTGAAAAATATTGCACAATAGATCCCCCGCAACCAGGGAATGGTGAATTTCTGCGAGTAATTTAGACGCCTTTAAAATGGTCTATTTTTGACACAAGGCTCACTCCCCCTTCCAAAACTTCCAGTCAGCTTCTAACTGAACACTGTCCAACATTTTCGGATCAAATTGTTGTAATTATTGGATTGGATTCAGCTCCAGAATGTTCCCGTTCTATCTTCAATATGACCCACACACATCAGAGTCACGGTGTAGAAGTTATATGACAGTTTCGCTTTTGTGTCTCACAACAAATATGGTGTGTTCAAGGACAGTCGAGCAAACTGCGAAATTCTAATACTTGATGAAAAAACATCAAGTGATGTAAACATTGCGTTTGGTGGTGGTAAACATATGCTTTACGTTTTACTTTTACGTATAATGACATATTTATAAATTATTACCAACTTAGTGTGAATAGTGGAAAAAACTGACTACTGTTAGAGAACAAAACATTTTTGAGGACAAATATCTGTGAATTTTCAAAATGTGCAAGCACTCACAGTATTGATAGACAGAGTTTAAGGCAAATTGAGGCCGCACCGAAAAAAGGTGAATCACAAGAACAAATGTGTTAATTTACAGAACTCTACATCTACTTAAGAATCAAGCCAAATATCTAAACACAACAGTTGGAGACACGCAGCCACTGCCTTTCTCTGGTGACTATACCATATTATATTTTTTTAAATTTCACTGATTCAAGTTTTAATTCCTCTTTTCTGCAAATTGTATGTATGTTTTTGCCTATATTTGAGCATTTTCATGCTGAAAATGAACTAAAATACAAATATAAAGGCATTCATAAGACACATTAAATGACATTGTGATGATATGTAGTATTCCACACTGAGGTGTCAGTAACGTTACAACCACCACAGGACGTACAGTACAGAACTTGACTATGACTGAGTCTATATTGGTTGTGTCCAATTTAAGGGTCTGCGGCCAACAAGGCCGGTAGCCTACCCCGTCAACGAAAGCCAGACGTTGGGAGGTTCCTTCTCCAGCCGTGATGTCACGATGCGTTGTTGTCGGTGTGACAGTTTTGGTTTTGTTCCCTTTGTTGAGCTCCAATTGTGCCTGCAAGGGCTTTCTCTGCTGCAGCCATTCCTGTTGCGCCTCCGAGGGCGGAGTCTGCTGCAGCCGTTCCAGTTGTGCCTCCCTGGGCGTCGGCCGCTGCTGCGGCTCCACCTCCCAAGGTTTCCTCCATTGCTGCAGCTCCGCCTCCCAAGGCTCCCAAGGCTTTCTCCGCTGCAGTTGTGCCTCCCAGGGTGTCGTATACTGCTGCCTCTCCAGTTTTGTCTTCCAAGGCTCCGCCCACTGGATCTACACCCAAGGCGCAGCCCTGACATGGCGCTGTCCTGGCCAACCCCTAGTGGGGTCTCACCGGCTTTGCCGGACTCACCTTCCCGGCCATCCTTCGGAGGTGTTCCGCCACCTCCGGGCATGCCGTCTCGGCCAAACCCATAGGGGTCTCGCCGGCTTCACCTGGCTCATCGTCCCGGCCGACCTCCGGAGGGGTCCCGCCAGAGACCCGCCACCTGTCCTCCCATCACCTATCCCTCCTTTTGACTCAGGACTTAGGAAGTCTGGGATCCATCCCTGAGGGGGGGGTACCTTCAGTATGTGCTGTTGTCGGTGTGACAGTTTCGGTTTTGTTCCCTTTTTTTCCTCTCAGTTCCTGTTTCTGCACTGTTATTTTGACAGTTCTTCCTGTTCTCTTTGGTTTGTCTCTGCCTACTTTGCTTTTCTCCATTAGTCGCACCTGTTGCTAATATTAGTTTCCCTTCTATTTAGTTCAGGTGCGTTCCTCTGTGTTTGTGGTTGCATTATTTCGTGATTGCGTTTCTTTGTGTTTGTTGCTCACTGCCGCTGCTTAGCAGCAGAAATCATTAAAAGAAAACTTTCCTCTGACCTGCCACGGCTTCAAGCTCTCTGCATCCTCAGGGTCATCGCTACAATGCTGAAGCCAAGAAGAGAACGTAACAGAATGCAACCACCATACAAAGACGACCTTGTGGAGTGCGACTTCTGGACAATCCAGATTTTTAAGGCGATGGAGGAGGAACCTGCCAAGTTTACTCCAGAGGAGTTAAAGGACATAGTGTGGGGACCGGACAGTATGCTATTACCAATGGTGTGGGTGTGGCCGGGTTCTGCCGCGCACACACCAGCCCAACGGCGATTGAGGTACCCGGCGGTTCCAGCCAGGGGACGCCGATAGGGTAAGTTCGATGCCCTCCCACAAGCCTCCCTCCACCCTTCCCTGATTCCGGTGGCGGCAAACGACAGCGTCTGGAGTCTCCCACCAGATTGTCCGTTTTTGTCCAAAAAACAGCCCACCAGCTGCAGCCGTTTCTGTCGCGCCTCCGAGGGTGGCGCCGACAGAGGCGCCACAATGCCGAAGCCAAGAAGAGAACTCAACATGTGACTAGCCTTGTAAATTCAGACGGTCTAGCCTTCCTCACACTTCCTGGTTGAGTCTCTCATGTTTACACTGACTTGATGATGGAATGATATCTGCCCTTTGTTGCAAAAGAGGAGTGAAAAAAATATATACATATATAAAATACATTAGTTGATATAATAAAATAATGTAGAATCCCACATAGTATCAAGCTGGGGGGTAAGTGAAATAATGATGAGGTGCAGGTAGCCAATAGAGGATAAGGTTTGGAGGCCATCAGTGATGTTGCATGGTGGTACCACCATGCAACAGACAGTGGTCTGGCTGTCCTGGAGCTCCAACCTGATCATTATAATCTTTAGTAGTTTAAAGCTTTCCTATTGTATTTGTGTACTTTATAAACTTTATGAGGGACGTCTTTTGTTTACATAATAGAGTATTCTTTGAAAAGGTTTGCACACTCACTTGATGGACACATAGACCAGTCGACATGATGCTTCATCTTGTTCAACTGATGTACGTCATTGTTCAAGTGTTATGTATTTACACACAGTAGTAAGATCAAAATCAACCTTTCCATGTTTAGATGTAAGACTTTAGATTCAAAGGCTCCACAACTCCAACTGTCTGCTTGCAAAAATAAATCAATATTTACGACTTCCAAACAAATCAATACTTGTTGACATGTTTTAATGACTGGACGGAAGCGTGCAAAGAATCTTGGGATATGATGGGCCACAGAGGATAGTTTTAATGCAGTGGAGAAGGGGGAGACATTTGTAGGCTGCAGACCCTGGATTCAGACACAGCCATTATTATAACTTACTCTTGTCTTATGTGTTCAATTTTCTCTCACTATTTCTACTATATTGGGTAATACCATACACCCATCTATCCATTTTCTATACCGCTTATCCTCATTAGGGTCGCGAGTATGCTGGAGTCTATCCCATCTGACTTCGGGCGGGGGGCAGGGTACACCCTGGACTGGTCGCCAGTCAATCGCAGGGCAGACAGACAAGCATTCACATTAACATTTATACCCATGGACAATTTAGTGATGTTACTGTAACGTTCAGTGAGATACAAATGCACCAGCAACAGGCTTTTGTTGCAGGTTTGAATTATCAGGCACAATAATCCCTAATAATCCGCTTGGCCGTAACCCACGCCAAGCGAAAATACAACTCTAAACGTCACTTGCTGTCTACTCCTCACTCAGCTCTCAGAACACATTTACAGCAACACACATAAGCAGGAGTCTTATTTATGTCTTAAATTGCTTATTAAATCTCTTGTTGTGTCCACTATAATGGGTAATGAGTGTAAAATGGACTATAGGGGTGTTATTTTGTGGCTAGAAAGCTCTAATAATGTTAAAAGCTATATTTAGAAGGTTGTCTATGCTTTTCTATGCTTCAACTAAAAAATATTTGGTTTATAAATAAGGGATCTTACTTTGCAGAAACTCACTTGTCACGGTCGGGTCTAAAACCAATCAACCACAATAATCAAGGGATTACTGTACTCAGATCGGACCGGAAGTGAAAAAATGTGTACCCTTAGAACAAACCAAACAATTGTTCTTTTGTTGTACAGACAAAACATTTCTACCATCAGAATAAACATGCTCAATTGGATAGTGGTGTAGAATTGGCAAAACAATTAATAGTTTAGATAACCTTTTAAATATGACAACTTGGTTCCTGATACTTTTTTACGTGTTACTTTTTTGCAGTACAGTAAACCTAATAGAATGACTTTCTCAAATTTGATAGTTAGTTTAGGATCCCTCAATCAAAAAACATGATTCAGTAGCGTTAGGGAAATTCCAGCTCTTTGCAATGGCCAGGGCATGAAATGAGATGAGCGTTTAAGCATTCAGAGCAGTAAAACAACAGCTGTAGTGCTAAATGCAACGCCAAGTCAAATTTAATGAAACGGCTTCAAAGCCTGAGAGACTTTTACAGCCTGAAAATATCAGCATGGAAGTAATCATCAAAAAATGAAACAGTTGTAGATCATGTTCATCCTGTGTAAATCTTCTATCTCCCTACGCAGCACAGAAAGCTTGTCTTCTCCAGAGGTTTGTTCCTTTTCAGTCTTTCAAATAAGTTGACCTCTTCAGTCTTTCCAGCCTTTCAAACCCTACTGGTTGGCGGTCTCGGTAGTCCGAACAGAAGCTGTAGTATTTCTACAAATGAGCATACTCAATTAAGATGTGTCGGAGATTGCTTCATAACACTTCAAAATGTGATATTAGCTTCCACTTCACGTCACTACTTCCTGAAGCTGCACTGAAAGCATCATAAGAAATGTAGTTTTAGCCATAAATTAGCCACATCACTGCACAAATTAGCTGTCCCTCACCGCCAAACAAACATTTCCTGGGAGCCATTGCCTAATGTTGCCCATATAATTACAGTAAGTCCGGGCTTTGTGACATCAGTGGAACTCTGTGTTGAAAAAAAAGTGAAACGCAGCGTGCATAACCATCCAAAACTGCTTTCAGGGCTCATTTCCAAATGCACAAACCTCATGATCTGACGCGTTGGCATCGTTTAACACAAGAATACAATATTATAACGACATTTATAGGTCAGAAAAGAGGAAAAGCATAATAGGTCCGCTTTAAATAATTCTTAAAAAAACATTCTCCATCTAGTCGTTGACCAGGATCACCCCCAAAATGTAATCAGTTCTTCCATATCCCATTTTCGACAATTCCTCAAAATTTCATTTAAATCCATTCCGAACAGACAATCGCCGGCAAAAACATAACTTCCTTAAGGGAGGTAATAATATAAATTGAATTAATCTGTTTAAGAAAGCCCAAAATGTCAACACAAAACACGCTTTTCTAGTTTAATAAATATAGTTATACATGCAAAAACACTTCACAATAGGTATAAATACATTTGAGTTATCACTAAAGACGTGATTGTTGGCATGACACGTTTTGGCAGCGAGATCAACACGGACACCACCTTTGCGTTTTGCCATGAGTTATTTCATCACATCAGTAACGTTTCTTACCTCAAGTTTCTGTTTTTCTTTTGATCATGTCTACAAAACAACTCAAATGGAGCCAAGGAAAGTTCCAAGTGCCAGCATTTTCAAAAAGAAGACAAAAAATACTATTGTAAACTTTCTGAACAAAACATTGACATCTTATAGCTAACAAAGCAAAATAGTTTGCCCAGTTTTGATTGGTATCAATTTAACAATAGTTTGTATTATTCAACCATACATAAAACTGTTTATCATTACGTTTCCTATTGTTGGTTCATCTTGGTTTGTGGCCTATGTGAGCAGACAAGTCACATATTTTCTGGAACCAACAATACATTTATACCACCCATACCATGAAACAACATTTAGATTTGGTTGAAAAGTAAAAGCCGTAAAAAGATGTCCCTTTGTCTAAATTGGGTTGAAAAGCATCTATTTTTAGGCTGTATTTGGACCAAATAAGTCGGACTAAACTAAACTATTTCTGGGCAAAATCAAGGCAATGACAAACCAACCAGATTTAGCTAAAAAACAACATCCATATGACGTCTAGTGTTGGGTGGGATCATTTAAATACAACAAAAGGCATGCAGTACATCTGGATGGCTGTGTGAAATAAACATAGCACGGGGACATATAGCTGAAGCGGTTACTTGTATGCAGCTCCCATGCCTAAGGCAGCCAGTTCGAGCCTTAGCAGTTATCCTATAACACCGCTTCCTGCTCATTAAATATGTGGTTACGACCCACTGGTGAGTCCTGTCAGAGCATGTGAAAAACAATTGAGTGCAGCTCTTTGTGCAAGATATCAGGCCGTTGCTCATGTGCATTGAAAAAGCATTTAAATTTTAATTGTAGCATTTTAAAATAAAACAGGGCTTATGACTAAAATTCAGAAGGACTCTGGTAAAAGACGCCTATCCCCACCTCTGTCACATTATCATCTCCTCTTGAAATTATGTAACACTTATTTTTGCCCTCCCTGTCTTTATCGCAGCATCAATACATGACCCTAATTAAAAGCCCAGCAACCAGCCGTAGCGTGGAGCAGAGAGTAGATTCACAAATACACAACAGCAGGCCTTGCTCCTTCATCGGACCAGCAAAAAAAAGAATTTTTATTAAGCGACTAAGTCATGAGGCTAAATGGCAAAGGTCATGGTGATCGTGATTGGCTGTGGCATTATGTACTGGCTAATAAGAGTTTTCAAGTCTGTTATGGAAATGAAAGTCACCTTTAGCCCTATCTGCCTTTTGTGTTTTTGAGGGGTAATCGAGTGATGGAAAGCAGCAGTCACAATGAATTCAATGGAAAAAGGAGGCGCACACTGCACAGCCAGCCAAACATCAGGACTGCCTTGGATCAATTTCGACCCTGCTTCAAATGAGGGAGGGCTCTTTTAATGTGTTTGTCTTGACTGCATTGTGCAAACTGTCAACTGCAGTGCACACATACAGTAACCCAATTAAAAGGCAGTGACAAAAACTCAAACAGAGGCCCACAGGGGGAAAGACAAGGGAAGAGACGCTTTACACAGTATGCCCTCGTTTCTACCAATCTGTCTCTGGGGCTCACACAGTTGACTGGGGAGCAGCTGGTGCGATTGCAAGTGGAAGTGTCGAGGCAACAATGAATTTTTTTTGGCTACTACAATTGCATGGTTAGACATCCACAGTGTATCGTCCAACTGTTTACAGTATAAAAGGTTGTTCAACAAAACAGTCTGGTTTCAATGAAGATCACTCACTGGCCTCTTCACAAGGTAAGCATGCACAATTTAATCAGCTCTAAAACACCAGATCCTCACTTTCTGCAAGGTGTTATGTTTCAAAACTACCAGTGAATTGCAAAAAATGCAAATAGTTGGTAAACCCATAAACATTTCTATTTTGGGCATATTAATCCTCCCGCTAGCTTGACATTGATGTTCTCCTACAATTTTGGATCAGTGTTTGCAATAAAAGTAAATGTAGCTAATTATTTGATTACCCCGTCTTCTCTCTTCAATTGCCATTGTTCACCCCTGACACATTTAGTATGCCTCACACACCTATTACTTTAATGTATATTACAGTACTGATGAAACCACAGCTCTGTTTAGCCCCCTGTTTGTCTCTGGCAAACCTTTTTGCATTTTTATAGAAACAAGTCTCGGGCCTTGAGCGTTGTAGCGATGCTTGCATTTCAGGTGACTGATAATGGTTTGATGTTTTGAAGCTGTTTTTTTACCTTATCGCTGCAAGCACTTGGAGCATTTAGCAAAATGTCCGAACCAACAAGTCCGACGCCATCTCCACCAAGTTTGTTTCCAAGTGAGCACAGAGGAAGTTATGACAGACCATTTGCAGAGTGTTACATTTCTTATTGGTGACTTGTGTTTTCCCATGGAAATCTCTACGGTGGACGTGACAGATAAAAATGAATCCATATACTGTAATCCCCCAGGTTTACAAGGCTTAAACATATGTGACCTGCTAAATCAAGAGTAAACACTTACAAACTAGGCTCATCATAACTAAAATTATTGACAGGGTTGTTTCAAGAGACCAGATCAGCTCTCTCTTCACCACGACGGTCCGGTACAGCGACAGCATTACTGCAGATGCTGCACCGATCCGTCTGTCGATCTCACGCTCCAACCTTCCCTCACTCGTGAACAAGAACCCAAGATACTTGAACTTCTCTACCTGGGGTAAGACCTCACTTCTAACCCGAAGGGTACAATCCACCTGTTTTTCAACTGAGAACCATGGCCTAGGATTTAGAGGTGCTGTGTTTCATCCTAGAAGCTTCACACTCATCTGCAAACTGTTCCAGTAAACGCTGTAGGTCACAGCCTGATGAAGCCATCAGGACCACATCATCCGCAAACAGCAGAGACGAGATCCTAAAGCCGCCAAACTTTACTCCCTCAACACCTTGACTGTGCCTAGAAATTTTGTCCATTAAGATTATGAACAGAATCGGTGACAAAAGGCAGCTTTGGTGGATGCCAACGTTCACCGGAAACAAGCTTGACTTACTGCTGGCAATGCGAACCAGGCTCCTGCATCGATTGTACAAGGACTGAATGGCACGTAGTACCGGGCCACCAATCCCGTACTCTCGGACCACCCCCCACAGGACACCACAAGGGACACGGTCGAATGCCTTTTCCAAGTCTACAAAGCACATGTAGACCGGTTGGGCAAACTCCCACATAACCTCCAGTACACTTGCACGGGTGTAGAGCTGGTCCGGTGTTCTGCGATCGGGACAAAAGCCACATTGCAACTCCTGTAACCGAGGTTCTACTAACGATCATACCCTTCTCTCCAGCACCCTGGAATAGACTTTTCCGAGGAGGCTGAGGAGTGTGATCTCCCTATAGTTAAAACACATCATCACGTCATCCTTTTTAAAAAAGGGGACCACCACCCCGGTCTGCCAGTCCACAGGTACTGTTCCCGACTTCCATGCGACGTTGAAGAGACGTGTCAACTAAGGTAGTCCCCTAACATCCAGAGCTAGTAAAATAGGCATAATAACAGAAAATAAGATATTTAGGAAATAAATAAGACTTGAAACTCACTCGTGTGTGTTGCTGTGGTGGCACGGACAGGAAGGGACATCAGGGTTCAGAGTTGAGTTTTACTTTGGCGTGGGTTACTA
This sequence comes from Oostethus manadensis, assembly GCA_024372805.1. Lineage (NCBI taxonomy): Eukaryota > Metazoa > Chordata > Actinopteri > Syngnathiformes > Syngnathidae > Oostethus > Oostethus manadensis. The sequence goes on from QODF01000040.1 coordinate 4,549,141, forward strand.
TTATTGTGCCTGTTGTGAGATAATTCAAACCTACAATAAAAGCCTGTTGTTTTGGCGATCAAGTCTGGTGATTTTGGTTCTCATCGTACATTATAGTAACACGGCTGGCAATTCTACACTAGTGATCATTGTAGAATACTACATACCATTTCTGTGTCTTTGGATGCCTCTTCTGAATGTGTCACGATCTGTGTTTTGAGTCGTGACAGTATTTCCTAGTTTCTTGTGCTTTCCTCACCTTCTCCTAGTTTTCCTCCTTTGGTTAATTACGCGCACCTGTTCCTTGTTTAGTCCTCGCTATTTATGTTCAGGTGTGCACGCCAGTCTTTGTCAGATCATTTACGTTCATTCCTAGTTGTAGGCTGTTTGGTGTTTCCAGGTGTGCTGTTTTTCGCTGCCGCTACCCTGCAGCATTATTCACTCTATTAAAATACTATTTACCTACCTGCTTGGCGTCCTGCTCGCTTCATCCTCGGGATCGCTCCACCATGCCTAGACACGGCAAATGTGACAGAATGCCTTATATTGGTATTTTAGTTCATTTCTAGCCAATTTTATGCATGAAAATGCATAAAATTGCATAAAAAACACATAATTTAATTAAATATACATACTTTGACTAATGATAGGCCATATTCAAACACCAACCAGTTTGGTTTTATGTTGATTTTTTCAGTCTAGGACCATTACTAGGACTATTACCTGATTAATTGAAACAATAGTAACGCTAGTTGGAATCCTAGTATTATATAAATAAAAGGTGAAATGAATAGTTTGTTTTCATTATTCTGAATATGTATGCGATGATGTCACTATATAATTTCCAGTAGATTATAGCTAGGTAATGTATCTTACACAAAGGATTGGAGAAGCGTAAGAGCAGGGGGAGATGCCATTCAACTTGCATTCCGTGATGAGTCTCTGGCTGTGTGCTCTCACACAAAATGTCTTAGCTGTGCCAGCAAGCGACTTAGAAAATCAGACCCATCGATTTCTTTTTTTTTTCCCACTCATTTATTCATTCATTTTCTATACCGCTTATCCTCATTAGGGTCGGGGGGTGCTGGAGTTAATCCCAGCAGACTTTGGGCGAGAGGCGGGGTACACCCTGGACTGGTCGCCAGTCAATCGCAGGGCACATATAGACAAACAAACATTCACACTCCCATTCATACCTATTTTTATGTTTTAGAAAACAGAACAATGGTAAAAGCAGTGGTAACACAACTATTATTCCATACTTGAGTTTCCATAGCTTATACCTTTTCAGACTTGGAAATGTATAAATTCAAACTCAATACTTTCCATACTTGCATAGAAAACGTCATTGTAATATAACAGTCCATGTCTGCAATAACTAACATAAGTTTTTTTTTAACAATTTATTGGTGATTATGAGCCTAGATTCTATACACATACCCTTACGATTTAATGCTAAATAAGAGCTGGTGTTTAACATGCATTAGTGCATTATCTTGGCTATGCCTGTAATTTGTTTCCTGACTTGATACACTGGCTAGTATATGTGCAGTTGAAAAATAAGCCACATGATTTTATGGAGCAACGGTTAAGCCCACACTATAGACCATTCCTTCTTCAAACACCACCATTTCTCGGTGCATCAATGACACGGTGGGGCAACAACAGCGCATACGATCCAGTGAATTTTATGCTCTACAGCTGGATGAGTCAACAGATACGTACATCAAAGAAGTAAGACGATTTATTGTGTGTTTACAGACACCGGTTTATGTTTTTTTTTAAGTGTGCATGAGTGGGGGGTACATGGCTCGGGTCAAACGTAAAAGAGGATATGGGACTGTCAAAGATACGCAGTATATAATGGGCATCAAAACTTTGAAACAAGTTTTGTCACACCCAAAAAAAATAATAATTATAATTTTTACAAAACTCATAGAGAACTACACTGCCCTGCAATTGACTGGCGACCAGTCCAGGGTGTACCTCGCCTCTCGCCCAAAATCAGCTAGGATAAGCTCTAGCATTTCCCCACGACCCTAACGAAGATAAGCGGCATAGAGAATGGATGGATGGATGGACAGAGAACTACACATAATTTGAATAACATTTAAAGACCAAAAGAGCACTATGTTAATCAAAAACAGATCCGTATTCGTATCCAAGCTGATCTAAAAAAATGATAGCTGGGATAAATAGTTGTTTTTGAAGTCTAATCTCATTCATCCGGGCGAAACAATCTTTCACATATGTGATTATTGGCCTGCAGATGAGCCAGACCCTTTTCCTTTCACACCAAAACCCATCTGCAGGAAGCAATTTGAGACAAATGAGCCACTGCTACGTCCAGTATGTTGAGCTGGCACATAAGCCTGATTGGTGAATGGTTAAGTCAGAACAAGAGAGGAGGCTGCATGGCTTCCCACTCACATTTGAAACAATTGCAAGTGGGAAAACAGTAAGATGGTGCTTAGCACCAACACACAAATGTTGTCAATTTCTGATTACTCATGTTTTCCAAAAAGTCTTTCGTTTTCAGTCAGCAGAATATATAATTTAATTTTCTATACAAAACAAGTCTTATTTTACTAAAATACTATAAAAATCAATCATTTGTGAGGTTTTACTACAACCAGTTGTATTCATACTGGGCTTTATTACCGTTGCCAAACAAGGGTGAGAGCCACGAGTCAAGTTGTTCCAATTGCTGGGTATTTTTCATGTTCTTGTTATGCAACAAAGTGGTTTCAGTTGGCAGTAAGCAGAGGTACGTTGTTCAGCATTGACACATACACTCACATAGCACTATCAAAGTTGCGAAACCATTACATACTGTATGACTGATGGAAAAATACTGGAAGACGCACGATGCATGCATTTTTTTTCACTCACACAAGCTGGACTCTCACGTCTACACCATTTAACTTTCACTTTTAGAGGGGTTCGACAACGATACGCTTTGCATACTTTCATTTCGGGCTCTTTGTCCATCTTCTTTGTTGTTGATCAAAGTCAAAGAACCAGGGAAAATCCCCAAAGAACCAGAAACATTTCTGAACTTTTGGGACCAATATTGTGCGCATGAAGCACATGAATTAGGCCATTCGGGGAGCTTAACGTGCTTCTTCTTGAGCCACTCTTTTGTTCTTTCAGCCATGTGTTATGGCTCATTGTAATGCTGGAAGATCCATCCATCCATAACCCATCTTTGGTGTTCTGGCTGAGACCAGGAAGTTCTCATTCAAGATTCTATGAGATAAATGGGTACATATTCTAGTGGTACAGTCTTCTCTAACCTTTAACAGACTGTTTCCACATCTGTGTTTCATGGTAAGGATGACGTTATTGGGCTTACATTTAGCATTTTTCTGACTATAGACACAGCAGTCGAGGATATCAATCTATTAAGTGTGTTACCAATGTTTTTTTTTAATGAAGGTGCAACCAGCTCCTTGTTTCTCCTAGTTCCTCTCATGTGTTTCTCGGTTGTTCTCTGACTTTTCTTAGAATTGTTACTTACTTAACAATTCTTACCTAATGACCTTACTTCACAAGGTAAAATCCTGCATGGAGCTTCAGAACAAGGGTAGTTGCCTTTCCTCTTGTATTCATCGAGCAAACAGTGGTCTATTTATCACCAAGCTTCTTGGTTAAAGAATATGACAAATTTGTGTGCTAATGTGTGTACTTCATGGGCACACAACTATGCAACATGTAATAAATATATGTTTTCATTCAGTACAGATCAAGCAGATGTTGGTAAGTACTAGGGGTGGTATGGTTGGTACTGCGGTACCGTTTGGTCTCCCCTGCAAGGGACAATCTGCTTTTATGGATTGCGTTTTTTCAATACATTTCAATACACACACACTCTGTGTGTGTGTATGCGTGTGTGTGCGCGTGTGTGTGCGCACATGCATGCCGGTCCAGGCTAGCAAAAAGCCATCAGTCAGGGGTACGATTTAAGTTCCCACACTATACATAGTTCAAGTGAGCAACAATTTGTCTAAAAGTTGACAAAAAGGCGAGGCATTCAGCGACAGAATATAGGTCAGAGTATATAAGTATATGTGTATCGTTTTTTTTGTAAGCTATATCAGTATTTTTATTTATTATTTGAAAATTGTATTTACTGGATAATTACCTGCCCGTAGATTGCAATTTCATTTTCATGCTTCATTTTAAAAATATTTAAGAAAATAATACAGAATTTTGGGAGAAAAAAATATGCTAATTTCACACGTAAAAAAATGCAAACTGCTCCTATAAATGCTGTAGCTCACAGCCTGATAAGCCCTGCTCTAAGTTTGACAGGAATTATGGTGTTATTGGGGTCTTATTCAGCTATTCTGCAGTGAATATTCACGAAGAGCTTCTGTTGGCCACTCTGTATACCGCTAACCTACTGCTACTGCTTAGCTAACAGTCAACTGTTGCCAGTTGACGTCACACACATCACTTCCCAGGCCCAACTTCTTAAAGGCGCACACAAGCCACAGGACTACACTTGACATCACATGCCTTATATTTGTATTTTTGTTTATTTTTATGGTTGAAAATGCTTAGTTTACGCAATGAATAAGTCAAGTAAGTCAAATTAGCTTAAATATGCATCAATGTATTTTGACTAATACTAGAATTCTAATCACAAAACAGTGATGATTTATTAATTAATTTTTGAGAAACTGCAATAGCGAGAGGGTGCGACGTTTGAACAGTGACGTAGCAAGGGATGACTAATACGTTTTAAAACACATCCAAGCCAGTGAATTTTACACCAGCCTGGTGTATGTGCATAGACTTACAAAAAATCTATTATATAATCATTTTAAACAAAGTTGTTTTATTGAGAGCTTCATGTGGTTTATGTTGTTGTAGTGTGCAGATTTAAGGGGTACATGAATTCAGGTCAAATGTCTGGAGGGGTGCAGGACAGTCAAAAGTTTAGGAACCACTTTACTAAGGAACTAGATTAATAAGCAAAGGGTTTTGTCATTATTGTCTGCTGTACTTTTATGTAGATGTTATGGTAGTACATAATCTAATTCTGCAAGTCCGCGTGAGTCCAAATCAAAGCTATTCAACTTTGTGGGAATGATTTCGGCAAGGCCCTTTCTGGTTCCTGCTTAGATGAGTTTGATGTGGTTTTTGTTCAGGGAAGAATAAACAATATTTAATGTAAGTAAATAAATAAGCAAATATGATTATTTCTAGTCTTCCCAATGATGTTTAAAACCTACCACAAACATATCCCATGCACAGAGAAGTGTATGTTGCTTGGGGGTTGGGTGGGGGGCTTAGAAGCTTGTCACAGTGATGGAGACAAATGATGAAGCTGCACTGCTGTAAACGAGTGAGTCAGGCTTCCCTTCAGACTTGATGGAGGGAAGTATTGGAACTATCCAAGGTGCTGAAATCTGGAAGGTTCATAGCACCCTTCGCGTTCAGGTATTTTAAGGGGGCATTTGGGCTCTCGTAATGCAACTGACCCAGGTGTTGACCACATGGCATATGTTGTGGAGCCGCACACACACACACACACACACACACACACACACGCACACACACACACACACACACACACACAGTCCTAAATCCATTATTTAGAGTCCAGATGAGAAAGCCAAAGTGGAAGAAGAATCAGCACAATGTAATCCCTTCGCATACCAAGTCCAAAAGAATATCAAGCAAGTACATACATCTCTCATAAAAGCTCACTCAGCCCCCAGTTGGGTTGTTAAGTTATTGGCGGACTCCCTCCTTACACACAAACGCACAACCATATCATGTACATGTGAAATAACTTGGATCCTCAAGAATAACATATTACTGCACTGTATACCATTCCCTTTCCTTTGAGATGATTCCATCACATCATTCTATTTTCAAAGCTGCCATGCCTCGTGGCAAAGAAAGAAAAACCCTGTTTGCTCCACGTACATGAGCGGGAGCCTCACACTGCAGTAGAAGACACACAAAGCGATCAGCTACATGTTTGATGCTGATATAACTGCTTCACATGCACTGCAAATCAATTCCATTCTTCTTATTGCTTTACTGTCACAGCAATTGCAACTAACTTTGCTAGTTAACCTTGTTTTCCTTGAGGTGCACTGCAGCAGCAGCAGCAGCACCAGCAGCAGCTGCAGTTGCTGCAGCAGCAGCCTCAACCTCTATTTGGCATTAATACATTGCCCCATTTCATTTAATCCTGTTTTGCAACAGTATACTTGAAATAATCAACACACAGGCCGGCTCCATTGAGGAAATGCATCTAAACGTGCCACGGCAGGATGTAAGCAACAGGTCTAGTCCTTGCAGAAGGCTTTTTTGCTTTGGCTATCAAGATCATTGCTGCAAAAAGGGGGGGCTATTTTACCAGCATTTAGTCGAGAGCAACGACAGAGTGATGTCACAGGTCTGTAAACAGGGGTCTTTTTCGCGGGCAATGCGGAGACCAGGCGGGTGTGGTGACTGCATTCGCCGACGCGCAATCCGAGGCGCAAAGGCTTTTCACCAGAAGACCGTTGACGTGCGCGTCGTGCTAACGGCTTTCCGCCATGTCTGGCTACACTACACGCCAGACGTGACTCGAAGTTCACATAGCTGACGAGAAGCCGGGAGCTTGCAAATGTCGCCACCACCACCACCACTTCCCGACAGCGGCGAGGTGCACGGCGCGCCTTTCCAAGACGGCGTATCCGTAAAAAACACACGCACAATGACAATCTGACGTCTTTTCTCCAGCTCCTAACAGTTTAGTATTCTCCACCGACACCACACTCTCTTCTCAAACACACACCACCCCTTAGAGCTCACGCACGCTCGCACACACGCTGCCCGTATGAGCACACTTTGCCATTCCTATGCGGCGTTTTCGGTCCATCTTATTTCCAACAACGCATGAAACATGCAGGGAAACTGTAACTTGGAAAGCAAGAGACAAGCATCACATCACTTTTCATGCTCCACTGAGAACTGACCTCCCAGTCTAACGAATCCCACTCTTCGGTAAACATCCGGAGGATTTCTTTTCGTCCAAAAAAATAAAAAAATAATATTCAGACCAGGCGCAAAAGCGGCTGTGTACATGGAGCAACGCGGGCGATGCGGTTGCCAATCGCGCTTCGGCTGTTATCCTCATGGAATCAATGTGAAGAGGGGGACGTCGTCTGGAGGAGGCATCTCGGCGGCGTCGAGATCAACTTGAGCGGCACAAATGAACCACGCTAGGCTTCACAGTCCAACATTTTCTCTCGGCGCGATGGTTGCGACCAATTAAAACACCACTTGCGCTCCGAGGCGAATAGCTCCTGACAAGGCGCTCCTTCCCTCATCGGCACTAATCGCTTCGATTACCATTCTCTTTGTAAAATAAAACGTCTAAACAGAAGGAGTACCCCCTTCTTTTAAAGCATTTGGAATTGAAATTGAAACCCCAAAATCCGCATATTTGATGCATGCGTCTGCAGAGAACTACAAAGGGAGGTCTAGGACATCCCCTGCATGAAAACACACTGGGAAAGGAAGCTTTCGAGCCATAATAGGCTGCAAGAGCAGTGGGATAGGAAAGGGGGTGTGCTAACATGAATGGCACCGCCACATCCGACTACTCACCATGAGCACAGCAAAGTTATTAAGGTGGGTGCAGTGAATAGTGGTCGTGTTGCCCCCGGAGCCTGTTATGTGGCAGCCCTCTGCCCTCCAGCCACCGTGTCCATCCAGCAGGTCAAAGTCCCAATAGGCTGCGGTGGGTTCTACCCCCAATGCAAAGTGCCTGAGTGCAATAGTGACCGAGTGAACACCGCTCCCCAGGCTGCAGCCATCTGCAAAAAAAGGGGGCAGGCAATGCATTCAGTTTAGGAAACCAAGTGTAAAGTGTAGTAGTACAAGAAGTGCATCAACACGCATGGAAACGTGCACACGGGGTCGCAGTGGGAGCTCTACATGCAATAGCGGCAGGAGGACAACGCAATGCGTGGATGCAAATCACAACATGGAGCATAAACGTGTCAGCGCGTCTGTGCGCAAACAAGACAGAGCCTTGACATCACTGCGCCGGCAAAATGGATTTCCTCTTACCTAATTTGGTGAACGCAACTGGTGTTGCGACGCTCCTGCGCTTCCCATCGTCTGCCAGATTGGATGAATTCCCCGTGCATGGGAAGAGTTTGCCATTGCGGAAGACGATGAACTGCAGCCTGCAAGTGGAGTTATCAACAGATTGCCACACAGAGGAGGTGTGCGGAGCAGCAAGAGGTAAATGGATGGAGGCGACTGCCACTGAGTTCTGCGGATTGAAGGGGAAAGGAGATACACATTTAGCGGTGTCCCGGATTTGCACAGGAGGAGAAAAAAAAGAAGGGGTAAACGACCCCGCAATTAAAAAGACAAGCGACGTCGGTGTCCTGGGTGTGTGAGTGAGGATCCCGTTTGAAGCGCGCTAGTGCGCCTATTTGGTCAGACTCCCTGCCGCAGAGGTGGGAATGGTTCTTACCAATTCAGCTTGAGGGCACATCAACACCGCAGTTTGATTTAAAGAGACAACTGGTCTGACTTGATCTTCTTTTCACGAGTTGAAACAAAAGAAAACTCGCCCCCCAACAAGAAAACAGGTGAGAGTGAGTGGGGCTGTGAGAGAAATTCAATTTCACGGTGGAGCCAGTGACTTGGAAATGTCATGTTGTTCATTTTCTTCGTGGTGCAAAGTTTTTCCTAAATAAACTCTTCTGTGATAACCTGTAGAGTGAGAGTACTTCATCCATTGGCACAACCTCATGAGATCCAGTACACGCAGTGGCAGCATTAGGCCCATTTTAGGGGGCTGAAGCTTCCCTGAAACATTGCCCCCCCCCCCCAAAACATTCCATGTTTTATTTAAAAAGTGCAGACACATTCATTATAAAGTGGCCTGAATGTGACTTAAATAAAATCATACAGTCTGTCATTATTCACTTAAATATGTCAGTTTCTTTTCAGTTAATACTGCAGGTGTGTTCAAAGGGTGGCCCGGTGGCCATTTGTGGCCCATGGGTGTTGTTATTTTTTATTCACCTGCAGCACATTCTAAAAGTATTATTTAACATGAACCTAAACAACAACAAGAGCAACAATGGAAACCAATTTTACAGGAATAAAGTCAAATTATTGAGAGAAAATGGTAACATCTAATGAGAAAATGTAATTATTTTATGAAAATAAATTAGCAAAATTGTGAGGAAAAATAGCAATTGCAGTAGCACAAAGTTTAAATACTAAAGAAAGACACAAATCATATTATTATAAGAAATAAACTCAACAATAAATACGGTTTTATTTTTGTTTGTGGACAAAGTTATGTTACAATAAATTAGGTCAAACCATTATTAGAAGAAAGTCACAGTTGCATAAAGAAAATTTACAAGCACATGAGATGAAATAGCTTGTAATTTCAGGAGAATAAAGTCAAAATATTAAGAAAAAAGTAATATTCTTAAGAACAATTTAATTCATATTATGAGGAAAAATCTTTTATTTAATTAGCATAATGTTGAAATATTTAAAAGAATATACCTGTTTTAAAGTCATATCATTGTGACAAAATAATGTTTTAGCAAAATTTGGTTGAAAAAAAATTATAATATTATTGGAATAAAGTACAAATATTATGGGATTAAAAGTATCATATTACAAAGATAAAATTTACAAAGATTATTTAAGAAGAAAGTTTAAATATTTTTTTTTGGGGGGGGGGACAAAAAACTGCAAAAATCAAAGTTCATACTACTAATAGACTTTTTCACCTATATCAAAAAGCTGAGCTGCAGTTTTTTCTTGAACTATATCTAACTTCTTAGCATCTACAGTACATGCTACAAAATACCAAAGTGGTTCTTTGGAATCCTTTTATTTTTCAGGCCCACGGTGAAAAAGTCTGTCATTTGGACTAATATAGAGACAGCCCCTTTGGTGCATCATTATCCAAACAACAATTTAATTTGTTCATATAGCTGGGATGTCCAAAGTCCAAATCCAGAGTGGGGCCTGGGGGCCATTTAGCAAGCAAGCAAAAACGTGTAATGTATGAAGAAAACAGTCATACTAATAAAACGTCTTGCGACTGATAGCAAAAAGCTGGGATGCAGGCATTTTTTTCCTTTAAATATAAAAAAAAGGTCTCATCGTATATACAGTACGTGGGTTGGTTTTAGAAAACTGTAAAAGCGGCCCCTCCATCTTTTTATTTTTCCGGCATGTGACTCTCAATGAAAGAAGTTTTGACACCCTTGATGTAGCAGCACCAATGTTACTAAATATCCAGTCCATGTTTTCCATGCGACATGGCTTGCACTGGTACCTGCAGAGTGTGTGTACCTTTGAAACACACAAATCAGACTAAAACAGCATGAGAAGAACAAGAATGGATATTATATATATATTTGTTTTAATAAATTAAATATTCCTCACTGTGGCAGTGCAATGTCGTCCTGCATTAAAATCATACTGCAACAATTCTCAGTCTTTGTTTACTATCAGTGTTCTCTGGGCATTTAATCAGTCGCAACTGGACTGTCCAGGTTGTCATAGAAGACATTTCACTTCTCAACAGAGCAGGCTTCATCAGTTCATTGTCAAACACTAGGTAGAACACACACCAGTCAGACTAGATAGGACAGCTCTAGTCTAGTTCGGGCTCAAACAGTTGGTGGGTCACACACTAGTCAGAGTACATAGAGCTAGAGCTGTCCTATCTAGTCTGACTGCTTTTGTCGACCAGTCAGAAGAGATAGAGCTAGAGCTGTCCTATCTGGATTTAACATAAAAAAGGCTGGCATATTGTACGGTGGCACCGCAATGCAGCAGCATAATCCAGGCTTTATTAGTGTCAAGAATAGACATGTTTATGGGTGTCTCAATTACTCTTGTTTCTTTTGTATCTGCAGGTGGTCTTGGATGGTAATCCTCAAAAATACTGCGGCTCTACTGTACAGTAATCCCTCGTTTGTCATAGTTAAATGGTTCAGTGATAAGTGATTTTTCATCTAAATATGGTTTTTAACATCGTTAGAGTCCTTTGGACACGTATTACCCAATAAAGAAGTGAAAATAAGACAGAAATAGAAAATAATATAGACTCACACTTTACCTGTGGGAGATCTCCACCTAGTGACCAGTGTAGAGTACACAATATAACAATGTGTCTTTCAATGCGTTTTCTGAATGTGTTATGATTGTATTTTAGTTTATTCTGCCATTTTTATGCTACAAAATGCTTCATTTAGGCTAGAAAATACAGTTTGCTGAAATACGCATAGTTTTTGGCTAATAATAGGGCAACCACAAAACGGCACTGATTTCCATCCATCCATTTTCTACACCACTTACCCTCATTTGGGTTGCAGGTATGCTAGAGCCTATCCAAGCTGACTTTGGCCAGGAGGCGGGGTACTGTATTACTAATATCTATATGTCTGTGACTGCTTATTTGCCAAATCGTCATAATGTATAAGAACATTTCTCAATTGATTTACCTAATTTACCTATATGAAAGTGAAATAAATGTAAAAAAATAAAGTCAACATTTCAATGCTTTGAGTCTAGCACACTATGCATTAAATTACATTTATACTGTTTCAGACTATGGCCAGTCCAGGGTGTACCTCGCCTCCCGCCTAAAGTCATCTGGGATAGGCTCCAGCATACCCGCGACCCTAATGAGGATAAGCGGTATAGGAAATGGATGGATGGATGTTTCAGACTATTGCATGTGCAGCTGCTACAAGAGTGGATTGTTTTCATTCTTCCACACAGGGCACATAATATTTCAGAAGTGTTTAAGTATCATTCTTTTATATTACAAGCACGGAGTCTACAGAGATGGTGATGATTGTTAAACACAGGCTTGTTGGCAACTTCCTCATTGACTGAATCTGTAAAAGCTATTGATTTCCTTCCCACAGCATGGAGCAGTAATAAAGACAGACTTTCCTTGTAAATTTACATTACATGGTTCTCACCTATGAACAGTACAGCACAGTTGGAGGTCTGCATTCCCTACGCTGCTGAAAACAGACAAAACGGCTATACACATATTGTACCTACGTTGTGCTTAAATTAAACATTTTCGAGCATACAAATGACTAAAAATACAAAAATAGTGTATAGGACATTCAGAAGATGCATTCAAAGAAGTTGTGATGTGATGTAGCATTTGTCACTATGTGTCGGTAATGATCCGTGAGACACACAATAACCTTGAGACCTCAGACATGGTCACTGGAACAACTGGTTATTATGGCATCTCACACAACAGTCTCTAACATGGGCTAATGTGGCAGCCGGAACGCTGGCCAAGCTAAACTCAACTCTCAACCCCTGATGTCACTTCCAGTCTCATAGAACTGACCACATTTATAGCAACGTTTGCAAGTACGAGTCTGATTCATGTCTTAACTGGCTTATTTTTTAGTATTAGGTGTACTATACTGGGTAATGCCAGTGTAAATGTCACTATCAAAGTGGTAATGTATGCAAAGAGGGCTCTAATCATGTTAAAAACTCCACACATGGTCAGGTCACAGATGGTTATACATTCTCTAACAGCAACAACAACATTCTTGGGCAATGATTTAAAAGCATTGCATTTTTGTATTTTTCCCCTCACCTTTTTCTGCATGTTGCATCAGAAGGAATTTCCAAGCCAATGGGTGTGCTTTCAGCCAAAGCATGCAAAAGGTCCCAGTTCAAACCATTTGTTTCCCTCGCTTGAACGACATTTTATGAACCCTTTAATACCACATCCCACTTCACAGCTTATTTAGTTAACTAACCAACCACCTGTCCTTCCTCAGAGATCCCTCTAGGGCAACGTGCTGTAACCTTGGTGACCATAATCACACACACCCATACATCCTCTCTCCTTGTTCTTTTCACTTGCCTCGTTTTTTGCGGATGCTCATCCCACCCCCTTCACTCCATCCTCCTCCACCCATTTTAATACATTGCTTTAGAGAATGCTGCAGAGCAGGCTGCATGCAGAAACACAATAGTGTGATTGAGGGAAGGCACCAAATCACCTTGGGAACTTCACGTTATCGTCCAACCTTCATCCAAAGGGATGCTGATTAAGGGAAGTTTAAAGAAACCCCTGTGGGTCGCTATTGAAGAAAAAAAAAAAGAAAAAACATGTATTTATTTGCGAGGAGATTATTAAACGAATTTGGCACGATGAGCGGCTTGCTGAGATTTGGCCTTCAGAAATGCTGATGAGCACGATGGGGCATTTGCATTGTTTACATTGTAATCAAGGGCAGTCCTGTCTGCACAGATGTGGTTAAAGACACACACTGACCATGATGGATAAGTGACAGGGTGGTAAACAAACTTTTCCCCAAGACAGGTGGTGTTCTGTCGTGTGGGGGAACCATGTGAGTAGAACTGACATGATAATTTGGGCTGTTTGCTTAGGATGGACAGAGCAGTGCTGCAGCTCCTCAGGCGGCTCTGACTCAGACTGTGACGTCAAAGGCGTGTGCCGCATCAAAAACATGCACTAGGCTGCAACAGATGGACAGCAGTAAGAGCATTGTGGATTATAATGTTACAACATATACTGTGTTCAGTGCGGTACAAAGAAAAAGAAGACGTGTCTTTAAAACAACAGAATCATATGCTGTGTTCAGTGCAAGAGTAAAAAGAAATAATGTTGCGTAGGAAATTCAGATTATAGTGAGTGACTAAAATAACACTGGAAAAGCTATAACTTAATCAGAGTAATCTTGTGCCACTTTTGCGCCTTCACTCTATCACTGTTTTTCAAAAATATATTAATTAACAAATCACGATGTTTTGTGGTTGAAAACACCTTAGTAGTAGTCAGAAATATGCGTATTTAAGATAATTTACCTATGTTCTGCCTGTGGTTATGGTTTAATTTATTTCAAACATTTTACAGAGATTAATCCTATATCCCCTCTTCACATCAATTGCTACAAAATAAATTAATAAATTGCTCTCTTTGGTGTTGTACTGTGCGTGTCACTGAATGCAGATACATGAGTTTCTAATTTTGGTTAAGCAGGCCCTTTCAATGATGATATAAAAGTCAATGTTACTGAATGTAATGCTTCCAACTGCATGGTTCTTTTTTGTAGGTTGTATCCTCCATTGTCCTTGTTGTCATGGTAATATGACCTTTAATGTGTATCCAGATTGTTGGTATCTTTGACAACAGGCACTCTTGCTTCTCCTGGACCTCCATTTAGCTGAATGTAGATTTTACCGTTGGTGCTGCAAGTGCTATGTATCTTTCCCTGCTTCCTCAAGTCTCCTGATTTATTGGCGATGTCAGCGTTGCGTTTTGTCAGATGCTCATTAATGTAGACGTTTGTAGCTTTTAGCTTCTGTTCCGGTTCCTGTTTCAGCAGTGCAGTTTTGAATTCCTTGTTGGTGAACTTAACAATGGTGACAGGTGTGGTGTTGTTTCTGCAATACAATGGGATGCAAGTGTCGATAGGGTCAATGTCAACATCCACCTACTTTGGAAGTTGACAATCTGATGCTTAGTTGCTTCTTTCTCTTCCTCAAGAGTGGTGTCCGGGGCGGTATCATCTTGATATCATCCTGTAGAAGGTTGATATCATTGCATATTGCTCTATTTTCTTCTATAGGGTTTTTTCCTTCTTTTAGAGCAGGGTGCATGGCAGCATTGTCTTCCCATAATGCCTTGATGTCATCCAGCAGAAACTTGATTCCACTGCATAATGCTCTATTTTCTATTATTTCTGTATTATATCATATTTAGGGCTTTTAGCCTCTTTAAGAGCAGCATTTTCATCTTTCAAATCCTCACTTTCTTCTCTTAGTGTTTTGGTATCCTTTCTCAGTAGTCTATTTTTTTGATAAAGTTTATGACCTCACCATGGACTCCCGTGATAATTTTTTATGAGGATGTACATATTGAATCTGATGGCAGATACTTCAAATCAATCTTTGTTTGTGATTGTCAACACTTAAATTCCTGCTCTTTTTGTGCTGCAGTAAGCGCTTGTATCTCATATATCTCCTTCGAGGCTTGTGATGATATCCAATTTTTGCTCTCGGGAATATTTTCTGAGCCGAAAGGTGAGGGACATGGGGGAAACCAACCATTCATCTTCTTCTTAAAGGCGTGTACAAATTCTGAACTTGTTTTTTCCATTCGAGGTGTTGCCCTCCTCCTCATCCGACAGATGACCCTGTTTCTGATTGTTTCTGATCAAAAACGCTGCATTGATATGTAGTATTGTACACTGGCCACTGGGTGTCTACTTAGAACCTCCTTAAGATCCAACAGTGTAAAATGTAAATTCTCTCTTTTTCTTCTAAAAATTATTTTATATTTTCTGGACAGCAACAAAATGAATTCTTCGAAAAATTGAGGTGTATTTGCATTGACACATTTACAGACATTTATCATTCAACTTCAGCATCTTTGTTTCTGTGTATGTCTGAGTAAGAAATCAAGTTGTCATCACATTGAACTTTTTCAGATTGTAATTTGCGATTCAGCTCAGAGGTAAAATGAGCGGAAATTGCTACGTGCTCCGAAATTGCATTATCCCATTACATTTCAGTATGACGATCATTTCTAAAATTGTCAGGTCCTGATACATGGCTGCCGCCATAATATAGGCAAAATGTGCACTCAACAAGTGGCCAAGATGTGGAATAAACGGCTGTTAGACCCAATCATTGTTGCACAAACACATGCAAGTACATGTAAGATTTGCAATTTGTCTCCTATCCATAGGATATTCAAAATGACAGTATAATGAGGGAAAAACAGTGGTCCGCATTTCTTGCTGCCTTGATTGATGTGATTCACTGGCAGTATTTTATGGCTGACACTGGCCAAGTATCACTATGGCAACCTGTCTATGAAGCTCCACAATAGCATGTTGGCGCGAGCCGGGTCTTTTTATGGGGAGCACCTTTACCGTAAGTCGACGAACATGCGCGACTGTGTGGAGCGACTAAGTCCTTGAGATAAGTCGACATCATGTAGGACTGGCTGGCAGCAGACCTATACATTTGGAACATTTGGAACTTGATGAACCACCTTCTTAAACTCATATTTAAAGATGCTAAAGTAAAAAAGGAAAATGCATTTTTCTAGATAGGTGGATTTAATTATTTTTATTGTATTTTTTAGCTTCATATGAAATTGTTTCTGCCAAACAACCAGTGAAACCCGAGTCGGTTGAAATGGTTGAAGTCAATGTCAGTGTCAGAACAGACAGCTCGCGAGGTCATACTTTATTAATGTTTCCTTGCCATGCCAATCTAACATATGGAGCTGTCATCAACTTTCAAAGTGAACTTTTAAGCTGTGTGCATAACTGCATAAAAAAAAAAATCAATTCTTGCCAATGTAAAAAAAAGGGCTGATGACAATGCAAGATGCAATCAGATACAATTTAAACCAGACTCTTGTAGGGGGTGTGCAAGCACACCTGTCATGAGAAAATCTGCTGCTGACTCCCAGATAGATGAGAGACAAGACACCTTCTTTGAGAATAATGAGGCATGCAATTTAATAAAACTTTCCTGCAAGGAGACAAATCAATGCAAAAATGTTAGACCATATATGCTAAAATGTTAGTTAATATAGGAAACCATACATGTGAGGGGGAGGGGGGGGACAGATAATCATAGCAAGTCGGTGTGCCATCGGTGTGTATCTTAGTAAAGTACACATGTATGTTTGTGGATAATTATAACTAAAATTAGTAAAATCTAATGAAATAATGTACACAAAACAATTTATAAGTGGTATAACAAAGTATATTTTCTGGACAGCAACAAAATGAAATCCATTATGAGGCACTCGGTGAAAAAGCAAATGTGGTTGAAATTATATTTTTATAAATATCATTTTTGTCAGCAATTCCTTCAGTGAGTTGTCAGCAATGCATGTCATTATGCTTTTCTGCACCTCATGCCTTAAAGTCTATCCATCCATTTTCTATACTGCTAATCTTGAAAGCAACTAGCTCGCTTTGAGGCCACAGTGGCTAACCACACATCCACTGCACTGCCTTTTTCAATGCGGATGTCATGTTTTTGCCTGGAAAATACCCATGGGCATGGGCAGGGCACATCCAGCAGATCTGGGAAACACATTAAAAGCAGAATGAAAAGGCGGAGGAAAGGCTGTACATTTATGGCCTCTTTTTACCATATTAATTCACTTCCACTAATCCTTAGGCTGCTCTAAATGAAACTCTAATGGCTTTGGTGGTCATCTTGATATCATCTTATTATTTCCCGTCTGCTGTTTGTGTGCGTGTGTTTATTATCATTTCTGATGGGTGACCATCAGTTCAATAAAGAGTGCTGTGAGCTTAAAAAATAAGAACAACAGTATATGGAAAACCAAAGGAAGGACGTGGACACAATCTGTATCTACAGCTACTGGGTAAGCAAGTATTGAGTCAAGATAGATAACATCTCAAAGCTATCCAGCTACAGTATGTGTCCTTACTTTACCATAGTTCAATCTGATGTATGTTCTGTGTGTGGATCAGTGGTGACTCTGGCTTATGCTTATATCTGGATGTAACAATAAATAAGATACAGTAAAATGATACAGAACACACGCAAGATGATAGGGCGCCTGTTCTATGAAATTACAGCCCATAGTGTTGCTGAACCTAGACCTAACCAACTGCAGCAACCTCGTACCTATTTGCTTAATTAAATCTAGGTGACTGATTTTTGGCCAGGCAGTGTATATAACATGGAATATGAAAGTCTAGATTGCAATAAAAATGGTCATTGTCATGAAAATATAACTTTTTTTAATTGCAAATGAAAAAAATGTGTACTCTGTGATATTAGTAGTGGGGGTAGTAAAATATTGTGACTGTGAAATAAATACCTGGATTCTTGACTGAGGAGGGGACGTTTCCTAGATTCCCATTGTTGTTTGTAGATTATGTTGCATAATTAATTAATTACTAGTATATACATTAATTACATGGATAAACAAACAAGTAAATGACAATTATTGGAAAATTCATTCAAATTTTATTTGAATGAATGCAACCAACAACCCCGGTTGAATTAACAGCAGGTTAACCATTTCTGCTTTCATTTTCGGCATTCAATACATTTTACATAAAAGTACAGTAAGTGCATCCAACATCTCAACAGTAGGGCTACCTGCTACTTCTGCTTTTGTTTTTCAACACAAACACAATACAATATGAATATCAAAATAAAGCCACCCAACATCCAACATCTCTTCAGGTTGTATTAACAGTTGGTTTACCTGTTACTTTTGCTGTGCTTATTCAACATAAATAACTAGTGTAGGTATATTTAATAAATATGTAAAATCAAGTCTGTGAATAATTCCACCTGATAAAAAGTTAGAGAAACTTTCCATAGCAGGAAATAGTGTCTTTGGTTCCCATCGCTTTAACATTGAGTCAAAAAAAAAGCTGTGACCCACAAACCGTGGTACAACTGTACTACAAAATATATAATAACTTGGGCTGTGACATTTGTTCTAATTCTAACATACTTTTTTCAACATTTAAAAGTCCAGGGGAGAAAATCAAGAAAATTGAAGAAAATCAATTTTGAAGTAGGCCAAGCACTAGCAATGCAGCAGCATTCTGTATTTCTTTCCACCCCACACTACAAATTTCAAGAACACAGTACTTCCGGGCAAAATGAACATATTTTTGCACAATGAGATTTTAATTACATTTCATCTGCAGATAAAAGTGAATTCATATCCTACATACCTTTTATCTTGTCCTGAAGCTCCAATCCACGAGTTTGAAAGGCTTAACATATGAGCGATGTGGTCCAAAACAGTATAAATCCGATACAAAATTAGAGAGGAAGAAGTAATCTATTGAAAAAACATGTATACAAATGAAAATACACTCGACATTCTATGAAAAAAATTGACATTGACTCTCCTAACAGAGCGCACATGCTCAGTGTTTGCACCGCCAAAATACGGAGATTGTAGCATTCCTGCCTGCTGCTGCAAGGGGGTGCCTGGACGGTTAGTGTTATGTGAAATCCCATGGCGCTTTTTGCCGTGTTGGCGTGGTATTTTACCTGACGTTTACATATCCTACAAACAGCGAGCGGCTTATTTAGAAGATCTCACTCTTTGCAAATGCCTAAGTGTTTCCACACACTGGACCAAAATGGTGGCTTAATTACTTGCCACTCTGCCATCCGCCATATTGCGTGTTGTTGTAAAAGTACTAAAAAAACACACATCCATATAAATCCTGCTGTGCTCAATTACTATTTCCTAGTATCGATGCAAACAATTGATTACCTTGCGATTGATATATGTTGTCCGGAGTGATTGATTGATGTAGTTGGATCATACATTGACACACCAACGTACTGGATCAATTAATACACCCTTACTTAAAACCAAGCTTTGCTGTAATTGCAAATGGCAAGTTTAATGTCCGAAGGAAACACCGAAGACACCGTCAGAGCGAGCAAGCTTGTGACTGCAGCCACCGATGCTTGTTTACTCGCTTCACAGCGTGGTTTGATGAGGTCCTCATTTGCGTGCCGGTAAATACAGACCTGGTCAAAATCTTAAGACTCTTTGAAAATTTTCTAGAATTGACCTTTTGCACATTTGGATCATGATGAGGTTTTAAGTAGAGCTACAATAAACAAAAGCAAGAAGGCGTGTCTGACAAAATGCACTTTGAAAAAGTAATTTATTGAAAACAACAATTAAACTGAAATAGGCTGTTTATCAGCTGATCAAAAGTTTAAGACCATCGCTCAAAAAATAACAAAAAACTCTCCAAAGCAGAACAAAAAATTTTCTCGGTAGGACTCGGTAATGAGTAGCTACACTGTTTTTGTTAATCACTTCCAAAATTGGTTTGGGCATGCTTGATGCGAGTGTTTCCAGGAAGCTAGTGGGGACATTGCTCCAAGATGGCTTCACAAAGAGCATCAACTGTCTGGAACTGATGGCCATTTTTATAAACTTCCCTTGCCATCCATCCCCAAATGTTTTCTATTGGATTTACATCACATGCAGGATGGTCCAAAACAGTGATGTTATTCTCCCTGAAGAAGTCCTTCGTCAAGCGAGCATTGTGAACTGCAGCGTTGTCCTGTTATAAAACCCAGCTTGAGGGCCCTCAGTCATGAGGGATGCCCGCTGCAACATCCCGACGTAACCATTTACATTTACATTTACATTTACAGCCGCCAGCGAACATCAAACGTGGGACATTGAAAGGTGGAAAAAAGGTGTATTCTCTGATGAGGAAAAAATGTAACCTTGACGGTCCAGATGAGTTCCAACGTTACTGGCATGACAAGGAGATCCCACCTGAGATTTTTTCCACCTAGTAAAGTGGAGAGGGATCCATCACGATCTGGGGTGCATTGTCATTCAGTGGAACACTGGAGCTTCAGGTGGTGCAGGGTCGTCAGACGGCGGCTTTTTTACAGCATTTCTATATTTGCAATGGTAAATTGGACTTTAAATGCACATAGGACTCCGCCATCCTTTACAAACTTTAAATGCACGTAGGACTCCGCCGTCCCGTTTTACTTGTCATTGACTAGTATTCAGGTTTCAACAGTAGGTTAATTCATGTACTTGTGACCCTCAGTCACACTTTCCCTTTCCCTTAAGGAAATTCAATTCACCCCGGTTGTCTTCTTCCTTCGGTATCTCGTCAACCGTCAGACCCCAGCCAGTGGGGCAAAAAACAGTCCCGGAAAGAGTCTAGTTTGCCATGGCCACGATTTTATTAGTCGTCGCCCCCTCAGCTGGAATCCTCGGGTATATTGAGATCCGGCTCGACGGACCAAGTAAATGTCAGGTTCTAGCAACCTAACATAACACCGTGAATAAACAAGAAAGAAGACAACAGGTATGGTTTTTTTACTCTCAAGGAGAACGGACAGAAATGTACTCAATTACATTCTCCAGTCGCTCAGAAGACATTCTGCCTTCCTCCTCTTTTTTTCTCTTAGGGTGTTACCTACTTACATAAAACACGTTGTAGCACTTAAAGGGAGGGAATTCATACAAGTTGCAATGTGTCAACACGGTCTTTTAATCTAACGGTGTGAAGGATAAATGTGCTAATCATTAGAACAGAATCTTTAAAGCGATATCGAAGGTCAGGGTGCCCCGACCTTCTCTTCTACAGCTACATGATTTAATTGCTGAGCACACACACATAAAAATATTATGACAGCGCAAGTTATAAGATGTTTCTTAAGAACTAATGTGTATAGGAGCAAATAAATGATAACATGTATGTACGTTTTCCAAACACAAAGCATTGGTATATTTTCTTGTAAGTTGCTGTTTAATGTGTGGGCAGTGCTGTTCAGCATGCTGGTTAGAGCAAGCATTTGGAGTCAATTGCATAGAATAAGAAACTAGCAAATGGAATGTCTTGTCAAAGGAGTCTTCTGTGTTGACATGCAAATAAATGGCCAACTGAATTACAGCCATCCTGACGTGGATTTTTTTAGCTTCCAATACAGTACTTTTATGGTAGGACTTATCAGTTGACATGGTTGTAAATCAGTGTGCGGCACTTTCCCTGCAGGCTCCCGGCACCACGACAGAGGAGTCATCCGCTGTGGCAGCGAGCCGAATATCCACCGTCCAACGTGAAACTAACTTAATCCCGGATATGTCTGCATGGTAGTGTTGCGTTTGCTCCTTCATCTGGGTGGCAGGAGTCAAGCGGCAACCAGCTTTTTAGGTGCATTTACTGCACCTATCATCAAAGTGTGGACCCGAATCACGTCAACCAGATCGGCGGAAGCCGATCTTTTCCGATCTTGAAAATACAGCTGATCGGTGGCTGATACCGATCCTGAAGATCGGATCGGGACATTGCTAATATATATATATACAGTATATAAAGTATGTATATATTAATTTGTAATGTTACATTATGATTTTGTGGTGGCAAATCACACTTCCATTTCAGTTTCTGTGTCCTGTGACTGTGAATGTACCATATGAGACGTTTTTAAGTGGTTGTTGCTTGTTGTTCAGTAAAAGTTTTATACCACTTATCCTCCCTCCACTCCTGTCTCACTTGCATCTCCACATTAAGTGACCCTAAACATGAGTAAAATGTTAACTGACAACGCTTGTGTTATCTATGCGTGGCGTATGGCGACACAGCACACGCCTGCGATTTCAACACATCAAAGCCCAGTTTTGTAAAGAAGAACACGGGACGTCACAAATTATTTCCTCCACTTTCTCTCATATTGTAGAAATGGTAGGGTGCAAAATTTTAGTGGTTTTGAAACCGTGACTTTAACCAGTCATGCCTAGTTCCTATATCGGGGCAGGGAACCTACGGCTCGGGAGCCATATGTGGCTCTTTTGATGACAGCATCAGGCTCTCAGACATTTTTTAGCACAATAAAATTTGGATTTTTTTTGCTGATATTTTAAAGTAAAATTTGAGTTAAAATAACGTTCCAAATATAAAACTTTTTTACGCATTTGAGTCCAGCCAATGCCAACTCATTCAATTATTCATTCATTTTCTGTACCGCTTATCCTCATTAGGGTCATGGGGATGCTGGAGCCTATCCCACCAGACTTTGGGCGAGAGGCGGGGTACACCCTGGACTGGTCGCCAGTCAATCGCAGGGCACATATAGACAAACAACCACTCACATTCATACCTATGGACAATTTAAAATCGCCAATTAACCTAACATGCATGTTTTTGGAATGTGGGAGGAAACCGGAGTACCCGGAGAAAACCCACACACGCACGGGGAGAACATGCAAACTCCACACAGAGATGCCCAACGGAGATTTGAACCCAGGTCTTCCAGATCTCCTGACTGTGTGGCCAATGTGCTAACCACTCAGCCACCGTGCGGCCCCCAATGCCAACTGTCCTTCCAATATTTTCTGGGTCAGACACCAAAATTCCATTATTATTGGATAATACAGTAGCCTTCTCGAGTCATTGAGACGTCAAAAAGTGAACTTCCCTCCGTTAATGAAACATTCAGCTAGCTAAATCTGCAGAGCAAACCCTTCGACCAAAAAGATGGCCAAAAATAAAAAAATAAAATAATAAAGAGACACCAGAAGTTGCATTAATAAGTAAGAATAATTTTATTTATTATTGGTGAGCTTCAGTATAACAACATTATCAAAACAAATACATTTAGAGACTTATTATACTGTATTCTAAAATTGTTGATCTTATTTAGAATGCACACATTTAATTGTATACAATGTGAGAGCCATATTATATTTTTTAACATGATATTGCTCTGACAGAAATATATTTAAAATATTGATTTTCATGGCTCTCTTAGCCAAATATTTTTCCAACCCCTGTCCTATATTATCTTAAATTTTAGCATGCGTAGTCACTTTTGCTCGTCTCAAAAGTATTTGCAGATTTTTCCTTGACACTAATGCACAATTTGGATCACACTATACACCTTAAGCTCATTTTAAGCCTGATGTTAAATTTTTGCCTTGATGATGAGCTGATGAATCTTACAGTTGACATGGAGTAAGTAGATTTGGTGGCTTTTTTCTTCACTACGATTCCACCAAGTGGATAAACAGTCTGTATAAGTAATAGCATCAGTGCAAGGGTACACACACGGAAGTGCTGCTTTGTGTGTGTACAGTATATGCTGGATTTGCAATGGTTTTGGCACAAATCCGGCTCCAGTAAACGCTGAAGGTCACAGCCTGATGAGGCCATAAGGACCACATCGTCTGAAAACAGAGACGAGATCCTAAGGCTGTTGTTTATGGTGTGTAACACAGTGTTCTTGTGTTAGAGGAGCTGAGTGCGAGGCAGACAGAAAGATGACATCCTTAATTCAGAGTTGAGTTTTTACTTGGCGAGGGTTATGGCTATAACAGTAGTCCATGTTAGGTATCATTGTGCCTGTAGTGAAACAAGTCAAACCTGCAATAAAATTATATTGTTCTGGCAATCAAGTCTGGTGGTAATGTATCACACCAAATAATACAGTAACATTATTGACACCTAGTGACTAGTGTAGAATACTACATATCATCACTACGTCTTTAAATGTCTTCCTAATGCATTTATGTATTTGAGTTAATTTTAAAATGTCACGCCCTGCATGACTTATTTCATGGCAGCTTGTTTATTTCTCTGTTTATGTTAGTTTCCATTTCCATGCTTTTATTTTGGATTACTTCCTGTTTTGTTCTGTTCTGTTTTCTGTTTTCTGCTGCCTTTACTTTCATGCTGTTACATATCTGCCGCTAATTTGTGTGGTAATTATTTAGTTCAGCCGGTGGCATCTTTCCTTTGATGGAGCATTATTTGTTGTAGGCTCTCATGTTGATTTCTTGTGCCTTCTGTGTGGTTGTTCCCATTTTATTGGAGAGGATTTATTGGAGTGCTCACATCCCTATAATCGATATGTTTAAGTATTATCGTAGTCATCTTACTCCAGTGGTACAGTGTCACCCCCTTTCCTTATTCATGTTTTGATCAATGAAGGTCCCCTCTGTAGTCGACTCCAACCCTCCGGCAGCTACAGTGGGACCAACAAAGCCAAACGACTTACTGTGCCTGTGCTTGTGAGTGTGTGTGTGTGTGCGTGAAAAGATGCTTGTATTTCTCAATCAAAGCCATTAGTCCAACAAAACATCACTCTGACAGACAGTTGTCTAGTACTATTGATAGGCATGCTCATAACGAGAATTGCAATTGAGATGTAGAGACGTTAAAAATGGCTCTTGCCTGACTCTCACCGGGGTGGTAAAGAAAAAACAACACAGCCAAATTTACATCTAATGCTCATGTCAGTGTACGTTAAAGGGGACCTTGACTGTTCAGATATGTATGTTTTACAAGATCACATTTGTTCTCAGTTGTTTAAATCACAGACAGTACAATGAATGTTTAATTTAATTAGGGTTTTCCACTTTCACTTGTATAAATGAGCATGAAAGTAAAGGTCAGAGTCGTGATGAAGCGAGAGTAGGATGCAATAGTTTTTATTCCACTACTATGTCAGCTGAGAGGGAAGTCGCATGTAAACTGCTCAGCTTTTTGTCAGCAGCTGTCCAAGGTAAGCAGATGTATCGCTACAGGAGGTCATCATTTTATAAACAGGTTCTGTTTCTTCGACACAATTTTTGTGTAAATAATACCTATATCAGCATCTATATCACTCATGCGGGAAACAGAACACACAAAGGACATATAAAGTACATGAATAAAAAGGATACACACAAACTTGAATAGGAGCAGATCCTTTATATTATAATATATATTTATAATAAATATTGTCCAAGGCTAGTCTGGAGGAATAACCTCCTTTTCTCCTTGAAGATCTCCTTGCAACAATGCAAAGAATCCATTATCCTCTAGTATTCAGTAGTATTTCATCATAATGATGGTCCCAACAGTTGAGCAATTGGGACCAGAAGAGCCAACAATATTTGAAGGAGTATCTCCTTTTGTACAGTTTGGTGCCTGAGTGTCTCACCAAATATTATAATAACATTACTGACACCAAGTGTAGAATACTACATATCATCACATCTTTGAATGAGTCTACTGAAAGCCTTATACAGTAATTGCATTTTATTTCATTTAGCCATTTTCATGCTTGAAAATACTTCATACTTGAAAGCTGGTTTAAATATGCATATTTTCAGACTAATAGGTTGTATTCAACTAAAAAACAGCATGACTTATTCATTAATATATTTTGAAAAAAAACACGATAGAATGAAACCGTGAAATTCAAACTGATTGATTACTATTAACATTTATCTACTGTACTGTTTTCAACTGTTTTTTTCCATATGATTTAAATAAACACATTTCTGCAAATTTCCTGATCAAATACAGGGCGGAGAGCTGACATCTGAGCCACTGATTGTGGAATCCATGAAGTGGATTAGATGCCGTGTGCCAGTGTGTTTGTCAACATGTTGCCAATATGTGTAATGCGGAAACCTGTATTATACACCATGACGTTCTACAGCCTGTGTAATGTTTTTAATGTGATGTATTCTTGCTAATCAGAAAACTGCAAAGAAATGTAATATGTTGAGGTGCTCGGTGAAGTGGGTGCACATGGGCTGGCATGTGCCTACCTTCATTCATTCATTCATTTTCTATACCGCTTGTCCTCATTAGGGTCGCGGGGATGCTGGAGCCTATCCCAGCTGACTTTGGGCGAGAGGCGGGGTACACCCTGGACTGGTCGCCAGTCAATTGCAGGGCACATATAGAAAAACAAAGACATACAACCATTCACACTAACATTTATACCTATGGACAATTTAGAGTGGCCAATTAACCTAACATGCATGTTTTTGGAATGTGGGAGGAAACCGGAGTACCCGGAGAAAACCCACGGACGCACGGGGAGAACATGCAAAGTCCACACAGAGATGCCCAACAGAGATTCGAACCCTGAACGTCCTGACTGTGAGACCAACGTGCTACCCAGTCATCCACCGTGCGGCCTCGCATGTGCCTACCTCTGAGATTGAATTATGATTGAAAAAAAAACTCCATAGGAGTCAGTAACTCACCAGTCAATGGAATGTTTATTTTTGTGATTTAACGCTAAACCTTTATAATAATGTCATCATATTCTGATTCTTTGTATTTTCCCCTAAAAGGGTAACCAAAATATTTGGAGCGCTCAATATGATGTATGAGGTTTCACCCTACAAACAATCCAAACAGAGTACATTTTGATACTGTTCTTTTATTAGAATATGCAGTTGTGCACAATGAATTATCTTGTGGATTAATTCTCCCTGATGCAGGAGAGTGGATGATTCCAAAAGGCCCAAAGTGTAAAACAAAGGAAGTGAAAAATCTGCATTTGCACTTGTTCCGCATCAAGTCAGCCAAATCCCTGATTAATCATTCTGGGGCATGAGTATGTTATTGCAGCTCACTGACTCCATGGTGGCAATTGTGCCGTATTTCTTTAGATGAGCTCCCTCAAATGTACAAACCTTCAGTTGCCGCTGAGACGAGAATGAGACTTGAATAAGACTAGGTGTAGCGGGCATTGACTGTCGTCCTTTAAACAACAAAGCTGGTGCCACACAAGGATAAATCAATGACCATTCAATCCCAAAACTATAGAATAAGCACCATGCTGCCTACTTGGATCAAGTACTGAAAGTGGTATAACAAATAAGTGTGAATGGTTGTTTGTCTAGATGTGCCTTGTTATTGTCTGGTGACCAGTCCAGGGTGTACACTGCTGGGATAGACTCCATCATACCCGCAACTTTAGTGCAAAAAAGTATAGAAAATGGATGAATGTATTTGTTGAAGGTGACCATCTGATTGCAACATGTCAGTTTGATTATTTAAAGCATTTTACTTTGAGCCTCAAATGAAGCATGTATTTACTGTCTACCTTCATTGAGGGCTCTCCCTCAATCATTCTTGTTGCACTGTAAACAAATATGTCGCTCTTGTTTTAATACATTTAGAAAACCTTTAAAATTATGTAATCAATAACTATCGGCCCTTCTCCGATAGCAATGCAGTCCAAAGTACAAAGAAAAAGGCTAGAAAGGAGTGATAGCCTTTGCAAGAGCCTGGTATATTTGTATATACAGCAACCCATGTGGCACTTTATCCCAAACTTTCCTGCATTAAAATAGTGAACAGACAGACGTATATCACTCTTTTATATCTGCATTCAGTTGTTTGGTTAAAGGAACCATAAACTGCCTTTTCTTTAATTGGAATGCTTTGAGGTTGGCCCCTCTAAACTCAAAATAGGATATTTCCTGTCAGTGTGGAATGCTTTGTCAATCCAATGTAGGTTAGTCACAAGGCAAGATCATTTAGACACATTTTAGAACAGCATCCATAAGCAATGAGAGACAATAATTACATAATGAAAGCATACAAATTCATCCATTATAAAATACCAGGAATAGTTAACTGTTAGATCATTAAAATGGGCCGAGGGAACAATTGGAAACATATGAAGCCATCTCCCTGCCTCTAAAAATGGTCAATATCCATAAAGGCCTCCTCGTCGATGCAGTAGTAAATGCAGCAGTTTGCTATCAAGGCAACAAATAACATGCCACCTTTTCTCCATGACCTTCTGTAGGCCACCCTCAATCCCTGGTCTCTGGGTAGTGGTGAGATGGACAACACACAAGTGCCTCCTCATGTGCTCCCAAACATCATTGACCTTTGTCAGCTCCCTATAGGAACTCCAGTGTAAAGGTCTATATCTACAAGACTTAACCTAACTCGTTCTACCTACCATCTCTTTCCCCAAGGCCACAATCTATCACATCTTCCGTCTCACTCAAGGCTAAAGCTCTTTTTAAAGCTGCCAATCTAAGCCAAGGAACACTTCGGTGGCTGAAGACAAATGTCCCAAACAGGAAAGTGTAAGTTAACAGGTACTGTCAATCAATGTCCCTAGAGGCGACAAGCATTCTAAGCATTCCCTGCACTGAATCTTTACTGTTGCCACTTTGTAATTCTGACCACCTGAGCAGGCAAAAAGTATGACCTGAGATCAGGGAAAATTGTGGCAGCGAGAGTAATGCTATTCACAATTCCCTGCACAAACCAAACACTTTCTTCGCTTTATGAATAAAACTTAACTTGACTCTTAACTGAAATGTTGCCTTGGTTTGCGTACATCTTCTATTTTGCATACCGTTTGACACATATCTTCTCGTTTTATTACAACTTGTCGTTTTGCACTGTGTGAGTGCAGCTGTCTTCTTTATGTATTTTCACCAAAAAAGGCCTTGTTAGTGGCCGATTACCCTGCTGATACATGGAAACAGAATGCGGAAGTCTGCACTGTCGCCCGTCTATGATGTCATCAGCTGTTGATTGCAGTAACATCGTAACTAACACTGTTACACAGTCTGTAGTTTTCTTTTGATCACAGTTGCAAAATAACTCACATTTGAGGCAACAAAAGTTGCAAGTGCCAGCATTTTGATAAAAAGTTGAGAAAGACCATTGAATTCAACAACTAACTCACAACAAAACGCAAAAGGTGGCGTCTGTCTTGATCTCGCTGCCATATCGACATCTTTGTAAGAAAAAAAATCACAGCAAAAGTGATTTTAAAATATACTTTTCATTTGTCATTTATACAGTATGTATTTCAAAATGTTTTGGCCTAAAAAACTATAATTGTAAAACAATATATCAAAACATGGTTTGTGTTAACGTGTTAGGCTTCATGGAAAGCGTAAATTGGCTTTACGTTACGGGACAAATTAATTTTATTTTTGAGTACGTTTTGGTTTGAGTCAGACTTTTTTAAACGGATTAACGCTAACCAAGGTTCCACTGTTTTATATTTTGGAAATAATTCGCCTTTTGTTCCTGCACCCAAGTTTATATTAAAAAAAACAATATAGTGTATGCTTTGCAATTTGGGTAGTAAAAAGTCTGATTAATGTACAGTGGAATCTCGGTCTTCCTAACATTGGATTTTCAACAAATATTTTTGATAAGAATTGTCTCAGTTTTCATACACTGTCATGGCCAAACAGCGCGACTAACAAACTACTCTCAGTCCAAACAAAGCATGCATGTGTAGGTGACCCAGTCCTTGAAGAATGTATAGTGGTTCTTTTAGAGTTGGACCACCATAAACGGATTCCAGCCAAGAAATCATTTAATTAACTTTATTATTTATGTGCTGTTGTTGTTTGTTTTTTTTTGTTCATGGAAATNTAACATTGGATTTTCAACAAATATTTTTGATAAGAATTGTCTCAGTTTTCATACACTGTCATGGCCAAACAGCGCGACTAACAAACTACTCTCAGTCCAAACAAAGCATGCATGTGTAGGTGACCCAGTCCTTGAAGAATGTATAGTGGTTCTTTTAGAGTTGGAACACCATAAACGGATTCCAGCCAAGAAATCATTTAATTAACTTTATTATTTATGTGCTGTTGTTGTTTGTTTTTTTTTGTTCATGGAAATGATAAACAACTCTAATCTTTCTCCTTTCTTCCCTCAATGAAGCGCAGTGCGCAAATGGCTAATGAGGCATTCAGGCGCACTGCATATTTTCAGAAAAATCTCAGCTTTTTCAAATTAAATATGTTGCAAAAAAATTGCATGTGCCAGAACGATAAATACAGTGAGAAAGAGCTGCAAGAATTCAAGAAAGATGGGAACCTTAAACACATGTTGCAAAGGGGACACATAACAGCCTGTGTACCAATGATTGTATGTGCTACTGAAGTTTAGAATAAAATTCAAGTGATGTTAAATTTTCATTTATCCATCTTATTTGTCATTTATACGTATTTCACTACATACAATTATTCTGTATGATTTAACATTATTTCTGGGTGTCTGGAACTAATTTAATTGATTTACATTGGTTTTTTTTTTCTAAATTAATTCATTTTTTTGTATGCCTTAAGTTTTTGGTCTGTTTTTGTCTGACCTTTTAGAACAAATTAATGACGAAAACCAAGGTTAGACTGTATATGATTTTGTCTGCATTTTGATTCTGATTGGTGCATGGATAATTTTGGGACTTTAAAGTCTCATTCAGAAAATCTGTGGAGTCAGGGTTACAGAATAAAACATGCTTCAATAAAAAAAAGCATGAAAATTTAATTACTTTATATTGACATGGGTGGGGTTTTGCCTGGAAAATATCAATTTATGGAGTTTTGTAACAATAAACACATTTTAAAGCTGCAAAACAGTGCTTACATGCATGAATACACTTATGCTTTCTATGCTCATGTTTTTGGTTGTTGTGTTAATTGTCTACTGCTGTAGTGTGACAACAGAATGTAGTGTTTTCCTCTGCTTCATTATTCATGTGCTCAAGGAGAGGCGTCGTGCCATCTTTGGTTTTGGCTTGTTTTGTTTAGCGTCCCCTGTTAGACGGGCCCCATCTACCCTTACTTCTCACTTTATAAATTCTTAATCAACAGCCTGCATTCTTCTACAACCTAATTTTGGTGGCTTTTTGCCTCCACAGCACACTGAGGAACAAGTTCAGTAGGATATTTTGTACACACAAAACAAAAGAACATTCAAACCTGCCTTTCAGTGTTATTTTGAGTAGTTATTAGGGATGTAACAGTGCATTAACATCACAGTTCGGGGGGGCTCGCCCCGGGGGGTAATCCAATGTAGAGCCGCTACTGATTATATGGTATTTTTAAAATGTTACCTATTTACGTTGAATGAAATGCTTTTTTCTGCCTATTTTCAGAGTAAAAAAATTGTATACCCTACCAAACCCTACAAACTGTATCTGTAGAACCCTTTAACCACAGCCAAAACAAATAAAATTAAATATTAAATCCAAATACACAGTCGTTAAGAAATACAAGCACATAGCATTGCATTTAGGTAACATATAACACAACAATGTCAACATAAATATAAAGTCGGTTCAAGGCACTAGCTGAGTTAAAAGCCAAAAAATGGAATAAAAAAAAACAACAAAATCCTGAAATCCTGTGAGGAGATCCAATGTAATATATCTAAAAATAACACATTTTATATTTTCCATAAATAGCCAGTAAAAACAAGCTGTGGGTCGAAAATAGTTCTAGAGCTGTACTGAACAATGCTAGCACAGTTTTATAGTTTTATGCACTTGTACTGTATGTGGCTGTTATGAAACTTTGAATGAAAAACCGAAGACTTTACTGTCGGAAGAGCGTCCCCAGGCCCTGGATTCTCCTTGCCACTCTCACTAGTTAGTTTTTGTCCGCCTAAATCCCCACTTCTGCGACAAATTTAATGTGATTGATATTCACAGTGTTATGCTTGCACTGACATACATCTAATGGGGCTTTCTTCTTTTTTTGTCAAGGACGCACAGGTACAGTAAACAACAAGAGAGCGATAGACTCCTCTTGGATAATCATTCATCTCAACAGAATGCACTGGGGCTTCAGCCTGGTGAGCGCAAATTGGAATTTAATTAATCACCAGACATTCGGCATGAACTAAAGTTAGGGGAATACTTAACTCCTCAGCAAGTCAAAACAGCATCAATCGAAACCACTTTCCAGCCTCATTTGACAAGGTATCTCAAGGGTGAATTGCAGCACGGCTATTAAAAATGCTCAACTCTGTGTTAAGTTATGAGAGTACACGTTCTCATAAGTCAGAAGCTGGCACCAAACCATTGCCATGCGAGAGGATAGGTGACATTCACTCAATTGCGCCAGCCGTAATTTGATGTTTGCCACCATTAGCTCCTAACAAACCAGTCGCTCCAGGGCGTGTCCTGATAAAAACAGAGTGGCAGGACAAGGGCAAACAAGAACACCAAATACAATCCATGCAATTATAGCGGTGGTAACATTAGCCCATCTGATTTGATAATGTCAAAGCACACAAACACATCACTCGTGGGTTGCCAACAGCAAGAGACACAGGTGGAAGGTGAAACTAAAACATGGTGGTGTATGTGATGAAGTGGGAGACGGTGAGCGAGAGACAGCCTTTAAGAATTGGGGACATACAAAATGTAGTCTTGCTTTCTGAGGTAAGCGTGTGTTAAGCGCAGGACACAAGTGGACTTTGAGCGACAGTTCCTATCACCGTGAAATCTCAGGCAGGGTGGTTACATCTTAACTCATCTTAAATCTGTCAGGACCTGTTTTATTCCCAGTGTAGCTGGATCATAATGGGTTATGACAGGACATGTCCTAAGGAATGAGGAAATATGAGATACAGATGTCGTATTGTTATGTAATTTTCTCTTGCCCCACAAATACACTGCACAAATGGGCAAAGCACCGCATATGACAACACTGTATGTTATTCAGCACAGTACGACATTACAATTGGTCAAACATGATTGTTTGCTAAAAAAAATATAACCATTTGTTTTGGGGGTTTTGGGACCCCCGAAAGGGAGGAATTTTACAGCACTGTAGAATCAATGTTTTTGTGAACTGCACTGAAGAAGTGGTCAACTTGACCTGAAGTTGTTTAATCCATAGTGTGTTTTGCTAAATTCTTTAAGTGTGAAGTATTCCCCGGTACATACAAGTTATGAACTTTTACAGCCTGGAAAGTGTCAAATCTTTTCTATTCAGGTTTGTTAAAAAAAAAAAAAGTTTTGTCAAAGTTGACCCTTTATTAACTCGTTAAGGGAAGTTGCCTTTAACGGCGCTCATTTTTTTGAAGCACATTTAACGTGTGGACGTCCTGTTTGACCCTCAGCCCACACCATAGTGAAAAAGTACCAGTGACTATGGAGCTACAAGTGGGAGCAAATACTGAGCAAAAATTGACAATGATTGGTAAATTTAGTTTCAAAGCTTTGGCAGATGGTTCTCGGAACAAAACCAAAGTAATTTGTATCTACTGTCGCTGCTGTTTGGATTGTCATGGATAAGCGGCATAGAAATGGATGATGGGTGGACGTCCACCTGCCCTATTTGTGTCAAATATGCAGATTAACAAATTTTACCTTGATGTATTCCCACGTAGTATCAGCATTTGGGACCAAATATGAGGTGAAAGAAAAATGGTAATCTATACAGTGTGGAACAATGTTAAAAGGTGCGTTCAATGACTGTCAAACATAGTGGGACAAACCGCCCCTCGCATTGAACATGCAAAAACTTGGGAATTTCTAAATGTATATTATTTTTTTAATGTTGGAAGTGACGGCCCATATTTTCTAAATTGATATTCCTTTACATAAAATTTAGTTGTGTATCAAATAAATTTACATCCCTACCCACTGTAGATAAAAAGGTATTTCTATCTGCAAGTAAGT
Source organism: Oostethus manadensis (assembly GCA_024372805.1). NCBI lineage: Eukaryota > Metazoa > Chordata > Actinopteri > Syngnathiformes > Syngnathidae > Oostethus > Oostethus manadensis. Next base: position 4,582,918 of record QODF01000040.1, read on the forward strand.
GCAGTTAACTATGGACAAAATACGAAGACTCATGATTAAATTCTTTAATCATTTGACAGCCCTAAAAAAATAAACAAACAACTTGAGAATCAACACAATATGAACTGTTTGCTTCCAAAGCAAAAAATTTAGCTGGGCGTTTACCTAACAGAAATGAATAATAGTAAACATAGTGCAGCTTGTTTTGTGTTGTGTTTATGTTTCGAACATCCTGGTCATAAATATGTTTAATCTAAGAAAAAAAAAATCGAATAGTTTCTTTTTTTTGCCCTGCTTCATTGCTCATCTCCCCTTCCAATCACTTTCGTTCCGTGCCTCCGTCTATCTGCCAGGCAGCGAGCGCCTTGAAACAATGCAGCAGCGATTGCACAAGGAGTGCGTATTCCTGAGGGATTGGCTGCTGCTCGGTGCTCGGGGCTTTCCAGACTGCAGCCAAATCCTGGGACCCATTGTGATGCTGCCAGGAGCAGCGAGCTCTAATGATCGCCTGCTGCCATTGAAGCAGAGCCAGAAGCATGTCGACTTGAACTGAGAAGTGTGTTTACAGGAGCAGCACATGACAATTGCAACACTTTCAGAAGTGTGAGGAGGATTATTTATCTGACCTCCTTAATAATCATTTCATTTAAATTCAGTGGGGTAGGATTTGTTTAAAATCCATCCCGCAAATCCCTCTCAAAATTCATTTTGTGTTGAGGTATTGCTGATCCAGGTGAATGCAGGTTGGTTGGAAGGATGAGTCAGCGACAGGCTGTTTTGCTCCATATACTCTCTCATGGCACAAACAACATCTTGGGAATATGTGTTTGAAATGGCAAACAGTTGTTCCCCGAGTAAAATATTTTGAATTCACCCCTGCATTTCCCCTCACTCATGTTTTATTTATTTCTTTATTTATTTCTTCTTTATGTCTCTCCATTATCTACAAGTTGGCATCATCTTCTGAGTATTTTTTTTTTTTTATCACTCTAAACTTTACTGTCTCAACCCGATGAACCTGGCTTTCGCCTAAGGCCCTCATTGTCAACTGCTTTTTTTGGTCTAAGAGGAAAAAGGCTTTTAGTTCTTGGTCAAACTCTCATGAATTATGAATGCCCACTGTTCAGTGGCTGCGACAGAAACATAGTCACAAGTACATTGCTTTGCAGACTATTGTACTGACTACAGTCATCCTTTGTTTATCACTGTTTCCAAAGAGTACAATTCAAATTAATAAATGGAATATTTTCTTAGAGCAGAGAAAACCTTTTTATGACGTTCTAAATACAATTGTCACCATTATTAGAGCCCTGTAATCAAATAACACATCTATAGTCACCTTCACACTTCTATTATTCTTTGTTTACAACACAATGCTCAAGTGTAATGCACAGGCTATGGGATAACTACAGGGACACAAGAGCAAAGCAAACTAACGCGATAACTAGTTAGCCACTTCGATATAATTACTGTATCATAAACTTAAGAAAGTATCAAACGGTGTGGGGAAAAAGGGTGAAGTAAGAAGCCAAAACATTACCACTTCCACATAAAATGGAAGGAGAACTGTGTCATGTCGGACATGCCGTGCCTGACTACATGCAGTGTGAAGATAATCTATGTCTTATAATGTTATTGAGCCTAGTGGCCTGAATACTACATATAACTTGCTTTTAATAGGTATTTAATTAATAGTAGTTCATAATCAACAACAAGACAGCAGTTATTTATTATTTACTTTTGGAAAAAAAACTGCAAAAGAGTGAGGTAGCAAAGTTCAACCTGCGATGTATTGAGGGGCGACTGTATAGTCATGGCCCCATAGAACCATAGACGCTCAGCGTCTGATTGGGCGGGATAAACCACACCACTTATCCAATGACCGTCCAGTTTTGCACAGTTAAACAAGCCTCTCTACGTTTCCCCATCAAAGTCAGTAAACACTCAGCGTCCAACTGTGTAAAAATAGTGCCGTGGCTCTCCAGGGATGAATGAGAAGAAAGTCATGTCAGTTACCTGTGATAAGTAGCTGATTCTGAACAAAAGATGAAGGTATTCTAGCATATATTTAGTTTAATGAAATGTACCCACAACAGTACATATTTCACCTTTTTTTTTTACATTTTAGGGGAAGCTGAGCTTCCCTTTGCAGTCTTAGAGCAATCACCACTAATATCAATGCAGGTCAAACTTTACGCAAAGGAAACCATGTCAAATAACTTTTATTTCTACAATAACGTATTTTGATTTATGGATGGTGCTCACCATAAAAATTAGCATTTCCATGCTGTGTTTGTAATTAAAGTCTATCCAATCCTGGCACAAACATCGATTGTTAGACATAAACCTTGCTTGTTAAACATGTATACATTTTCAAGTCATTTATCTGGGTCCCAAACTCACAGTTAAATCAGATTGTTAAATGCATAATTTAACGGAAGACCTAGTGCACATGTGATGTGACATGGGAACAATGTTCTGAACAGTGAAGTGTAAAAACCTAAATGTACTTTTAATGTATTATACAACATTTTTCCCCGCCGTAGGGGTATAACGGTGCATGCATTTTTATTCCGATTTTCCAGTAGCCTTCGCTTCGGTACAGCTGTGTACCGTTTTCCCCACACGCCACACATTTCAAGTGAGGGGCAGGAAATGTACGTTTCTTGCTGAGATGCAGTACACCTAAAAGATAAGTAGAAGGCTGCTGCCCCTGTAACCCGTCCTCACATAAGCAGAAGAAGATGGATGGATGGATGTGTCTAATGATGTAAACCTGGGGTGTCCAAAAAGAGGTAAAGGGACCAGTTTCATCCCAAAGCTTGTTTTTGATTGAAGTGTGGCTAATTATGACAATAAATTCATTAATGATATGATACATTATTAGCTATTACATGGATGTGCTTTGTCACCTATAACCCATTATAAACTTATACAGTTTATAATAAAGTATATTGACTGATATTGGATTGGTTTTAGTATTTTTGATGCACTTTAAACAAAGTGGCCCGCACATTCAGAGATTGTTAAAATAAAATGAAATGAATGTTTGATGTATAGTAATCCATCATCACTTCATTCGTCGAATTTTGTGGCTTCAAAACAAAGACATTAATTAGTCATATTGCTTCATGGTTCAATATGGCCTGTTATTAGTTTAAACACTTTTTTTACTTACAAGTGTTTTAAGCATTAAAATGGATAAATGAGCAACAATAGAAATATAAGTTATTCAATAAGAAATCACAATAATCCTTAACACAAGTTATTGTTGCGGCCCACACCAAGCTAACGCTCAACTCTGAACCCCTGACGTCACTTTTTGTACATCCCCACTCTCAGCTCCCCTCTACCAGAAATGCATGTCTAAAGGGCTCTAATAAAGTTAAAATTTGTATTGAGAAGATCATAAACAGGTTTTTCTACGCTACAACAATATTACATTTATCAATAAGGAAACAATGAACCGCTGTACTGTTTTTTGTTTCCACATCATTCATTTTCAAAATCATTCAACACAAAAACTAAATAGTTTTCATTCATTCATTCATGTTCTATGCCGCTTATCCTCATTAGGGTCGTGGGTCTAAATAGTTTTATAATTTGCATTTTGTTTCCTTACTGTACTGAAAATTAACCAACACGGGTCTTGAAAACAGAGCTACGTGCCTTTCAGTGGTTATGACGTACCATTACAACTTCACTCTGCTGTATATATGTCACCTAGACCGCACACAACACAAGCAGGGATGCAGGCAGCGAACGACGTGATGGATGATGGGGCTTATAAAAGGTGTTGGCAACTTGCTCAAGGACACTTTGAAAGTAGTCAGGAAGCAGACAAGCATCTTTCCAACAACCAGTTGCAATCAATTTTTCTTCCACAGCATTTAGAATGTGACCCTGTGTCACAAGTGGACTAGAAAAGTTTACTAGAAAACAATGACAATAATAAATCCATCCATCCATTTTCTAGACTTTTTAATCCTCATTAGGGTCATGGGTATGCTGGAGCCTATCCCACCTGACTTCGGGCGAGAGGCAGGGTACACCCTGGACTGGTCACCAGTCAATCCCAGGGGACACATACAACCATTCACACTCACATTCACACTCTAATGGACAATTTAGAGTCGCCAATTAAGCTAGCGTGCATGTTTTTGGAATGTGGGAGGAAACCGGAGTATGCAAACTTCACACAGAGATGCCCAACGAGATTCAAACCCTGAACCCCCTGACTGTGAGGCCAACATGCTACCCACTCATCCACCGTGCGGCACAATAATAAACATTATTTGTTTTACAATGATGGCAAATAAACTAACCATGTCAGATCTTGTAGCTCGTTTGCCCATTGTCAAATAATGCACTTATTTATTTTTTCTTCTATGTACAACATTCTTTTCTATTCTTAATGTTACCTCTTTGATGTGCCTTGGCTGCAATGCATTACGGAAAGAAAGCAATTTCCTGCAAAGACGCTGTTAAAATTGCCAGAAAACAAAAGCAAAATGATGATAAGTACTGTTTTGTTGTTTGTATTTTTGTTTGTTAACGACTGAGTAAAATTAGCGGGACTGCACAAAAACTACGCTATCGATCAAATTTGGGGGAGGGTATTCTTTTTTCCCATTAGAGTCCAAATGCATTAGTACCAGGTGTGCCACAAGGAGCACTGGCAAAGAATCAAATAAAGCTGAAGTTGAACAGTGTGACTCTGAACATCATGATTTTTCAAATAGCTAAGTCAGACCGTCCTTTAGGGCTGTTTGGCCATAAGAACAACAGCATTCACAGGATTTATTGAGACCTTAAAACACCAACAAGTTCACATTATCTGACCTTTACGTTTGTCTCAGTGGGCTCCTCAGATGAAAAAATAGCATTAGTAGAGAGCCAAAGACCAGTGAAGTACATGCCTGGCTAACTAACGTGACATTTTAGTCGCCAGCTATCTTATGGCATCAGAAAGTAGCAGAAAACCTTGGCTGGCTGCAGTATGAATGCAAAGCAACTCTGCTAACGAGATGAGCCGAGCTGCTGGCAAATACTGAGAGATAATCAGGTGTTCTACAATATGCATAGAAAGTGTCAAGAGCTCCAGTATGGAGGAACGGGGCTTGGAGTTGCTTATGCTCTTCAAGACACGACAGGGAAGCACTAGGCTGGATTACACAACTGGATTACATACTTAAAAAAGCATATGAGAAAGGGTTCAATAGAAACAGCAGGTGCAGAGCATGCAGAATAATTAAAAACAACAGTGCACCTTTTCCTTTCTGACAGCATAGTGAGCCAATAATGAACAGGTGTATAAGATAATTGAAGTTATGTGTGTTGTAATTGGGGAAAATACAGGCCACCACTTTGTATTTGTCATTATGTTTTCTTAACATTTGTGTCTTAAATCCTGCATATAAAAATTGAGAAAAGACTAAATTGCTTTTCACTGATACTCAAGTACATCAATTCCTTGATTTAATTGTAGCGATACACTCGTCCCTCACTACTGTTTGTGTGTCAAATTTCACGGCTTTGCTATCGTGGCTTTTCTTTGCAAATATATTAACTGATGAATCATGCCGTTTTGTGGTTGAAAAAACAGCCCTTTTTTGCAGGTTTGAATTAAGTCACAACAGGCACAATAATCCAAACCCGGGCTACTGTTGCAGCCGTAACCCACACCAAACTAAAATTAAACTCTGAACCCCTTTCCTGTCAAACACCGGAACACATTTCCAACACACGAGCACAAGTTTTATTTATTACCTAAGTTGTTTAGGTTCTGTTATTATGTCTATAATGTATAAAGTAATGTACAGTATATAACACGAATGTAAAGGTGACGGTGGGGTGTTTGATGGCTAGAGGGTTTTAATAATGTTACAAACTGTTTTTAGAAGGTCGCAAATAAGTTTTCTATGCTCTAACTAAAAAAAAGTATAATAACAAATACTGTACTTTACATGTTAATAAATGTACTTATCATGGCCAGTTCTGGAAACAATTAACGGTGGTGAAAAAAATATTAGTGTACAGTGCAATATTGCTTTATTTTATATTTATTTTTGTTCTCTAAAGTAGGTTGTTTTCTGCAGAAGTCATACTTCATTCACCATAAGTTGGTGTTTTATGAATATATGGTAATACATGTAAAATAAACAGCATACATGTACCATTGTCAAGACAACCATATTTACATTTATATCATTATGCTTTAGTTTTCTGGTCAAGAGTTGAGATTTTACTCTTTCCGTCACTCCTTGAAAGCATTGTAGTTTATAACTTCTACAATGTGACTCCAATTCCATCTGTTCATCATCTTACAATACAATTCACTAATGTTTTTTATAATACAAAATGTGTTTAATACGTGCGTATGATTACTTACAAATTTTAAATAACCCCCACAAAAAGTGTTCATATAATGTATACCTTTTATACAGTAAGAGCCACAGTGCAATCTGATTAAAGTTGGCTGCAACTAACATTTATTTTCCTAAACAATTAATACGAAGCTTGTTGTTACAATTAAGCAAGCAATCACATAAGCCTGAGAAGGACCAAACTATTATGAACCAAACACAAACAGTTGGTAGTTAGGCCCGCAACATATCAGAAAAGAGGCAAAAATGTTCATCACTGTTTTCCAAAGTCAAAGCTGATGTGTGTGAATATCTTGCTCTGCCTAAAACACAAAGATTGTAGGTCTGCTTTTATAGCTAACTGAAGTAAAAAAAAAAAAAAAACATTTGAGAGGTTGAAGTTAGAAGAATTTTAAAATTTTCGCTTTTTATTTGGCAGGAGCCTAGGCTCTCTACGGTGGATGAACACAGGCCGTCATTGTTGTCCTTGCAGCTGAATTAACGGCTTCGCTGGGAACCAATGCACAATAGGAAGCCGTTAAGATGGTTGTTTTTTATTCTACACTCAAAAGGTATTTTCCTTGCATATTTTTACCTTCCTTTTCTGTGTTAAGTTGCTGTGTGATTATTCTAGCGTTCTTTCTTAGATGACACCGTGAGTCAGACACTTATATTGAGTAATGATGTCCTGCGATTTCCAGAGCATTCACAAGCTTGTTGTGAGTTACGTTGTAGCTTGAAATTGTGTCTCCTGCTAAAGAAAGAGCTAACATTTCTTCACTAACTCCCGAGTGGCACAGTATTAAAATGATTAGTAGTAGTTCTGAAGTAAAGGAGATGTCACAAAATTAGAATATGGTCATAAATTAGCCGCGCCGCTGCATAAGAAATTTAAAATTAAAAAAAAAAGTAGCGCCCTGATCACAGCTACTGTGATCAGGGAGACAGGTAGTAGAGTACTTGGTGTGTCATCTGGGAGGAAAGTAGATAAGGAGACTTGGTGGTGGAATGAGGAGGTGAAGGAGTGTATACAGAGTAAGAGGTTAGCTAAGAAGAAAACAAATCCAAAAGATGACAAAAAACGTACTTATGTTAGTATGCATATCTTTCCATGCATTAAATTATTACTATATTTACTTACTACTTCTTATTATGCTTTTATACATAACTACAATTTAAAAAATGAGCAAATGTTAACCAAATAGTCATATAGTTAGTACGTACTACAATGAGATTGATATACATGTTATCTCGGACTTACATATTTATGAGTAACAACCCTATTATTGTCATCAAATCTAATAGTACCTGAAACACCAGGTAACATTCAAATATCTCTCTCCTCGTGCATATACTGAGACAGAACCATTTCTTCCTGATTTAGATACATTAATATTTGGATAAATATTTGGACACTGCTTCTTAAACTTAAAACAAACAGGCTTAAATAAAGTATTTGCTATGGTCACACAAAATACAGTGGCTTCTGCAAAGTCAAATGCCTCTGACAAATAATTTGCAGGAAAAATATACACTGGTGTGGCATACTCCTATTACACATCAACAGCACAAAGCAATCAGATAGAATTCAGCCAAAATGCAAGCATTATTGGAGCATGGATACTGCAAGAGATATTTGCATACAGCATAGTCTACAAGTTGTGTTGTGCATTGTAGGCATGCAGCCAATGTACTGTAAACGGCAATAAAAGATGCACATAAATTTAGATGTATACTTGAAAATTGCTGATTCACAAATTTCACTGTTAATCAAAATCGGATTCCGCCTCACAAAAATTATCCAATCGTCATGCAGAATCTAAATGTCCGAGACAGCCCATTGCCGCATAGAAACCCAGAGATACTGCGTGTCCGATGGGCGGGACAAAGCACACCATTTATCCAATGGCCGTCCAGTTTTGCACAGTTGAACAGCCCTCTCTATGTTTCCCCATCAAAGTCAGTAGACGCTTGGAATCATAAAGGGCATAAAACATTTCTCTAGAGGATGCAGACTAACTGTATAATAAATGCCCCTACACTAATGAAAGCATTTTAAAATGCTATTATGGATTTGTAGTAGACATAATTTAATAGACATAATAACAGAACACAAGACATTTAAGATATAAATATTACTTGTGTTTGTGTGTGCTGCTGTAAATACAGTATGTTCCTTAGGGGTGTTGATCGGAAGACAGGCAGAAAGTAAAGTCAGGGGTTCAGAGTTTAGCTTTAGCTGGACGTGGGTTAGGTTCAAAACAGCAGCTCGTGTTGGTGATTGTAGTGACTGCATAAAATCCTGTTGTTCCAGACATCAAGTCTGGTGCTTGTGTGCCTCACCAAGAATTACAGCAACATTACCGACACCTAGCGGTAATGCGTAATGGGTCTTCTGAATACCTTAAATTTGTGCTTTAGTTAATTTAGCAAAGTTTTGCTTCTAAATGCTTCATTTAGACAAAAAATGTTTAAAAATGCATATTGTTGACAAATAATATGCAGTATTCAAATGTAACAGCACGATTTGTTAACTATTATATTTTTTGAAAAACTGATAAGAGCGAAGCTGCAAAATCGGAAGGCATTGCTGCACAGATAATTTTGAAGGGCTTTAGCATCAATACTGAGATTAGTATTAGTGGAAATATCTGATAACTTCCACGTGAGGATGACTGTTAATTACAATACACAGAAAGCGAGCAATAGAGAGATTTTAGTGTTGATAGGAGGAAGATACTTTAAAAGTGGGTCCACCTGTGGCACATTTAACCTAAAGATGTGTATATTTGGTGTATATTCAGTGACTGAAGTACTGTATAAATTCTAATTGAGGAAGGACCAGAAGCACCATACTAATGCTGGGTAATTAGAAAAAAATCATCACCCAAGTTCTTGAACTGGTAATTGAGCAAACTTTCCTATATTACATGATATGGTGTGTTTTCTGCATATGCATAACATAAGATTTCCTTGAGCTTTTTGGGCAGTTTTCAGAATGTGCTTATTTTAGTAATTACCTCACATAATGTGGGACATCAGATGAGCGTATAGAAGCAGCTTGCAACAGACAGAGAAACACAGGGGGTGGGGGGTGAACAAGAGGAGTTGCAAGGGCTCCCCGCTGCTGCATTTCTTTTTTTCTGCAGGAGGGCCTGACAGCAGGACATGAAGGAGGGCGTAGGGAAAAAATAGGGTAGAAATGAGTGTCAATCTAGCTTTGATTTGTAGACCAGAAGCAAAGGTTGAAGATGAAGCGGGACAAGCACGATTAAATAGCCCATGAGAGACACACGAGGAAGCCAACCTCAGCCAGTTGGCTCCGTTTTCTGCTTTTACCTCACGGAGAGAAACAAATAGCTGGACAAAGAAGAAGTAAGAGGCAAAGAAAGTAATATCCTTGTATTTGAGCTTTGTGTGTAAATACATCAGTAAGAAATGTGAGCTTTACCGGTGGGATTGAACTTGAATTGATTATCTGTTTTGGATGTTAATTATTGTACTGTATATTATGATATCATTATATAATGCTGTTATCTGTGCTTCTTTGTTACTTAAGCAAGAACTCAAATCATTGGAACTAGATGATGAAAGTGATCTTATAGTGGAGTGGAGGCACTGGTAGCTTCCTTTAAATATTGTATATACAGTAGATCCCCGCTTTTTGCAGAGGTGACATCCAAGACCAAAAATTCAAGCAGTCTAACATTCAAATAAATAGCTGGATACTGGACAGGGCAGATGAAGTTTCCTAAAATCTTTTTGCTTTTTGTAAGAAAAGCAGGTATAAATTAATTATAGATATAAACAAACACGTGAACAACAATTCATGGCAAGTGTATTCACATTTTATTTGAATAAAGTGCAGCCAACACTTCAGGATGAATAAACAAATAATGAATTAACAGGTTGAATTATAAATTCTATCTGATAAAACATGACACTCTAATTTGATACCTCATTCATTTCTCTAACCAAAGTATTAAAGATGTTATTTCGCACCACCAGGTTTGAATGACATTTCATGTGAAGATACATATTAAAGTGAATGACTATCCTGCATATGTAACGTTTGAACAAATACTATTAAAGAGAACATAAAAGAGAATATAAAAGAGAAGATTTTTGATCAACACGCTTATCAATGCAAGAAAAATGGCACACACGCCAAAACAGTGGCTCCCAAAACTGACTCCTAAAGGACAAGCCACCCCCATTCCCGGTCTGTTCAACATGCACATCAGCATAACTTTATGGTCGTTACATAACTTTTACTTGCTCCTATCCTCCAGTTTGAAAGACTTACAGTTGGACTTAACTTTGGATGTGGTCCAACACTCTATAAATCCCATACCAAATTGAAGAGAAAAACGTAGTCTACCAAACAAACATGTATACCAATTAAAATACACCTCCCATCCTATGAAAATTGCATATTTAAGGACGTCCACACGGACTCTAAAAGAGAGCGCACGCTCAGCGTCACATGATGTCATCCGTGTGCCCCAGTCAACAGGCATGACTAATCGACTTACGACAAATCAAACTGTTACCACGGTAACGTTTAACATCTTTATTATTAAAATAGCTAAAAACACACGTTCATATAAAACCTGTCGTGCCGATGCTTTATTTCCTAATATTAAATTGATTGATTACCTTTCAAACAACGTTAGATCAATGTAGTTGGATCATAGGAATTTAAATCGATACATTATTGATACATATACATATATAACACTGTTTATATACTGATTGTAAATTTCGAGCCTCACAAATACCCAGAACAGAACATAATCACAATTTACATGAACCCAATATGTTGCACGTCATACATTATAATACATAAATATTACAATACAAGATATTACACCTACACACATCTATAGTATGAATTACTATTTATCCGTTATACCCCGTTGTACCCTGTATACATTACTCATTATTTTACCATTATATATTGACGTATCAATTGTGTATTATAACTATTTCTTGGATTTATTGTACAGTATATGTTATTTTTTTGCATATGCAACAATTTTGATTAATAAACATAACGGTTATTAGTGTTGATGGTAACAATGATTAGTTTTAACAGAACTTGTTGTGCATTAAGAGAGGCCTCCACTTGTCTGCGCTAATCTGATGATTGAGTTATATTAATGTTCCATGCTGTGCATTAAAAGAGACAATATTCTCGAGGTCTACTGCGAGAAGGTGGATGATCCTCTGCAACAGCACCTCCACTTCTCTGTCCAAATCTGTTGATTTTATTGTTTGAGAAAACAAATCCAAAAGATGAAAAAAACTTACTTAGTATACATATCTTTCCATGCATTAAATTATTACTATATTTACTTACTACTTATTATGCTTTTATACATAACTACAATTAATAAAATGAGCAAATGTTAACCAAATAGTCATATAGTTAGTACGTACTACAATGAGATTAATATACATGTTATCTCGGATTTACATATTTATGAGTAACAACCCTATTATTGTCATCAAATCTAATAGTACCTGAAACACCAGGTAACATTCAAATATCTCTCTCCTCGTGCATATACTGAGACAGAACCATTTCTTCCTGATTTAGATACATTAATATTTGGATAAATATTTGGACACTGCTTGAGCTGATGGACAATTTTTTCCAATTGACCAAACATGCATGTTTTTGGAACGTTCTGCCCGGGGGAAACCCGGGAAGAACATCCAAACGCCACACAGAGATGCCCAGCAAAGATTTGAACCCACATCAAAAATCAGCCCCATAATTACAGTAAAAACCCTGATATAATTATTTACCAATATTAAATTTGTATGCCAGTGTAGGGTCGATATTATCGTTGGTCTGATGTTTTTGGACATCCCTGTATATTATTTATTATGTTTTTGAAAAAAAATGTGATCAAGTGAACCCACAAGGGATTTTGTTACATCAGATAGCGTTAAAAACCTGATATAAAGCATCTAAAAAAATAAAAATCATTCAGCGAGATGCATACAGTGCAATTTCATTCCATTTCCATTCCATTTTCCTCCGCTTATCCGGGTCCGGGTCGCGGGGGCAGCAGTTTCAATAGGGAAGTCCAGACTTCCCGGTCCCCAGCAACCTCTTCCAGCTCCACCGGGAGGACACAAAGGCGTTCCCAGGCCAGCTGTGAGACATAGTCCCTCCAGTGTGTCCTAGGTCTTCCCCAGGGCCTTCTCCCGACTGGGCATGCCTGAAACACCTCACTAGGGAGGCGCCCGGGAGGCATCTGGACTAGATGCCCGAGCCACCTCAACTGGCTCCTCTCGACGTGAAGGTGCAGCGGCTCTACTCTGAACTCCTCCCGGATGGCCGAGCTCCTCACCCTATCTCTTAGGGTGTGTCCAGCCACCCTACGGAGGAAACTCATTTACGCCGCTTGTATCCGCGATCTGATTCTTTCGGTCATGACCCATAACTCATGACAATAGTTGAGGGTGGGAACGTAGCTTGATCGGTAAACAGGGATCGGTGCAGCGACCGCATTACTGCGGACGCTGCACCGATCCGTCTGTCGATCTCACGCTCCAACCTTCCCTCACTCGTGAACAAGAACCCGAGTTCCTTGAAATCCTCCACCTGAGGCAAGACCTTACTCCCAACCCGGAGGGTACAGCCCACCCGTTTCGACTGAGAACCATGGCCTCGAATTTGGAGGTGCTGAGTCTCATCCCAGAAGCTTCACATTCAGCTGCAAACCGCTCCAGTAAATGTTGAAGGTCACATCCTAATGAAGCCATAAGGACCACATCGTCTGCAAATAGCAGAGATGAGATCCTAAGGTCACCAAGCTGGATTTCCTCAACACCTTGACTGCGCCTAGAAATTCTGTCCATGAAGATTATGAACAGAATCGGTGACAAAGGGCAGCCTTGGCGGAGGCCAACGTTCACTGGAAACAAGCTCGACTTACTGCTGGCAATGCGAACCAGGCTCTTGCTTCGATTGTACAAGGACCGAATGGCACGTAGTAGCGGGCCACCAAACCCGTACTCCCAGAGCACCCCCCACAGGACACCCCGAGGGACATGGTCGAATGCCTTTTCCAAGTCTACAAAGCCCATGTAGACCGGTCGAGCAAACTCCTACATACCCTCCAGTACCTTTGCAAGGGTGTAGAGCTGGTCCAGTGGTCCGCGAGCGGGACGAAAACCACATGGCAGCTCCTGTAACCGAGGTTCAACTAACGGTCGTAAACTTCTCTCCAGCACCCTGGAGTCGACTTTCCCAGAGAACCAAATTTCTTGAGAGGGGCTGGACCTTGTTCTTCTCTGGAGTTGCTGCAGGGGAGAGGCGGCAAGCTGGTTTGGGCTTATTATTAGCCCCCCGGCATGGTGCCTCTGTGCTGGAGTCGAACCCAGTAAACGAGAGGTTATTTCCCTACGCCTTAGGGCTGGGGAAAGGGTCCTGACTGTGGTTTGTGTGTACGCGCCGAATGGCAGTTCAAAGTACCCAGCCTTCTTGGAGTCTATCAGAGGGGCATACAGTGCCTAAAAGTTAAAATTATGGTTTGACAACAGTTTATCACTAATTCCAAAGAAAAATAAAATAATGCTATTTGGCAGTTGGATCCAGGTAAGGGATCCGGGTGAGGTCTCTCCTTTGGGTTTTCTCACCTAGGTCTTCAATCTAATACCACACTTGTGAGAAATAGAGATGGCTGCATATAGATAAAAAATAAATAGGACAAATCCTCATCTATTCATTGCGGTGCAGAGTGAGAACAACGAGACACACACAGCAGACTGTGCTGGACAAAGCCAAGCTATGAAACGCCAAAGCAGATTACCTTGAATGATTTGACAAAATACTTTGTACAATAAATGAGTGTATAACAACAAATTGAGTGAGAGAGAAAGGAGGACATTGCAAAATAAGGTGGCCTCTATAGAAGAGGAAGACATGAGAGCTCCAAGGCAATTGTAGAAAACGATTGGCACAAATGATTCAGTTGAGGACAACTTGTCCAGCACAGTCTATACACAAAATAGACTGGGAAAAAGTATCTTCTGCTTTTCCACAAAGGCAAATTTTTCTGTGTCACTCATGCAGTGGAAACAGACAGCCGTCCCCAAAGCCTGCTGGCCTTGAGTCTGTTGAGACTCTTGAGACTATTTGTCTTCCTCATTGTCTTACACACAGTGTCATCTCCCTTTGTGCCATCGTATGGGTCGCACCACTTCACTCTGCTTTCACTGTATCGCCACCCTCTCTTTTAAATTTCAGTTATTTTTGTCTCCTCACTCTCCTCCTTGCTCTATCTTCCCATCGTATGATGTGTTTAGTATTCAAGGCCTCTCACTGCTGCATCACAAGAATATTTGTTTCAGAGAGCTGCAGAGGAGGAAAAAGAAGAAAAAAATTCCCCAGAGACAGAGTAACACTTCAGTAAGACTTCAAACAATGCGGTAAGGACATTTGTCCAAACCATGTTTGGGATGTCTTAATATGATGCGCATGGGACCAACAGCCTTAAGCATACACAGTATAAAATGCCAACAGTAGTGAATGAATACGCAGTAATCCTTACACATGAACACACGACAGGAACAACATTCCCCACCCCCTCACTTTTCATTGAGACTAACTAACCCAAGCTAATAAAAAATGTAATACCCGCATAATCTTAATGCTCAACCCCAGTTGACTCAGGCACTTGAAGGCAGTATAACACCCAATAATTAACCTTGCTTGTCAAACACAGATCCCAGATTTGTTCTTCTTTGACCTTGCCATGCACAAAAATTACACATTTCTTTGGCGATGACTGTACACGTCGGTCCAAACATATTCCAATTACATGCACATTATCATGACATTAAACATTTATATTCATAAAGCGCCATGGTTACTGAATCGATATTAACTGGGTCAAATTTGGTTGTTTGAGATGCCCGTGTTTCCTTTTGCTGTGCAGCAACTGCTGGCTTCATTCTGCTGCAACAGTGTCCCCAGATAGAGTCTTAACCCGGAGACCACCTGACGATACACACAACAAAATTCACTCTTACACCACAATGCACAAATAAGTCCACTTATGCCCCATCCTGAAACGGAAAAAAGGGTACATAAACATACCCACGCGGTGCAATTAAGGAGCAGTGAAGCTCCATGGAGCAGATAAAGGCTGTCTGAGGAAAGAGAGGTGGGGATACACCGCCATTCAGCCTACAGGCTTCCACTAATTACCTGTCAATGGAAAGGAAGGGAGAGGTTTTAAGTAGTAAATATTGTTCCAAACTGCCACCTTCCATGAACCATACAATCTGCAAAGCAGCTCAAGTACAGTGCCCACTGATTTGGAAAATAGGCAAAAATGGTATATGTTGTTATAATTTAGGAATCATTTCTTCTTAAAATAAGCCAAACAAAGTGAAGGTAGGCCATAACATGCAAAGCAACCAACTGTGCAAAACTTTGTAATTTTTTCTACATTTTCTAATGCATGGATTTTAGCAATATCTCTCGTTTATTGCGGTTAATTGGTTATTGACCCTGTCGCGATTTCCATGAAGTGGAATTCCTTACTTATGAATGTAATATTGTTATGGCATAGAAAAGCTGTTTACAATCTTCTAAATACATTTTACCAATATTAGAGCCCTCCAGATATGAAATAGCACCCCTGTAGTGACCTTTACACTCCTATTACCCAATATAGTATAAATAGTCAAAGAAAATACATAAATAAACCTTGTGCCTGTGTGTGTCGCAGTAACCGCATGTGCTCAGCTCGCACTAAGTCATCACTGATGCTTGCATTGACGGACAACCAGACTGGCACAGGCTGCAGCAGCATCAGCAGGAGCGGAGATTTTAAATTGTTTGTTTTGAGGGACTGACTGTACTGTAACACTCCAGCTCCGGAAGGTAGGAAGCACTCTGATTTGCCAAGAGGTTGTGACTCCTCCATCTACGTACAGATAACCATGGCAACTCCAAACTGAAAGTGCAGATGCGTACAGAGAGAGCAACAAATCTAAAAGTGTAATTAAGGGTCAAAATTTGGGATGAGCCAAATTCTTATTTTAGACAGGAATCCGGATAATGCATTTTTGCCAAGTACAGGCATAAAACGAATACAGCTCGTCATTATCCGTAATCGTGATGGAGGAAGATCCTCATTGGGTAACTACTTATGTATTCTCACTTCACGCTCCGTGATTGGCCAGTCACACACAGCAACCTCCCTTCCCTAGACAGACTCACTACAGTCTGAGAGAGAGGAGCCATGCCTCTTTCTCTTTCACACATAGACAAGACAAAGTTGAAAACAGCAGGTGTCGCATAGGTTGCTGCCTCCACTTTGAACCGTTTCTTTTTTTTTAGGTTTTCCTCAGCTCAGCTTGTATCTGAAGTTGTACTTAATAAACTTGCTTTGGAACATACACGGTGCATTTCACCAGACAGAGCTGTAAACGGCTCTTGTTGCGTCGGGGCCTGTATATTTTTTGTTGGTACGCTCTCCTTGTTGTATTCAACGAGGTGCTTTTGATAAAAATACAGTGAACATGGCTGACAGATTATTTCCCTGTTTGCCATGACTGGATGTTTGCATAAATCACCAACCTATCACAAATAAAGTCTTACACATACATAGTACACATATGGCTGAACTCACAAATCCCTGCCTCTTTTATACAATGAGTTGTAAATAGTTTTTAAACAAACAATACATAAAGCAACTTCTGATCAATCCATGTCAATTTTCAAACTTAAAATAATGTACCAATTTAAGTCCCCACAGATAGTGACTTCCGAGAACACAGATAGTGTTGTCCTTCATTCCAAGTCAAAATGAGTGTCAAGTTCAAAAAATGCGTATGTGATAGCAGCCCTGCTTTTGAGTAACACAGCAACTATGATGCATCACAAAGACCGCCAAACAAAGTGCAAAAAAAGACAAAAAAACCCCCAAAAAAATAGCACTGAAGCATGAAGTCATACACATGTAAAAAGTGTGACATTTTCTAGCGGTACTTGTATACTGTACTGTTTGTTTGTCTATGTGTGCCCTGCGATTGACTGGCGACCAGTCCAGGGTATACCCCGCCTCCCGCCCAAAGTCTGCTGGGATAGGCTCCAGCATCCCCATGACCCTAATGAGGGTAAGCGGTATAGAAAATGAATGAATGAATGAATGACTTGTATACTGTGCATTGTACCTATATTATCACATATTTATGAATTATTCCTGACGGGGAATAAGATGTTTTATGTGGAAACAATTACCTATTTAGTGTATTTAAAAAAATATCCAGCCATCCATTTTCTTACGCTTATCCGAGGTCGGGTCACAGGGGCAGCAGCCTAAGCAGGGAAGCCCAGAAGTCCCTCTCCTCGGCCACTTCGTCCAGCTGAAAGACATAGCCTCTTCAGCGTGTCCTGGGTCTTCCACGAGGCCTCCTAACGTACCCTGAACACCTCCCCAGGGAGGCGTCAGGAAGGCATCCTAACCAGATGCCCGAGCCACCTCATCTGACTCCTCTCAATGTGGAGGAGCAGCGGTTCTACTCCGAGTCTCTTCCGGATGACAGCGCTTCCCACCCTATCTCTAAGGGAGAGCCCAGCCACCCTGCGGGGAAAACTCATTTCGGCCGCTTGTACCCGCGATCTTGTCCTTTCGGTCACTACCCAAAGCTCATGACCATAGGTGAGGATAGGAACGTAGATCGACTGGTAAATTGAGAGCTTTGACTTTCGGCTCAGCTCTCTCTTCACCACGACAGACCGGTGCAGAGTCCACATCACTGCAGACGCTGCACCAATGCGCGTGTCCATCTCACGTTTCATCCTTCTCTCACTCGCGAACAAGACCCTGAGGTATTTAAACTCCTCCACTTGAGTCAGGACCTCATCCCCGAACCGGAGATGGCAACCACCTTTTTCCGGGCGAGAACCACGGACTCGAATTTGGAGGTAAAATTTTCATCCCAGCCGCTTCACACTCAGCTGCGAACCGATCCAGTGAGAGTTGAAGGTCACTAGTCAATGAAGCCAGCAGGACTACGTCATCTGCAAAAAGTAGAGACCGAATCCTGTGGTCACCAAACTGAAACCCCTCAAAGCCCTGGCTGCACCTAGCAATTCTGTCTATGGAAGTAATGAAGAGAATCGGTGACAAAAGGCAGCCCTGGCGGAGTCCAACTCTCACTGGAAACAAGTAAGACTTATTGCCGGCAATGCGGACCAAACTCTGACACTGGTCATACAGGGAATAAATCGCCTGGATATGGTGGTCTGATACTCCATATTCCCGGAGCACTCCCCACAGTATTCCCAGAGGAACACGGTTGAATGCCTTCTCCAAGTCCACAAAACACATGTAGACTGGTTGGGCAAACTCCCATGCACCTTCAAGGACACTGCCGAGAGTCTAAAGCTGGTCCACACTTCCTCAAGGACCAGGACAAAAACGACACTGCTCCTCTTGAATCCGAGATTCGACTATCCGGCGGATCCTCCTCTCCAGAACCCCTGAATAGACCTTACCGGGAAGGAGTGTGATCCCACGATAGTTAGAACACACCCTCTGGTCCCCCTTCTTGAAAAGCGGGACCACCACCCCGGTCTGCCAGTCCAGGGGCACCGACCCCGAAGTCCACGCGATGCTGCAGAGTCCAACCAAGACACGCCCACAGCATCCAGGGCCTTAAGGAACTCCGGCCGGATCTCATCTACCCCCAGGCCCTTACCACCAAGGAGCTTTTTGACCACCTCGGTAACCTCAGCCCCAGAGATAGGGGATTCCGCCTCAGAGTCCCCGGGCACAGCTTCCATGTTGGAAGGCAGGTCGGTGGGATTGAGGAGGTCTTCAAAGTATTCCCCCCACCGGTCTACAACATCTCGAGTCGAGGTCAGCAGCACACCATCCCCACCATACATGGTGTTGACTGTGCACCGCTTCCCCCTCCTGAGACGGTGGATGATGGACCAAAATCTTTTCAAAGCCATCCAGAAGTCGTTTTCATGGCCTTTTCCAAACTTCTCCCATGTCTGAGTTTTTCCCTCAGCGACTGCCAGAGGAGCAGACCGCTTGGCCTGCCGGTACCTGTCAGCTGCCTCCAGGGTCCCATGGGCCAAGACGGCCTGATAGGACTCTTTCTTCAGCTTGACGCCATCCGTCACCGCTGGTGTCCACCAACGAGTTCTGGGATTACCGCCAGGACAGGCACCGACCACCTTACGGCCACAGCTCCGATCAGCCGCATCGACAATGGAGGCACAAACATCGCCCACTTGGACTCAATGTCCGCTGCCTCCTTCGGAACTTGGTCAAAGCTCTTCAGCAGGTGGAAGTTTAAACTCCTTCTGACAGGGGACTCTGCCAGACGATCCTAGCAGACCCTCACAATGCGTTTGGGTTTACCAGGTCTGACTGGCATCCTCCCCCACCATCGGAACCAACTCACCACCAGGTGGTGATCGGTTGACAGCTACGCTCCTCTCCTCACCCGAGTGTCCAAAAAACATGTGGCCGCAAGTCCGACGACACAGCCACAAAATCAATCATCGAACTGCGGCCCAGGGTGCCCTGGTGCCAAGTGCACATGTAGACACCCTTATGCTTGAACATGGTGTTCGTTATAGACAATCCCTGACGAGCACAGAAGTCCAATAACAAAACACCGCTCAGGTTAAGATCAGGGGGGGCCGTTCCTCCCAATCACATCTCTCCAGGTATCCCTGTCGCAGCCAACATGAGTGTTTAAGTCACCCAGTAGAACAAGGGAATCCCCCGAGGGAGTGCTCTCTAGTACTTCCTTTAAGGATTCCAAAAAGGGTGGGAATTTTGAACTGCTGTTTGGTACATAAGCACAAACAACAGTCAGGACCCGTCCCCCCACCCGAAGGCGTAGGGAAACTACCTTATCGCTTATCGGGTTAAACTCCAACGTGCAGGCGGGGCAACAAGAATTGCCACCCGTGCCCATCGCCTCTCATTGGCGACAACACCAGTGTGGAATGAATCCAGCACCTCTCGAGAGGACTGGTTCCAAAGTCCTTGCTGTGCGTTGAGGTGAGTTCGACTATATGTAGACGGAATTTCTCCACCTCACGCACCAGCTCAGGCTCCTTCCCCGCCAGAGAGGTGACATTCCACGTACCGACAACTAGCTTCTGTAGCCGAGGATCGAACTGCCAAGGCATCCGCCTCCGGCCGCCACCCAGCTCACTTGGCACCCGACCCCTATGGCCCCTCCTACGAGTGGTGAGCTCATGGGAGGGGTGACCCATGTTACCTTTTCGGGCTGTGCTCGACTAGGCCCGTGGGTGCAGGACCGGCCACCAGACGCTCACCGTCGTGCCCCACCTCCAGGCCTGGCTCCAGAGGATGGAAAGCTTTGATGTATGGACTGGAATGACCTCGGTAAAGAAGCTCATGCATGTGGGAATACATTAGGCTAGAATAACATTAGTGGTGCCTTGATCGTGATGTACACTGGTGATTTGTAATATTTTTCTGAACCTGAAATGCAATAGAAAATAATGTTAAAACTGATGGTAAAGACAAGAAAGAAAGAAGAGGTCACAATACACACAATACCTTGTTGCTCTCTAGGGATCCTGGAACATCAGGATAAAGATGCTGTTGTAGGAATTTATTATATTATTTTGAGTCACAAAGTATAAAAAACACTCCATAAAGCAGGAAGACAGGCAAAAACACAATACAAACAAAAACAAAGTAGCATCGTTGCCAATTCACACATTTGTGGTTTGACTATCACGGTTTTCCACAATATATTAATTAATAAATCATGTTGTTTTGTATTTAATTACAACCTATTAGTAAAAAAAAAACCATTTGCACGCATATATAAGCATATCTGACATTGTTTTGCCTAAATTAGGCATTTTAAAGCATAAAAATGGCTACTAAACTGTAATGGCTAAAAAAGTATAAATATTGTTAAATATTAAATATTGTTAAATATTGTTGATATGTAGTATCCTACACTGCCCACTATGGGGTCAGTAATGGTACTATAATGCCCAGCGAGACACCCAAGCAAGCTAGATAGATAGATACTTCATTAATCTCCAAGAGATTGCAATCTTGCTCATTTTTAAATGTCATTAAAATACTGCTAAGGCAATAAGGTCAGCCTGACACTTTCGCAGCATTGTGTAATTTACTGTACGTGTATTTCAAGCACTAACTTGTAATGTGTGATAACAGTTCTGAAATTGTCCCTTTGTTTTATTTACGCATTAATCGCTGATTAGAAGAGAGTACTGATAAATAAGGACCAGCATGACATTTAACCTTAGGGTGATTTGATGTCATACATTTTTTTGGCAGCAAGATTTTTTTTGTTCTGACGAAGTCAAAAAACCTACAGAACTTTGCCTGTGAGGGTGCTGAAAAGGAATACATCGATCCAATCTTTGGCCTCAGATTTGCAAGTCGGTTATATTAGGAAACGTTTTTTGTTCTGACATAAAATAATAATTCTCTTAACAGTGCTAGCTGGTAGGTGGCTGGAAAAGAGTATGGGGTACCAGTTCATTTGCTGAGTACATCCATGTAAAGACTATGGGAGCATTTTGCTATACTACTGTCTAGCATGTAAAATATTGTTTAGACCAGGGGTTGGGAACCTTTTTGGCTAAGAGAGCCATGCAAGTCACATATTTAAAAATGCATTGGCGTGAGAGCCATATAATTTTTTTAGACATGGAATTCTATGGATTAAAATGCATAAGAAAGTTTTATATTTTGATGAATATTTTAACACTGATTTTTGTCATATTTTACTTTAAAATGGCAGTGAAAAAAATGCAATTTATTTTTGTAATATCATGACATTATTCTGCCAATGTTGGAACTTCGGAACCCAACCTAATATTCTAACATTTACAATAAAAAAAAAAAACATGTTTCATTACTATGCTACTAAAATGACTTTTTGTCCTCATAACTTTCCAAGTTAATCATAAAATTGTGTTTTTTTCTCTTAATTTAACTTTCAACTTATAAAATTACGGCATTTTTTTTCCATTTCAGCTGTTTTTTTATTTTCCAAATATTTCAACTTTCTTTCTTTCTAACATTATAATCTTTTCCGCAACCCAATTTTCCAAAAAATAACAACTTTATTCATTGTTTTGTTTTCTCATATTACCACTTTTAGAAAACAACACTTTCCTTCTCTGTGCCACTAAAATGACATTATCCTCTCTTAATATTTTGACTTCATTTCTTGTCATTTTTATTTTTGCTGTTTAATGAATAATTGATAGCACCAATGTGAAACTGAAACTAGTTATTACATTTTTACTTCTGCCCTTTTTCACAGGGTAAAATTTGAATGCACGCAAAGAGAAAGCTTAAGAGGCTTTTGCAGCAGAGAGAAATACGCAAGATGTAGGATAGAGTTTTATTACCCCTCTTTGGTAAAGTGTTGAACAGCATTCCTTACGCTGCACGCCTTAATCCACTTGGATTCAAAAATAGCTTGAAACAATGCAGCATGTTAATCTACCTGTAAACAAAACACCACCAAACCAATACGCAATTAAAAAAGCTGGTCAATGAAGAGAAGTAACATTAGTTATCTATTTAATAGTGGTACATACTGTAAATAGTTTGTGTGTACTTTGTGTAACTGTAGCTCAGGCGTTCGAAACTTCGGGCCACATACAGAAAAATCAAAGGATGCAGGGGGCCACTTAGATATTTTCATATATTGTATATAATTAATCATATTTTGTCCATAGTTAACTCAATTAATCACACTTGATCACAGATAGAAATAAGTTTTAATGAGTACAATTGTACAGTGTTCCCTTGTTCATCACGGGTTGTAGGTTCCCAAAATAGACCGCAATAAGTGAAATCCGCAAAGTAGCCAACTTTATTTTACAGTTTTTATATATGTTCTAAGGCTATAAAACTTATCACGATATGCTTTTCTCAGACGGGCATTAACCGTTTGTCACATTTATCTCTTGTTTAAACAATTTCCAAGTTCAAACTTTAATAGATTTTAAAAAAATAAGTGTCATGTATTTGCTTACTGCGTGCTAGTTCCATCACACAGATGCGGAGAAAAAGAAGTGCAGGTAAAAGTCATTATTATTATTAAATGTTGCTATGCAGCAACAGAATCCACAACTGAGCAGTAACATTGACAATGAATAATGCTTCAACACCAAACAAAGCACGTCATGGCACCCTACAGCTGCGTAGCATCTACTTTTCTTCTGCATGCCCAGAAGTCCAACTTTTTGTGTGATGGTAAGCATCCTCCTCTGCCTTTAGGGTGCGGCCGCAAGTACCTTTAACGGTGCAGAACGTTTCGTTGACATTGTGGGTGTTATTGGGGATAAAACCTACAGGACTTGAAAGTCACACTACTAGCGATGGAACATTCATGTAAATTTGGCAAATTGGACGCATTCTGTACTTCACAAGAAGACATGGTGGAGACCCACGATGATCTACACTCCCGTAGCCAATCAGGACGCAGAACACAATGTGTGGGTTCTCTCTCAGCCAATCAGAATGCAGACACAACGGGTGGGTTGTCCTTTAGCCAATCAGGATGAAGACAACACATAGGTTGTCCTTTAGCTAGTCAGGATGCAGACACAACACGTGGGTTGTCCTTTAGCCAATCAGGTTGCAGACACAACACGTGGGTTGTCCTTTAGCCAATCAGGATGCAGAAACAACACGGGGGTTGTCCTTTAGCCAATCAGGATGCAGACACAACATGCGTGTCAGAATGCAGAACACAATGCTTGCTGTAAAAAAAAAAAAAAAAGCATTAAATAAAAACAAAACAGCGAGTCTATGAAAGGTGAACTGCAATGTAGCGAGGGAACGCTGCAAATCCCTTTGTGGAAAACTATTTGATATGCAACTCCAATAACTACATCGCATTTTATGTACAGAAGAGATATCGATTTTGGAAATTTGGGCCATTATACTATTTAAAAAAATAATATACATTTAGAAATCACCCAGTTTTTAAATGTTTAATGCGTGTGGCGTTTTGTCCTACTTTGTTTGGCGGTCCTTGAATGCATCATGTAACTTTGTCCCATACTGTACAGATCTATCTACTGTATTTTTACCCTTTTACTTTATTTTCTTTTCTTTTTCATTTGGTCCCAGTGATAGTATGTGGTGACACGTAAAGGTAAGATTTAATCACCTTATTGAGAAATGTTAAAATTGAGCTAATGTGCATATCTGTGTGAAATAAATTTGTTAGGGTGGTCGTCCACCACCAGTTTGTCAGTCTGTATATGGAAGTTCCAGTTCTCATCCACCTTCAGACAAGTGTGCCTCGCTCCTGCTATGATTAGTGCCTCTATGCTGCACCTATTGAATTTGTTGGTGCTTCGGTGGTACATGCCATGCAACGGGGTGTCTTTACAATAGCCCATCTGGCACCTTCTCCTTATTAGGCTTTAATTGTAGAATATAAAATATAGAGTACTTTGCTAAATGCAGTGGATCGGAGTGCAGTGGAAGAGGCATAGGGGAGTGTTACTATTTCAGTATGAATGGGTTGCATTTATTTCTACACCCTTGATACAAATAAATGTGTCTCATGCAGAGATCACACCCATTGCACAAATCCCCTTACTAGTGGAGAACATTTTCTATTCACATGAGCCGTCGACTGCTACAGTTGATCTACTTTGTATTCACTGCGGTTAGAGGAGGCATTTTTCTGTAATGGGTATCCAATTGTGTTTGAAAGTGTCTTTGATGCTGCATGTGGTGATGAGATGTTGTCTTAACCCCAAATGGTCATTTGTCAGCTCAACAATGTGCAGTTTAGTGGTCATTTAGAATAACAAAGGACTTTCTAAAAACACAGCATTGCAACATATTGGGACATGTTTGGAATAGTTCTGTTAGGTTCTGGTTCTGTTGCTTTGGTTACCTTATCTCCATTTTGTGTTTCCTTTTTAGATCTGGTGACTTCCTGAAAGGGCGGTGTCATAGGGCGCACCTGTAGCCACTTGGCCATTAGAGGTATTTAGCCACCTGGCTGCAAGAGGAGGAGGTGGGATCATACTGCTCTGCCGGTAGGCCAAGGATGATGCCCTCCTGCCATCATTTGCTCTGTCTTAGTTTTGCCACTACCTTATCTCACGTACTCCTAGCACCTCATGGCACCATCCTGGTCACCAGGTACCTGATTTTGATTTAATTCCAGGTTAGTCAGTAAGTGTTTTTTTCCACGTTGCCCTTTTGGTTATTTTTTTTAAATCCTCTTAATATCATGTTTTGGATCGCCCCTTCAGTTAAGCTGCTTCCTGTTTTTACCTACCTTTTTGTGTCCGTTAAAAGACATTCATTAACTTTGTGTAGCTGGAATCTGTACCTGCCAATCCATATCAATTTTAGCGTTTTGGTTTTTTTTGTCTTGTTTTCCCCACTACACGGCACAACAAGTTCAGTACAGTATATCAGTAAGATGAAAGACAGTTCACCACTACAAATTATGACCATATTAATATCATTATAAGACCATGTCATTAAAGTAGCAGCACGGCAGGGCGTCTAAACAAATATGCATGATGTTGCTTTCAAAATTGGAGAAATTGATAAAAATGTCAGCTCATTCAAAGCCATGCCAATAAAAGGGGGAGTTGAGTGCAGCAAATGCTTGGAAAGAATGTGGAATTCCAATTAACAATATTTACAAAACAAAGTCTCTCTGACTGAGGCCATGTCCACACATGAAAATATTTTTAAAAATTCACATTTAATCTCCATCCAAACCGGCGGGATTTCTCCGTCTACTTTAAAACAACACATTTTGACCAATTAGAAGCCTGAAAAAGCAACTACAGCTGACTTGGTTGCATATTTTATAATACAAAGCCTCTGTTGATCTACATAGTGAGCAATTGGATGTAGAGGGGCTGCACGGTGGCTGAGTGGTTAGCACATTGGCCACACAGTCAGGAGATCTGGAAGACCTGGGTTCAAATCTCCGTTGGGCATCTCTGTGTGGAGTTTGCATGTTCTCCCCGTGCGTGTGTGGGTTTTCTCCGGGTACTCCGGTTTCCTCCCACATTCCAAAAACATGCATGTTAGGTTAATTGGCGACTCTAAATTGTCCATTAGAGTATGAATGTGAGTGTGAATGTTTGTCTATATGTGCCCTGCGTTTGACTGGCGACCAGTCTAGGGTGTACCCCGCCTCCCGCCCAAAGTCTGCTGGGATAGGCTCCAGCATCCCCGTGACCCTAATGAGGATAAGCGGTATAGAAAATGGATGGGATGGATGGATGTAGAGGCAAATATGTGTCATTTAATTAAAATGTTCAAAAATAAAAAACAAATGTATAATTATACAAACATATTTAACCACATGCCTCTCATAAATGCATACCTTTACCATAGGACACAATGAAATCAGCACCTGTAAATCAATAACTTCTTGCGTTCCGCTGTTAAATAAGATTTCAATACAAAGCTCTATTTGGACATGTAGATTCATCTTGTTTTAAGGACAAAAAATGTTTGTTGTGTGGACAAAAGGCCAAAATAAATACAATCAGAAAAGCACCCTGAGAGCACAGACCTCTGCCAAGTGCCATAGTGCCCCACCCCCATATTGTGATTCACAATTAAACAATAAACCTCCATTTTTTGAACCAGTGATTGTGTTTGCACTAAGACCATTTTTTGTGGAGTTATAGGCACACATTCCGGAAGTGCTCTCAATTCCCAATGTTAAAGAATCCTTTTAAAAAATCCTGGGTCACCCCCAAAATGTAATCAATTTTTACAAATCCCGTTTGCAACAATTCCTGGAAATTTCATATAAATCCATTCGTTATTTTAAATGCAAGAAAACTTTGACAAAAACAGAACATCATTGGCAGCGGTAAAAAAATGTGGATTTTTTTTTAAAGCTGTGTTTGTGTGGACATAGCTTGAGGATCTGGACTGCAAATGATTGACAAAATTCTAAAAAAAGAGCAGTTTCCCTTCCTTTCGTTGTCGCAGAGGACAACCACTCTCTGTGCCATGCAGACAATCCAGTCCTCCATAATTTGGTACTGTACAGTATAATGTGTATGTGTTATATTCATTTGCAGCTATTCATATTTCACTCATACCTTTGGTCCAAAAAAACAGCTGTGTGTAGCACTACACCACCAGTGACTTCACTCAGTGGTCTCTATCACATTATTGACGTCATTTTAAAGCAACATTTTTGTACCAGTAATAACAGTGGAGTAATTGTCCACCACAGTGCGACAGTTTTAAGGAAACACTCATGGACTTATTGCTTTCTTGCTACAAGGACTGTGATTACACACGCCTTTGTTCCACCTCAGGAATAACTTGATATGCAATCTGGAGAAAATGCAGTTGCCTGAGTATCAGTGCATGCAAAAATGAAATCTAAAGGAAGTGAAAGAAGTGAGATGGCTGTAACTTGCCTAAAGCATCGTGAACAAAGGCGTAGGCCTGTTTATTCAAGTGAAAATTCCTCAAGCTGTGCAATAAATTTATCTAAAGCAATAGCGCAACAGCTAATGAGTTTCAGGCAAGGCTCCACGTAGATGACAGATTGGGCTCGGCACACTGAACTCACGTATTCTTTATCTGCAAAAACAACTGAGACAAGTGCTAATTTAATCGACTTGGAAAGGTTGAGATTTGATACATCATTTTCCTTTCAATTCTGTTGTATCGAATGTTTTCTCACACGCCAAACAACCACTGAAACAAATAGAAGGATACCATTAACGTACCGTCATATAACTTAAATGGAGTGGATAACATCACCAGTTAATTAACTTTTTGAACTTCATAATGTCTCCCAAGCGCAAGGCAGACTCCTCGGGTGGATCATAGGAGAAACACCCACCAATATTGGCATTAACTGTTTGATTGTCACAACCATCATTATGGATAAAAATGAGAGATACATGATAATTATCAGCCCAATAATTATTGGACTGAAATGAGGAATTGTGAGGTCGTATTGATAAATCTGATAACATTAAAAAATAGCTCAGATAACTGATTAAAAAAAAAAAAAAGATTACCCATACTTTGCTATTTGGGTTAACGTCAGCAAATCAAGCGTTCCTTTTCTGTGACGTACTGCAAGTGCCCTGTCGTGACTTCCTCTGAGCTTACCAGTAAATAGAGTTGGACATTCCAATATTTCAGATAAAGACATGGTGACAGATTCTGTGATGAGGGAAAAAAAACACTGAGCTTCAACACATCAAATCGTATCAGCCACCTGAAACATATACACCTACATCACTAAGACACCCGGGGCTTGTTCATAGCTACGCAGTGTTTGAAAAGTGCAAAAAAATTGGGCAGAGACGACCCGAGGGGTAAAGCCATCTGTGATTTCATCATGGAAAATTGGATGACCAGCCCTTTACCATCTTTGAAAATGCCAGGTTTTGTTGGCTGGTAAAACAGGATTTATAGGCTACTTCTGAGCTGCTGCTAATACTTTTTTATGTTTTGTTAATAGTAGTGATATCATGATATTTGGTAAGGACAAATCAAGCTACAGTTTGTCAAATCCAACTTTGAGTTACTCTTACCTCCAGGTGTGCACAAACTACAGTTTCATTTTAAACAATAGATATAAAAAGTTAGTGGTTGAGGAGAAGAAAGTCATCGGTATCAATATTGGCTTGAAAAAAAACCAACAAAAAAAACATTGTGCATCCCTAATAAAGAAATCAGGTGCATTTTTGATGTGATCTTACTAACAAATGAACTAATACCCATCCAACTGACGACCAAAAATAGAAACAATAGCACTTTGCCCTTGAATTTTAAAATCAAAACCATTGTAAATTTAGGCACTTCTCTTTTTCGTACAAGTGCCAAATCACTGATTTATGTCTAGGCAACATGGCCTGTTTTTAACTTCTTGGAAGAGATCACATTTCAGTGTTTGTAGTGCTTTATCCACCTAGCCCATCTGAAAATTCTAAAGGGACAATGTTGGGAAAATTTCTAGTGTTGCTTTGCCCTGACCAAGCGTGACTTCTAAGCCTGCAGAAACATGCAAACACTATTGCATGGACACCGTACACAGCCCCAAGGTAAAATGTGGAAAAGTACTTTAGCTGGTGCCACAGCACAGAGACATAACAGTCTTACTAGAAGAAGATTACTGAAGTGGAATAAATGCAGTAGCACAGACACATTTCCACTTATTATCGCTTAGCAAACTCTACTATTCACACATACAACTGAATTAATTAGTGAAATAGCTGCACAGAAGAACTGTTCAAATGTAAAGCAAAGTTATTTCAATACCATGGGGCTTGGACGGTTCACCTGATGTCTGCTGATAGAGATTGTCACCTGTTGTAATTTGCAGTGGCAATGGTCTTATGAGGCTGGAGCACATTTAAAGTGAAAGGCAGACAAAGCCAAGTCAGGAGAGGCGAGTGTATTCAGCTCTGTCCTGACTGACATTTATTGCCAGATAATCTTTGGCATGCTAAAACCTGAAAGATGTTTCAGCCCCTCCCTCTTCAGGTGGGACAATGCAACACAAGATGTTAGGACCGGTCCAAAATATCAGGCGATGATCAACAATCAAATACATTTTAGTGTTTTTAAAAAATGTCAAATTACTGCACAATACTCCTTCAAATAGATTTGCGAGGAAATATCCTAGAAGAGCAAAAGTTTTACAACCTCTATCAAGATTTTGTAAGCAGCAGAGCAGCTAAAGAGAAGAAAAGCAAATATTTGGTAGCATTACCTTGCTGAGCTGACTGGCCGGTGATCCACGAGTGAGAGTGTCACATTTAAAGTTGAGGAACGATTCCCCCATGGTGTCATGTCCTCTGCTTGGATCCCTCTCTTTGGGGGTGTGGCTGACCTGTAGGGGCGATGCGCCAGACAACGGTGGCTGTTGGAGTGCCGTGCATGACAGACCGAGAAAGTTGGAAGGTCGGATCAGAAAGGCCTCCAGAGCGATGTTAGCAGACACCTTAGAAGAGAGGCAGGCATGTGAATGGCGGAAAAGGCTCAGCAGTTTTTGAGTACCCAACAGTCGGAGGGCGTACGAGAGTTATTTTAAAATTACTACAGAAGGTTGAGCAGAGGAAACATATTTTCAAGAAGTGAATGAACTACAGCTGCTAGTGTTGTGGCTGCACAAATCAGATCAAAAGGAACGGGAAGTCGTTCACTCATGGGGAATACATGCAAGATTCATCCATAAAAATATCAAAGTCCCTATTTTCTGAATTAAAAAAAACAAATGGGAAATTATTTAATAAAATGGAAGAAAAGCCTCTCTCTGGACAGTACCAATATGCCAACACCAGTGGGCCAATTGATGACGTGAATTCTGCGCAGACATTGATTTCCTTGTGATGAGTCAAGTGATGGAAATGTTGTTAAGCAAACAGCACTGATATGTGGATACAGTATGTCAGTGCATCTCAAATAGTAGGGCAAGGGGGGGTAGTGTCAGGGCAGGCGCGAGAGGCTGTGCATACTTGCAGTGTGAGTGCAGACCTACAAAAATATATACATTTATTGTACTCAACATGCAATTTGATTCTTGAATATGCTTATATCCTTCACAGCTCTCCATTTTGTTGCATTACAGTTTCAGTTCCGAGTGTAGTGTGTACAGCACAGACAAAAAAAAAATATATTAGTTCCTCAATAGTATTTCAAACTGGGGGGACATGAAAACATTTCTGTCTCCTAGAACCACTGCAGTATGTGAACTCTGGTGGACTTTTTCTGTTAAATAGGATTTGAGGATTTGTTTCAATTTTACAAAAAATATGGGAACAAAGGGAACGACTCATAAAAGTCTACGCAGTTCTGTGTTTAAATTGTTTCAATGCCGACCATTAACTCTGCACTTCTGTTTGCTGAATTATGTTGTAACAGTTTAAATCTAAAAAACATTAACACTTTATATAAGTTTACTTTGTATGCTGTGTAATGTTGCTCCACAAAATTTTTCTTTGCTGGAAGAGGAGGCAAAATTGCTGTTCTGATGAGGCTGCCAACCTCTGAGCTAAACTACGTAAACTGACTGTGCTTTCAACAACTATCCAGTCATCCATCAATTTTCTATATTGCTTACTAGATTATTAGAATGTTGAAGATGAGTCATTATGAGAGTTCAGAGAAGTTTGTTCAATTAAGATACACTTATTGTGTGAGTCAACAGCAGATCATTTGTGGAGACAGAATTATGTTAATTTTTTCTATTTGTTTTTTCATCTTATCCAGGGTCAAGTAGGGGGGGCAGCAGCCTACGCAAAAAAGGCCTGACTTCCCTTTCCCCTTATACTTTGTTCAGCTTCCCTTGTGGGATTCTGACATGTTCCCAGGCCAGTTGAGAGACAACGTGTCCTGTGTCTTCCCTGAGGCGTCCTGCCAGTCGGACGTAGCCAGAACACCTCCCAGGAGAGGTGTTTAGGAGGCATGCTGACCATCTGGCTCCTCTCAATGTGAAGGAGCAGCGGTTCTACTCCCAAGTTTCTCCCGGACGACAGAGCTTCAGACGTTATCGCTCAAGCGGTCCTTACATCGAGCTCAGCAATTTTGGGGAAATTTGTTGGCTGTGGCCAGCACGTACAACAGGGATGTCAAACTTGTGCCACGGAGGGCCGAGAGACTGAAGGTTTTCTTCTTGCCGGTAAGTGTTTTTACTGATCAACGCCTCCTTCAGTTTGAGGGAAGGAGCCCATCAGTCAAATCACCTGCTGGAGGAACTGGTTGCAAAGAAAATCTGCAGTTTCTCGGCCCCCACAGATAAAACAAAAGGAATTATTCCCAAGCCAAATCATTGTCATTATTCAGAGATGCAGGACAAACTAAATATACTATTTGTTAATGTGGTCGCAACTGTTTTTTTTAATCATACCTTGGAAATAGCCTGATTGTCCCCACTCAGTGCCAGATCAGCAATTCGCTCTACACACTGAACGATCCGAGTGCATGCTCTTGCTTCATTCTGGGCCATCCATAGGATATGTTCCTCTACCAGCATCATATTGCTGGCTATGTCTGAAATATAGTCCCCCAGCTGCAGAGACAGAAGCATTCAGATGTCCAGGATGGCATTGAAAGGTACACACATAATCGAACATAAATAGGCTGACAGATTATGCACATCAATCAGGTTGACAACAGACACTTATAATTTTAAGACTAAAATGTTAGGGAGGCAGGGGTGGCTTCATTTATTATAGAGAGATTTAATTTAGATTAGCAGCTCTAAAGGGGAGTAATTGCTTTCCTGGGATGGCAGCTTGCTATTTACTTACTGTACTTTTCATTGTTGCTTCATTTTACTATTCCTCATTAGGTGAATGTGGGTGGCCTCTGCCGCCCACTCATAGGAGATATAAAAAATTAAATATCTCCTAATAATAGCCTCTCCGTTGTGACCTGTTAGCGATAATTGGACAAGTGAGAGCGAGGCTCAGCGCAACCCGACATTGTCGGATTCAGGGCCTCCATCTGCCTCTGGCCAGTGATGTGAGGTAAGTCCACTTAAAGCAAAACAGGGCACATTGTCCTCCTCAAGCAGCATTTATCATTCAGGTCTGATGATGCCATGTCACAAGAGAGAATGAGTGGGGGTAAAAAGTTTAGATTTCTATAATGCACAAACTTGTAACCGGAAGCATTGGAATAACTTGTTTTTTTAAGCAGGTCACAGATATTGCTCCCTCAATTGCCTCCAAAAATACAATTAAAGACTATTATCTAACAATGCAAGTTCTTTTTGATGGCTATAAACAGCATTAGAAAGACTGGAGACACTCAGACATAAAAGTCATTGAAAGCAAAATAAGTCAACTTTAAATATCTTCAGGTAAAACCAACCCTTCATGTTGACTTTTGCAAACCAACTATGATGTATAACATGTGACAAAGGCAACTACTATGTGCACACGTACTTCCCTGCGCTTCTCGACCAGTCTGGTCAGTCTCTCCACAAGGTGTGTGACAAAGATGACATCCATGACGTCAGAGAAGTGAGCTGCTCTGCTGGTGAAGGCCACTAACTGCTGTCCCAAAGGTTGGGCGTTGCTGGTGTTGATGGCTATCTGCGGTATCACAGAACACATGCCATAGTGCATCATCAGAATGGAGGTCAGGCAGTTTGGAGATGTACCATCTTGTGATCTTATAGCCTCGTTTACACTTGCACGCATGTTATCCTCGTAGTGGTACGCAATTTTGCATGCCAATGATCGATTGACTTCCAACAAGTACAGTCGTTCCTCGCTACATTGCGATTCACTCCGTTACTCTACTGTTGTTTTTCAAAAATGAACTGATGAATAAATGATGGCTTTTTTGTGGTTGACTATGGACCATTATTAGTCAGAAATTTTGAGGACAAGTCACATGCAGTATTGTAGTGACTTCTTCATATTCCTTTTGTGAATTGTAATTTGCGATGTATTCCAATGTAACTTGTATTCGTGTTCAAAATAAATTAAACCATCACCATGCCATCAGTAATGTTACATTGATGAGTCATTACCTTACATTACCTTGACTTGGCCCTTTGGCGTTAGCCGTGGATGCAGAGTGAAAAAAAGTTATCTTCCCATAGTGTGGAAGTGGTACCTTTTTTGGCTGATTACTGTATCCTTCCTTCCCACTCAGTTTCTCAGGCTAGTTACCTCGGTAGCTTGCTAATACCTAGCTTAAAGACTCTTGTGTCCCTGTAGAGATCCTGTAGCCTGTGCAGGATGGAGGATAGGCTCACATTGATGCTATAGAATCGAGCTACATTGTATTTGAGATACTACCTAACAATGAACTAATGTGAGTTATTATGTCTTATTATTGCTTATAATGTCTATTATATTCGGTAATATGAGTCTAAAGGTCACTATAGGGGTGTTATTTCATGTCTATAGGGTTCTTAGAATGTACAAAAGAGTCTTGCTAGAGCAGATATTCATTTTTCTGGTTGTCTGGAACTAATTAACACCAATAAATGATTCAACAAAATGAGCAAGGAATAAACTGTGCTTTATTTTTAAAATGCTTTTCTAATGTATTGAGCAATTTTAATATGTATATTTG
Organism: Oostethus manadensis; assembly: GCA_024372805.1. Taxonomy (NCBI): domain Eukaryota; kingdom Metazoa; phylum Chordata; class Actinopteri; order Syngnathiformes; family Syngnathidae; genus Oostethus; species Oostethus manadensis. Next base: position 4,617,368 of record QODF01000040.1, read on the forward strand.
ATGTGTATTTTCTTTCAGAATTTACACAATAACAAACTGATGCTATGTGCCTGCCATCAACAAATGGTGGACCTTGGTCCGAATACAGACCCGTGACTAATTATAGTGAAATTAAAATATAATTCAATAAAAACAAATAATAATACATCTATTTTCAAGCCTAATTACTTGCGACAAAGGTGGTGATGTCACTCAAAGTTAGTCAATTAAGAAGTTTTACATTCTTAGTGTATGTGAATCATGGCTTGCTCAAAAGTAAAACAAAAACTAAACATTTAAAAGTGACTAGACAGACCGATATATGTTCATTCTTTCAGAATCCAGTGTTAAACCACTGCGTCGCTTATAATCTGAAACTGTAGCGGTTTTCTCCGGGTACTCCGGTTTCCTCCCACATTCCAAAAACATGCATGTTAGGTTAATTGGTGACTCTAAATTGTCCATAGGTATGAATGTGAGTGTGAATGTTTGTTTGTCTTTGTTTGTCTATATGTGCCCTGTGATGGACCGGCGACCAGTCCAGGATGTACCCCGCCTCTCGCCCAAAGCCAGCTGGGATAGGCTCCAGCATACCCATGACCCTAATGAGGATAAGCGGTATAGAAAATGAATGCATACATGGATAATGAAGCAAAACAAAAAATCCTTTACTGACAGAAAAGGGTTGAAGTACTGCTTCTGCTGCAGACGATACACAAGGGTCCATTCATCCATCTATCCATTTTCCTCCGCTTATCCGGGTCCGGGTCGCGGGTGCAGCAGCTTCACTAGGGAAGACTTCTCCCGACTGGGCATGCCCGAAACACCTCACCAGGGAGGCGCCCGGGAGGCATCCGGACTAGATGCCCGAGCCACCTCAACTGGCTCCTCTCGATGTGAAGGTGCAGCGGCTCTACTCTGAGCTCCTCCCGGATGGCCGAGCTCCTCACCCTATCTCTTAGGGTGAGTCCAGCCACCCTACGAAGGAAACTCATTTCCGCCGCTTGTATCCACGATCTCATTCTTTCGGTCATGATCCATAACTCATGACCATAGATGAAGGTGGGAATGTAGATCAATCGGTAAACAGAGAGCTCTGCCTTCTGGCTCAGCTCTCTCTTCACCACGACGGTCCGGTACAGCGACCGCATTACTGCAGATGCTGCACCGATCCGTCTGTTGATCTCACGCTCCAACCTTCCCTCACTCGTGAACAAGAACCCGAGTTCCTTGAACTCCTCCACCTGAGGCAAGACCCCACTCCCAACCCGGAGGGTACAGTCCACCCGTTTCCGGGCGAGAACCACGGACTCGGATTTGGAGGTGCTAATCTTCATCCCAGCCGTTTCACACACTCAGCTGCAAACCGCTCCAGTAAACGCTGAAGGTCAAAACCTGATGAGGCCATAAGGACCACATCGTCTGCAAATAGCAGAGATGAGATCCTAAGGTCAACAAGCTGGACTCCCTCAACACCTTGACTGGCCTAAAAATTCTGTCCATGAAGATTATGAACAGAATCGGTGACAAAGGGCAGCCTTGGCGGAGGCCAACGTTCACCAGAAACAAGCTCGACTTACTGCTGGCAATGCGAACCAGGCTCCTGCATCAATTGTACAAGGACCGAATGGCACGTAGAAGCGGGCCACCAATCCCGTACTACCGGAGCACCCCCCACAGGACACCACGAGGGACACGGTCAAATGCTTTTTCCAGGTCTACAAAGCACATGTAGACCGGTTGGGCAAACTCCCACATACCCTCCAGTACCCTTGCAAGGGTGTAGAACTGGTTCAGTGTTCCGCGACTGGGACGATACACAAAAGTAAACAAAAAAAAAAAGAATCAGGTGACAAATACAGGCAGATCTCAATGTCAGTTACAACAATAACAAGAAAATCTGAAACTTTAACTGATTTTGTATTAAAGAGACACTTATTAAACTGTGACTATTTACTATTTCTTCAGAAAACACCGGTGCAGTTTTACTTAACCTAAAATTAAGCCTCCTGTGCTCATTCATTGTTTGCGCAGGCAAAGTTTGTTTGTCGTTTTTTATTTTTTATTTTTTTTGTTTTATTTATGTGATATTTGGTCCTCTGTGCTGCCAAGAATATGTGTTGTATTGAAACAATAGGGAGATGAGCAGCATTTCATTACATTTGACATGCAAATGACATAGGCAAAATAAGGTTCAGACCTTCACTGTAAAAATAATTGCATAAACAGAATTTTTTTAATTGAAGCACCCTAGTATATGCTTTTTATACCTGGGTAAGCTCATGCAGCACACGGGTGACTTCACTGGCATAAGGGCACTGAGTGTAGTCATCAGCGTCCCAACGTCCAGTGCGGTCACAGCGGCGCCAAGCCTTCTTCTCTCTATGGCTGGAGGAACGAGGAGCAGTGCCTGAGGGGTAAGGAGCAGAGCCAAAGGTGGAAGGAGCACAAGGCAGGAAGGCCAAGATGCCTGCGAGAGTCTTGGGCCACCTGCAATCACAATATCACCAAATAATGCAGAGATCTTGGGTGTCTAGACTACAGCTAGAACAGATGGAGGGACTATGGATTGGGAGCCCCAAGAGGTCCCTGACAGGACACACCAGATGGCAATAACATTCTCCCTGTTAGCAAATTATAGCATTTACATATTTTGTTTACAGCTTAGCCTATTTGAATTTTACCTGTGTTTTTAGAATGCAAACCTCTTCACAAAAACTGATTATTAAATAGTTATTGCATACATATAAATAATATTTTCATGGCTGATCTGAATCTACATAGAGCAAATAAATAAAGCTGTGGTGGAAAATTAAGTACTATATCAAGTCATCCAGATGATGACACTGGAGCAATACTGTTTATAATTTGGGGATTAAATCTCTTTATTTAAAAAATATTGAAAAAAACAGCCTTTTTACTTAGTTTCTTGTTTTGTCAGGCACATGAAGGTATGGCTGGTAAAATGTATTCACTTTCAGTAAAACACTTGATATTTTAAGGATGCAATTAATGGAAATTTATGGAGAATTTATGTTCTCAGAAGTGGTCCCATTGTGTGGTCAGTCCTAATTGGAGTGCAATGTACAAAATTACCATCGCACACAATTCAGTGGTGGTTGCTGGACATTCAAGGGGGAGAAGCATTTTTTTCCAGCCTACTTCGTATGTCATAAATGTGTTTATTTATCCATCCATCCGTTTTCTATACTGCTTACCCTCATTAGGTGCCTTGGTATGCTGGAGCCTATCCCAGCTGACTTCGGGCGGGAGGCGGGGTACACCCCGGACTGGTCGCCAGTCAATCGCAGAGCACATATTGACATACAACTATTCACACTCATATTCATACCGATGGACGATTTAGAGTCAGCAATTAACCTAACATGCATGGTTTTTTTTGGAAAGTGGGAGGAAACTGGAGTACCCGGAGAAAACAGTATTTCACAAGTGAAACTTAAGCTTGATTGCTTAAGAAAGTGAAGGTTACATCTGTGTAAACGTGAGATTTAAGGTAGTGCGAGTGAGCAAAATGCATCAGTTGTGTGTTTCCTAGTATGACTCAATTTCTATATTGTGCAACTCTGATTGTGCTGGGTGAGTGTGTGTGTGTGTGTCTCATGAAGGGTGAGTATGTGTATAGTAAAGGCTTCTATTAGAAACAATGAGACTGGGCGCGTCCAAAGTGGGGGCATATATGCAGCCAATGGCTGTTTTTTATTGGCCATTGAACTAAAACAAAAACAGCAGAAATGGAAAAAACAGCTGTAATATCAATATAGAATGAAGTCAAAAGATTAAGAGCAAAACGGCTGAGTTGTGTTGTAAAGAAGACAGACAGACAGAAAAGTCACAATTTTATAAGATTAAACTCAAAAAAACATTTTTTATAAATAAAAAAAAGGAAGTCAAAATATTTAAAATGTACAAAGATTACTGAAGAAGAGAGTATAAATAATTACTAATGTGTAAATTAGTATTTACACATTCTTATTCTTCTAATAGTCTCAGCTTTAGTTCTGTAGGGCTGTCTTGAACACATAATTGTCTTAGTCTAATTTGATTCCTCATATTTATACTCATATATATATATATATATATACATATATATGTACATATATATATATATATATATACATATATATGTATACATATAAATATGTAAATGTAAACATGAGGAATCAAATTAGACTAAGACAATTATGTGTTCAAGTCTTATGTGTCTTGAACACATAATATATGTATACATATATATATATATATATATAT
>QODF01000040.1:4622013-4660197 GCA_024372805.1 Oostethus manadensis
TATGTATATATATGTACATATATATATATATGTATATGTATATACATATATATAAAAAAGCATTTTGTGTTTACTTGTGTTATCTTTAACTAATATTAAAATGTGTTTGATGATCAGAAACATTTTGTGTGACAAACATGCAAAGGAATAAAAAGTCAGGAAGGGGGCAAATAGTTTTTCACACCACTGTATATGTATATATATATACATATATATATGTATATGTAAAAGTATAAATATGAGGAATCAAATTAGACAAGATATTATTCAAGACAGCCCTGCAGAACTAAAGGCTGAGACTATTAGAAGAATAAGAATGTGTAAGTACTAATTTAATCTCTGCTACATTGTTCATCCTGTGTCAGATATCAACAATACATAAGACAATAACACCTAAAACTCAGAAACCAATCAGTTCAGACCTTTCTACTTTACTTTGCTGGAAGAAACCTTTCGAGAAACGCTCACATGCATTTGAGTCATTATTTGGCAGAAACGACTTATAGCTAAAACAAAATATAGGAGAGCCACACCATGGAAAATAGTCATCTGCTCTGAGAATGTGCTAACATCTCTCTTCTTGCAAGCATACACTCCCACTACCTGGTAATAAATGGCATTAATTTGGTCCCAAACTAAAAACGGGGATCATTTTCCAGCCCATTACGCCAGCGTTCCAAGAGGAGCAAAGTCTGTGTGTGCAGTAGAAAGCTGGGATGTGCATAGGCTGACAGCTACACACACACATGCACACACCCACTCATGCATGCGCACACACCCACACATGCATGCGCACACACACGCACGAGCGAGGAAGAGAAAGACCTTGGACTGAGAGATGCATGATGTTTGCGGAATAATAGTAAAAAGTAACACATCCTCTCAGGTTATAGCTGTGCAGTAAAGTTAGCCACATAAGACTGTTATACTTATGGGATTTCATATCTTATATCCAAACATGATTAAAATATATGATCACATTTGGACATTTATTGCACATACTCATTTATGGTCTATAGGACCTCCGTGTTTAATGTGCATTATACGGCATATAAAAAGATACAAGCAAAGGGTGTGAATGCTTTCTTTGCATTTCTTTTATTTAAATCCAAGTCTACAGATAAGTAGCTGGATGAATTCTGGGGTGAATAAAATGGATAATCTCTTCACGTTTAAATGAATCAAATGTAAATACACAAAACGTAAATACAATGGATGCCCACATTCAGAATTCACAACCCCGCAAATTCATTGATTTCTTGATTTCTTGCATACAAAAATGATTCCCCCCCCAAAAAATTGTGTGCTTATTTATTTACATTTTTGTCTTTTACATCATAGCAGCTGAATGATAGTCAAGTTGCCTTTTGGTGCTGAGTAAATTTGCTTTGCCAAGGGAAATTTTATAAACTATATCAGACTCCCCTTGTTCTACTGTGTTTATTATAAATTTTGTTGAACCACATTTTGATGCTGGACCTGACATAGAAGAACGAGGTGGGTGGGGGGGGGGGGCAATGTAGGAGAAGGTGCAGAAAAACCTCACAAAAATATCAATAACAATCATATAAACAATAATAACCATGATGGTAACCACATTATCAACAACAACCAGAACAACAACTGAACAAAATGAGATAAACGATGAGGTTCCTGGGAATCTACAGTTCATTGGGATCTTTCTGTAATTTGATGCCACATTTCAAGTTTTTGTACCCATCTATTTGCTTGAAAGTGACGACTTACTGTACATGTACTGTATCAGGGGTGTCAAACTCATGCCATGGAGGGCAGAGACACTGCAGGGTCACTAAAGCAGGTGATTTTAATGAACAACACCTCCTTCAATTTGTCGCTCCGCCCTACCGCGGTGCCAAATTGTACTACTGCAGTTAGTACATCATTAGAAGGAGGCCAAAAAGGCTATATTGGTTATTTACCTTTTTTTTTTTTATCTCTACTAAAATTAACCAAACAACCTTGGTTATCGTACGCCTCGTTTAACATCTTTTAAGTTAACGTCAAAAATGTACACTAAACGTTTTCAAGTTTCCAGTTTTGTGATGTATTTTTATCACAAAACAACCTTGTAAGCAGCTCGCTAATACAGTGGAACCTTACAAAAACCCTACTATATGAAAAATGTATAATTTGAATTGGGCTTGGAAGATATTTCCATCCCTTTTATTGAAAACATATTAAAAATACAAAATGAAAATTGAAAGTGCCGCCCAGACTTTTAAATATACTGCAATGCCATTCAAGCTGCGCTCCCCTGGGGCAGTAATGCACCAAAGTAAAGGATCCCAACCGCCATAAAACCATAGAAGAAGAAGCTGCCCTCCTATTGGTTATCTCCCATCATCTTCTGCCTCCTAAGAATGGCCAATCACGGCGTCCCTTTGCTCAGCGAACCGAAAAGCTGTACACTACTATCTGGTGTTTCCTACCTTATTATAATATTATCATATTGTAACAGAGAGTGCCATTCATTGTAACATTGTAAAATATTGTAACATTCATGTGCATGATTATGTTGTCATTATTGAACATATTTCCTTCGGGTGGGTACAATATTTACACTTTATACGACTATTTTCTTGGGTGGGAGGTAATTTATATGGTAAATCTTGTCTCATAATAAGAATGATGTGTATTTATATGCATTGAAATTTGCACATTCATACCTTTTTGCTAATGAAAACTATGTAAATGTGTTTTGTGCTTTCTTTAAATGTGTGTGTAGCAAGTAATCTGCATGATATCACCAGAACAGTCAAACTGTGACTCACCGGAACTCCCCCTTGTTGTTGATGACTCGATCAGCAGGGCAATATGGCGCAGATGTCTCCAGAACAACTATATCCATGTGCAGAGAACTGTTGCCACGGGAACTGGTGACCAGGCACTCCCACATACCAGAAAGGCCCACATCAATGTTCGCAAGGATGACCTCACTGATGGAGAGGTGTAACAGAAGCAATGCAACTGTGAATTAAGGTATATTTCATACTTACATGCTATATAAGCAACACAGAGAAGGATTACTGTAAACATGAGAAGGTTGCAATTCCAAGCAGTTTAACTAGGGCTTAGATTTATGGGTAGCAAAGTTAGTATGATGACACAATTTGAGTGTGGATTAGGATTAATGCTTAATTAGTGTAAATATTTAATGAGGTACCAGAATGAAAATTTTCTTTTGATCACGTCTGCAAAATACCCAAAATGGAGGCAAAGAAAGTTGCGAGTGCCAGCTTTTTGATACAGAAGGCGAGAAACACTGTTGAATTCAAGAAATAACTCATGGCAAAACACAAAGGTGGTGTCCATGTTGATCTCGCTGCCACATTGTGTCTTTGGCAACAACCATGTCTTTATTGAACTTAGAAATAACCATAAATGTGCATTTATCCCTTACATTCGACATTTAAATGCATTTAGAATTGTTTTATGCATGTAAAACTACCTGGAGGGGCGTGGTTGGGAGGAACGGCCTCCCTGATCTGAACCCGTGCGGTGTGTTGTTGCTGGACTTCTGTGCGAATTACAGTTTGTCCATAACAAACACCATGTTCGAACATAAGGATGTCCATAAGTGCACTTGGCACCAGGACACCCTAGGTCGCAGGTCTATGATCGACTTTGTGGTCGTATCATCAGACCTGCGTCCGCATGTTCTGGACACGCGGGTGAAGAGAGGGGCTGAGCTGTCAACTGACCACCACCTGGTGATGAGTTGGATTAGATGGCGGGGAAGGATGCCGGACAGACCTGGCAGACCCAAACGCGTAGTGAGGGTGTGCTGGGAACGTCTGGCAGAATCTCCCGTTCGTCGAGTCTTCAACTCTCATCTCCGGCAGAGCTTCGCCTGCATCTCGAGGGAGGACCGGGATATTGAGTCCGAATGGGCCGTATTCCGTGCCTCTATTGCTGAGGCAGCCAGTTGTGGTTGCGGCCGCAAGGTGGTCGGTGCCAGTCGTGGTGGCAAGCCCCGAACCCGATGGTGGACACCGGGGGTTAGGGCTGCCGTCAAGCTGAAAAAGGAGTCCTATCGAGCATGGATGGCTTGCGGGACTCCCGAAGCAGCTGACAGGTACCGGCAGGCCAAGCGGCACGCGGCTTCGGCGGTGGTCGAGGCAAAAACTCGGGTGTGGGAGGAGTTCGGTGAGGCTATGGAGCACGACTTTCGGTCGGCCTCGAAGAGGTTCTGGCAAACCGTCCGACACCTCAGAAAGGGGAAGCAGCCCCCAGTTCACACTGTTTACAGTGCGGACGGGGGCTTGCTGACCACGACTGTGGATATAGTTGGTCGGTGGAAGGAATACTTCGAGGCCCTTCTCAATCCCACTGACATGCCTTCCATAGAGGAAGCAGAGTCTGAGGATACGTACGTGGACAGTTCTATCACCGTGGCTGAGGTAATTGGGGTAGTCAAATCACTCCCCAGTGGCAAGGCTCCGGGGGTAGACGAGTTCCGCTCAGAATTTCTCAAGGCTCTGGATGTTGGAGGACTGTGTTGGTTGACACGCCTCTACAACATTGCATGGAAGTCAGGAACAGTACCTCTGGACTGGCAGACCGGGGTGGTGGTCCCCATTTTTAAAAAGGGTGACCGGAGGGTGTGTTCCAACTATAGGGGGATCACACTCCTCAGCCTTCCTGGGAAAGTCTACTCCAGGGTGCTGGAGAGAAGGGTACGACCGTTAGTCGAACCTCGGTTAGAGGAGCTGCAATGTGGTTTTCGTCCCGGTCGCGGAACACTGGACCAGCTCTACACCCTTGCAAGGGTACTCGAGGGTATGTGGGAGTTTGCCCAACCAGTCTACATGTGCTTTGTAGACCTGGAAAAGGCATTCGACCGTGTCCCTCGTGGTGTCCTGTGGGGGGTGCTCCGGGAGTACGGGATTGATGGTCCGCTTCTACGTGCCATTCGGTCCTTGTACAATCGAAGCAGGAGCCTGGTTCGCATTGCCAGCAGTAAGTCGAGCTTGTTTCCGGTGAACGTTGGCCTCCGCCAAGGCTGCCCTTTGTCACCGATTCTGTTCATAATCTTCATGGACAGAATTTCTAGGCGCAGTCAAGGTGTTGAGGGAGTCCAGCTTGGTGACCTTAGGATCTCGTCTCTGCTATTTGCAGACGATGTGGTCCTTATGGCCTCATCAGGCTGTGACCTTCAGCGTTTACTGGAGCGGTTTGCAGCTGAGTGTGAAGCTTCTGGGATGAGACTCAGCACCTCCAAATCCGAGGCCATGGTTCTCAGTCGGAAACGGGTGGACTGTACCCTCCGGGTTGGGAGTGAGGTCTTGCCTCAGGTGGAGGAGTTCAAGTATCTCGGGTTCTTGTTCACGAGTGAGGGAAGGTTGGAGCGTGAGATCGACAGACGGATCGGTGCAGCATCTGCAGTAATGCGGTCGCTGTACCGGACCGTCGTGGTGAAGAGAGAGCTGAGCCGGAAGGCAAAGCTCTCTGTTTACCGATCGATCTACGTTCCCACCCTCACCTATGGTCATGAGTTATGGGTCATGACCGAAAGAATGAGATCGCGGATACAAGCGGCGGAAATGAGTTTCCTTCGTAGGGTGGCTGGACTCACCCTAAGAGATAGGGTGAGGAGCTCGGCCATCCGGGAGGAGCTCAGAGTAGAGCCGCTGCTCCTTCACATCGAGAGGAGCCAGTTGAGGTGGCTCGGGCATCTAGTCCGGATGCCTCCCGGGCGCCTCCCTGGTGAGGTGTTTCGGGCATGCCCAGTCGGGAGAAGGCCCCCGGGAAGACCTAGGACACGCTGGAGGGACTATGTCTCACAGCTGGCCTGGGAACGCCTTGGTGTCCTCCCGATGGAGCTGGAAGAGGTTGCTGGGGACCGGGAAGTCTGGACTTCCCTACTGAAGCTGCTGCCCCTGCGACCCGGACCCGGATAAGCGGTGGAAAATGGATGGATGGATGTAAAACTACCATAGTAAAATAAAAACTATAAAAATAAGATCATTTTTAGGACTTGTGGTGTAAAACAAAGGAGATTCGAACCCTGATCTCCTGACTGTGAGGCCAGCATGATATCCACTCATCCACTGTGCGGCCGAGTGCCAAAATTAAAAGGAAAAAAATTTGGAATTATGAAACGAATCAATAATACAAAAATATATAAATGTAGTCATATTCTGATTGCATTTTGTCTTTGCTTTTTCTGTATAGTCTGTCTTTTCCATGTACTTTTTGTCATTGCATTTACTGGATGGCTCAAGGTAGTGCGTAACAGCAAAGACAACATAGGCTGTGGGTGGGTCTTTCTGGCCAGAGTGACTACTATTGGCCGCTTCTCTCAGCAGCTTCAATGTGGACTCCATCGTGTAAGACGTTTGAGCAAAGTATGTGCATTAAACGTGATAGTGATTTTACTTCCTGTCTGTGACATTTTTTTTCCAGTCACCGATGCTAAGAGCTGCATTTAAACATAACCAATACTGTACATAGCCAAGCGAGCAGGAATCGTGTGATCAGGTATGGACTAGTCACCCGGGCAGAAGAATCTGTCATAGGTATTGTTTGTTGTATTCCGTATAGCTTATCCGATATCATTTATGCAGATAATGACAAATCAATAGCAATTTCATACAATATCTCTTTTTAATGCCACTATCTGATGATGACATCGGTTGGCCAATCTTTAGTTATGAACATGACACAGGACACAACACATCACAAATACATGACTTCATATATGTGAGAATCAATGAATGTTTCTAGTTGGTCATATGGCAACTGTCACCTTTCAGAGTAAACAACACTACTGTTTAAAGACACCTAAAAAAATTCACTAAGTCAGTGGTTCCCAAACTTATTTTGCGGCGCCCCCCTTTTGGAGATAAAATGATTTTCATTTCAGTTGGAAAACTATACATTGTTTTCAGACGAGTGAGACTTCATCGATAGACACATGAATAGTCAACATTTTACATCAACATTGAAACCGGACCAACTGTCTGAACGCTGGGGAACACGGAGGTGACTCCCTAATCCTTGCCCACACACACCAACAACCCGCCTCTCCCTCTGCTGCACCCTCCCAGACTGTTGCAGCCCGATCCCAAACATCCCTCCCAGTGTACCGCTGCATCTTGCCAAAACAAGCTGAGCTGAGGAAAGCATCCAGCTCTTTTCACAATGTGCTTTTTCAACATTATTAGAAAAAGGTCACCCACACACATTAGATAATAAAAATGAAGAAATTGCTCATTTGTGAAAACCTGAAAGCAAAGGGACACTTATTAGCCACTGGCCTATATCCACAGCAACGCTGCACCATTGTGGAAGAGGACCCCGAGGACTCATTAGGAACATCCGTGCTTGCCAGCTGATGTTTAACAAATTGTTTCTATAACATTACTTATGAGACAGAAAACTTTCAATTTGTCCGTCTGCAAAACAAATGTTTAAACGCTGGCCTATTTTCAGGGAGGCCTACACAGGATCCTTTGTGCATAATGTATGACTTGAGCCTTTGCATTGCAGGCATCGTTAAATTAATTTCTTAACTGTTTACCATTAAAATATTAAACTTACACGTCAGAAATAATGTATGCAGCATCACATGCCATTACGCGCAAACTCCGGCCCGAGGGCCTCTCTGGCCTGCCAGGCGTTCGAATGCGGCCTACCGTATGCTTCCAAAGTGTTATATAAACATTTAACATATAAGCTGGTAACATGACTTGCAAGTAGTCAAGAGTCCATTGGAGACAACCTTTTGATGGTTTTGGTAGCTTTTCACATGCAGCGATCCAGACTACCTCTACCCACACTCCAAAAAAAGCATGTCAACTCATATGTGACACAGAACAACAACAACAAACCTACCCAATGCACTGTCTGGGAAGTAAAAAAAAGAGGGACGTCGACATACTCCTAGATAGTCAGTGTTTTTTTTTCATAGTTCATATTGTATATCACACATCCTTTATTCATGTATATTCCGGGTGTCTTATTCAGTGAAAAAAAATTACAACTGTAAAATTCAATTTTGTTATTTGTGGTCTAATGTTTAAAGTGCTCCACAAAAAAGGGACACAAGAACATATAACAGATTGTATGATATTTTTATGAATAAAATAAGACAAATAATTGCAGTTGGACTAGTCTGGCCGCCCGGGCAATTTTGTTAAGTCAATGTGAGTCAAAAGGTTTGCCCACCCCTGATCTAATAAAAGAACAGTTTCTAAATGTCTGTGCTCACAAAGTAAATAATGCTTAGGTTTGATTGACAAAGACACGTACTGTATGTATTAGTATTCAAATGAGATACAGTGATCCCTTGTTGAGCATGGTTAATTGGTTCCAGACCCCACTGTGATAAGTGAATTTACACAAAGAAGGATTCCTTATTTACAAAAAGAATATTTCCGCTGTTAGAGCACATAAAACAGCTGTTTCTTACACACACACACACACACACACACATACTGTATGTCGTTTTGTTTTTACCATTATTAGAGCCATTTGGTCATAAAATAACACCCCTATAATCACCTTTACGCTTGTATTACCTAATATAGTAGACATAATAACAGAAAATAAGCCATTTGAGACTTAAAAATGAAAAAAAATGTGTTCCAGTGGCACGGGCAGGACAGTAACATTGGGAGTTCAGAGATGAGTTTTAGCTTGGCGTCAGTTACAGCCACAACAGTAACCCATGTCAGGGATTACTCTATTGTGCCTGTTCTAAGATCATTCAAATTTGTAGTAAAAGCCTGTTGTTCCAGCACTCAAATCCAGTGCTTGTGCTTCTCACTGAAGATTACTGTAACATTACTGACACCTAGTGACCAGTATATAATACTACGTATTATCAAAACGTCTTTGAATGCCTTTGTTTTGTATTTTAGTTTATTTAGTTATGTTTATGCTTGAAAATGCTTAACCTGGTCAAAAAATATCCATCATTTGCGATGAAAGCAATGGTTATGCAAGGGGAGAGTGTTTAGGTTTAGTTCATTCTGGGTTCATGAAGGGTGTGCCTAATGAGCCGGGTTTAGAATTTTAGTTTTAGTCCAACATTTTATATGTGCACTTTACTTTATTCACATACATTTGTTCCAGGTTGAATGCGCAACTTTCCGAATTCAATAGGTACCAGAATTATTTAATTTTATTCTTATTTGTGATTTTATTTAATCTTACCTGTCTAATTTACTGATACTGCAGAGACTAGTTTTTTAAATGACTTATTGGGAAAAAATGTTCAGAATAAATAAAGCACTTTTTGTATAAATTGCATTGCATGCTGCAGTATTGGTGTTGTTTTGTGTTTATTGTGCATATTAGATATTATTATCCAGCATCCAGTGGGATTAAGCATGACCATTGAGTATTGCAAATAAACAGCAGACGGACATGCAAAGGCAAGGAGGTAATTCTTGTGGTAATATTTCCAAACCATTTCATTCCACATTTTGTAGACAATTATGCTGATTAAAAATGAAAAGGATTAAGAAGGATACACCCAAAGTGTCTGCTGAAGCTAGCTACAAGGCTATAAAATGTTTGATTAATGAAACATGAATCACAGGCTGGTCCCACTGCTGCTGCTAGCACAGTTAATACTGGGAGTTTGGCCTGACACCATTACTCAGCAGGAGTCTGGCCCACATCGAAGAACGCTTGAGCCTCAGGGGGTCTGATGCTGTTATGCTCACTGTGAGAAATGTAAACAGATCTTCTTGTCAACACAGCTTCAGCATCAAACAATATACTGTAATTATAGTGTAGGCTACGAGGAAGACATTCATACAATGACTTCTGTCGTTTGACGTCCTGTCAATGTCGCCTCATTCTGCATAGTCAAAAAAGTACACAACGTTTTGACATCTCGAGTGGCAGTTTACACTCAGCCAAAAGCAAGGTGAGCAGAATTGAATAAATAGCCTGAAACGTGTTGCGTTCACCTTCAAAGAGGTCACTTGGCTGAGACTTTGGCATCTATGCTTACTGCTCCAACAATGTGTGACAAATCCAGACACAGGCCTTAAGCCATGTACTAAATCCTGTGTATTCAGTCTTTCTATCCTGATAGGACGTGCAGGGCGAAGCTCAGTGACTCAGAGGACATTGATCCAAGGTGACAAACCTCAACAGAGGCCACTGTGACTCATCAATTCAAAAAAGAAGAAGACGCCTGGATAATGACTATGTGTTAAAGCACAAGTAATTTTAAATTAGGGTGTTTTTCTTTTGACTCAACGCAATGAAGGAGTTAAGTCATGGCTGCAATTTCCACCTCAGACCCATTTGAGATAGAGCACTGAGCGAAGGTGAAATCAGCCCAGGTTTTTGTTGGACTGAAATCTGTCATACAGTCATTAGGTAGGAAAATGACTTTTCGCTCCTTGTAGGGTTTCTGCAGATGGGGGACATTCCAGGTGCCAAGACAAACATGACCTACATCGGCTCCTCTTGGTGGAACAAATGACACTGGTCGGGTAAACTAGAGGAGAACAGTAGGTAATTCATTAGAATAGGAGCAATAGGAATGGGACTTCCAATGCAATCAGAGTTAAAGTAGAGTCTTGAAAGGTCAGATTATTAATTACAAATGAGAAGAAACGTTGGGTCAGTCGTACACTGATGACTAAGGCTGGGAATGTCAGTGTACCAAACGATATGATTTGCAATACATGGTTCACAATAATGATAATATTATATTTAGTAGCATATTTTAACGCCAGACTAACACTGTTTAGTGCAACATAATTGTAAATGTGATTTAATTTCTGGTGTCTGACAGTGACATAATTTTAAACCCATTCCGAGATTTAGACTCATGTCTCTCAAGAAGATCAAATCTATAGTGCAGAAGCATAAAAAAATAAACATCATGTGTAGTAGGGGTGTAACGATTCATTCACTAGATCGATGTATTGATTTATATTCCTCTGATCTAAGTACATTGATCTCTGTTCGCCAAATTGCCGTTCCAGACAACATGTATCTATCTAACAATCGTTTGAAAGGTAATTAATTGCTTGAATCAATATTAAGAAATAAAGCATTGGATTTAAGTCCTGCAGGTTTTATATGCATGTGTGCTTTTAGCTATTTTAATGATAAAGATGTTAAATGTTAACCTTGTAACAGTTTGAGTTGTGGTAAGTCGATTAGTCATGCCTGTTGACTGAGGCGGACAGATGACGTCATGTGACGCGCTCTGTTAGAAAAGTCCACGCGGTAGTCCTAAAATATGCAATTTTTCATAGGATATGGGTTGTATTTTAATTGGTATACATGCTTGTTAGCTAGAGAACTTCTTCCTCTTCAGTTTAGTATGGGATTTATACTGAGTGTTGGACCACATCCAAAGTTAATTCCAACTTGAAGCCTTTCAAAATCACGGATGGGAGCATCAGGACAAGATAAAAGGTACGCAGAGAGCATTAGGTTTGTGTTCTGGTTGAATGGGGTGGGGGGGTGGGGGGTTGGGGCTTGTCTTTTGGGAGCCACTGTTGTTCTGGCGTATGTTCCATTTTTTCTTGCAATGTTAAGGGTGTTGATCAAACATCTCCTTATAGCTTTAATAACGTCTCTGCAGATGTTACACTGTGTAGGATGTCCATTCACTTTAATATCTGTCTGCACAGGAAATATCATTCTAATCTGGTGGTGCACAATAACTTCTTTAATACTTTGCTTAGAGAAGTATTAAATTAAAGTTGGTCATGTTTTATTAGATAGAATTAATCATTCAACCTGATAATTCACTCATTGTTCATTCAAACCTGAAGTGTTGGTTGCACTTTATTCAAATAAAAGGTGGATGCATTTGCCATGAATTGTTGTACCTGTTTATATCCATAAATAATGTATGCCTTAGTCTCTTACAAAAATCAAAGGGAATTTAGGAAACTTCACCTGCACTGTTTATTTCATTGTCAGATTGCTTGATTTTTTGGCTAAAAAATGACTGAATCAATTTAAAGTTACTAAATCGATTTAAAGTTACTGAATCGTTTCAGACCGTGTCATTCTAAATGAACCAATATCATCCTTGAATCTAATGGGCACCCACGAATCGTGATACGAATCGAATCGTTGTTAACCTTTGTTACACCCCTAATGGGAATTCCCACATATCATTTTTCAGTCACATTTTCACAAATCCTCTTGTCAATCTTGGGAAAGCAACCAGATTGTAAACCATCATAAATATTTTTTGTGTGCATTTTTAAGCACATCTCTGAAAGTTCCACAATACAAGAGTCTCCACACTATAAAAATCTGTTTTTTTTAAGTAGGTCAGCAGTTGTATCTGTTTAGTTGACTGGTGGATGGGTCAGAAAAAAAATCTCTTTTGAAAAGCCATCTATCTATTTTGCGTGTATGGTCATCCCTTGCTATTGCAGTTCCACTATCGCTCCTTCACAACATTGCAGATTTTGAAAAACAATTAATAATAATAATAATTCCATTCCATTCCATTTTCTTCCGCTTATCCGGGTCCGGGTCGCGGGGGCAGCAGTTTCAGTAGGGAAGTCCAGACTTCCCGGTCTCCGGCGACCTCTTCCAGCTCCACCAGGAGGACACCAAGGCGTTCTTAGGCCAGCTGTGAGACATAGTCCCTCCAGCGTGTCTTATGTCTTCCCCGGGGCCTTCTCCGGGCTGGGCATGCCCGAAACACTACACCAGGGAGGCGCCCTCATTTACTAATTATTAAGCCAAAAATATAGGAAGACAAGTTCTACAGGTATGTAGTACTCTCGTCACTAGGTGTTAGTATAGTTATGAGACATGAGGGGAAAAAAAAAGTTTTCCTCTTATTCCATGTGGAAGTGGCTTCTTTGTCTTTCTTCATAGATGTATGAATCTCTAGTCTAATATGAGTCATTTAAAAAAATTCTTACATTAATGTCAACAGGATATATATCCATCGATCCATCACACCAATCTATCTTCTATGCCACTTATCCTCACAAAGGTTGTGGGGGTATGCTGGAGTCTATCCCAGCTGACTTATGGTGAGAGGCAGGGTAAACCCTGGACTGGTGGCCAGTCGATACGCTGTATAATCCTGAAACGTTTTTATGGTACAATCATTAAATTTTTCTGTTGCTATATTTATTTTGTTATTTTATATTCTAGTAGCATACCACATTTTTATCAAATTACTTAAACTATTTTTTTAAATTTTTTACACATTTTAAAAGAAGCATTTGCTTTTAGTCCCTTTTTTTTAGCTATATTTTCTCATCTCCTCAGGAAAGGAGCCAAAAAAGCTTCAGTTGGATTGTTGTGTGAAAAGCTTTAAAAGCTGGCAAGTTTCCACTATGTGTGTTTTCCCACCTTATTAGTCAAAAAGACTGAGCTATTTTGTGACAAATTGTGGACTTCTTCGACGCCTAAACTAGCTCAATCTTCATACAGTGTTGACAAGGCCGTAAATAAAATGCAAACATTGTCAAAACATGTCACTTTAAAAGAATGATTTGTAGTGAACTGTTTCCCCCGCCACGGTGGACTAATGGAAGAAGGCACATACACAACAACATTTGAGTTTCTGTATGGAAAGTCTCCTACTAAATCAACATAATGAACTGATAAAGAGATTTAAACATTTACAAAAAAAGGGATGCACATGGGTCAAATGGTAGCCTAGTAGTTAGCATTCCAGCCTCACCGTTTAGAAGTCTGGGTTTGAACCTCTGTTGGAATATCTCTGCTTAGCATTTGCATGTTCACCTAGTGCAGTGGTTCTCAATGGCACAAGTTTGAGACCCCTGCTCTAACAGATGCTACAGTACATATAAATAATATATGTACATATATATGTAAACGTATGTACATATTTATATATAGGATATATATATATATATACACATATATATAAATGTACTTGTTTAATTGTACTTTTAGAATGCAGTCATGCCTTGCTACATGTCGGTCCACCATCTTGGCCCAAATTAAGCATTTTCCATCATAAAAATGGCTAAATGAACATAAATAAAAATATAAGGCATTTAGAAGACGTTATATGTAGTCTAATATTTGTGACGTTGCATGCGCATTCAAGTGGCGGGGCCTGTGAAATTGCGTGTTTGACGTCAACTAGCAAATGTAGAGTGTGTTTGGAGAGTTCCAGGGATTGGTGGAGCTGTGGCTGACAGCAGCTCCTGTGCGAATGTTCACTACGTTACTGCGGTAGTATTCTGCTACACTGGCCACTAAGTGTCAAGAACGTTACATTGGGACAATAACCACCAAGTATGCTGTTGTTTCTAACTTATGAGTCTAGGAAATGTCTGATTTATATTTAAGACGTCTTATTTATTATTATCGTGTCAACTATTTTGGGTAGTACAGTTGTAAAAGTTACTACAAGAGTGTTATTTCATGTCAAGAAGGCTCTAATAATGTTAGTAATTACCGTTCAGGTCTGGAACCAATTAACTGTGATAAACGAGGGACTACTGCATGGGGAGGGCCGATGAAAGAACTGTCACAGACCATAAATGGCCACAACGCCGCACTTTCGACACACCTGGTGTCGAGCTTGACTCGCAAGCTGCATTGACCTAACAAAATTTGCCCGGGGGCCAGACTACATATTTGATACACAGACACAATTTGCACTTACAAGTCCACCTGGAATTGTTTGTCTTATTTTATTGATACAGATATCATACAATCTGCTATATCTAAAAAGATAATTGTGATTGAATTTTACTGTTTTTTTTTACTGAATAAGACAACCGGAATATACATCAATAAAGAATGTGTGATATACAATATGAACTATGAATGATAAAACATTTACGATTTAGGAGTACGTTGACGTCCCTCGTTTTATACTTCCCAGACAGTGTATTGGGTAGGTTTGTTGTTGTTGTCCTGTTGTTGTGTGTCACATATGACTTGACTTGTGTTTTTTTTAGCACTGTGGGTAGAGGTAGTTGTTCGGATCGCTGCACATGAAAAGCTACTTAAACCATTAAAAGGTTGTGTCAGACTGACTGTTGACTACTTCCAAGTCATGTTGCCAGCTGAGATTTATATAACTTTATATAACTAATTTTGGAAGCATCTTTTGGAAGCATCTGGCGGGTCGCATTCAAACGCCTGGCGGGCCGGAGTTACTATAAAAAAATAAATAGTTTTTTGTTCACTGACAAAAATTACACATTTCAAAAACATGGAGCAGAAAATGATCCGTCATCTATGCTGCTAAATAAACTAAGATACATTATGGTTTGTTTAACCTAGAATAACACTTTTGTCAGCAGCTCATCCAATGTATTTTAAAGAGGCCAAGTGTGAAAGGCAGCAGTTAAAGTCGTCAGAGGCCCCTTAAAACACACACACGCTCATAGCATCCATGTTCTACATATAAAGAAAGCGGACAAGAAAGGGGCCCTGCAGCAATATCTTCTTAAGAAAAGGTGTATAAGGTTTCTCCTTCACTTTATCGCTTCAATTATGTTACAGCATCTGTTACTCTTAGCGTGTGATCAAAGAGAGCTGTGGGACAGACTGGAAGGCCAACCGATCTCTCTCACTGCAGTTTGCTCTGAGGTGCTGGCACACTGCCAAGTCAATTCCGTGCTGTCCTTTCAGATCCTTATCAAGGGCGGCAATAACTAAAGTTAAATCTCAGCCCCTTTGGGTGATAGAAAGATATGTAGGAAAGGGACAGCTATGTGTTGAAGTCTTTACATACGTTATGTGTTTGAGATGCAGAGATCTGATATCATTCCATTTTACCAGATTAATAATATTTTTTATAGGGATGCCCTGAATAGTATTTTGGTTCTGATCGGATTTGTTTGGCCTTAGATCCGATTCGATTTCGAGCCCCAATCCAATACGTGGACAATGTTATTAGATTATGGAAGTGAAAATATTTTTGACATTTATTATTATTATATATATTTTCTGTTGACATTTAGAGGGTTTAAGGGTCCCTTGAAGTCTTTGCGCAGTCTTTCCGCAACCCTAAACAGAATGTCAGTCAATTGCAGTCTGCAGTGAAACTGACCAGGAACCGAGGCTATGCCAGCTGCATCAAAGTCAGATACAGTATGTGAACCACACGTTCACAATTTCATATGCTTTGGTGGCATTCAGCTGGTTCACCCCACTCATCCTCATTATCGACTTGCAAAAGTCATCTTTCTTTCTTATACCTGGTGAGGAGACAACAGTCATGAAGTAAGGTTTCCTCCACATATACGCCTTGGTCCTCTTGCGTGGTCACAATGCGGCCATTGTGGTGCCACTGCAGCTGAACCGAAGGATCCAAGTAAGTGGCGGTGCACTGAAGAGGCAGACGGTCTCCGTGGAAAACCAGCTGCCTCTGAGAAGGGATCAATTGAAAGAGGGGAATCTCCAGAGCTCCATCTAGGAAATGAAGAGAGAATAAAACAGCACAGTCAGCTTCTAAAGCATTCTTCCCCGATTCCCTGACACATTAAAGGTAGAGCAGGAGAGCAAGGGGTCAGTCCTTCCTCCTTGTGATAAAATGAGAGAAAATTAAGACTTTAGGTTCTGCTGGTTTAGAAAGCTGTTTTCTATCTCGCCTGTGGATGTAATGTGTACAAAGACACAAGTGCTATTCTAATCACTTCATACTCTACGCAAATGTGCCATGACCACAAAATAACAAATGCATTCTGTCAAAGTCACGCTCCTCCTCCGCCGTCCCTCCATGTTGTTGCTCATACTCTGTGAGATGAGGAGCAGCCGATAAAGGAGAAGAGCCTTGAGCACTGCCCTGGACTCTCCTTGACTCTTTGCATGTACATAACAAGGGATTATTTACAGTGCCTTGAAACTCAGCCTTTCTTCCAAGCACAAATGATTATGTTAAGGATTACACACCATGTGTATTGGTAAAATGTGTGTAATTGTAAATAAATCCCTTCAGAATCTGAAAATGCCGCACACTGTGGATGCAAAATATTGAACCCGTGTAGACAAAGAAGCTGTGACCATTGGCCATCCTTTTTTATTTATGATCCAGAATTAGCCTTGGGCCTTGCCAACTAACTGCACCACCTTGGGAATTATTGTGTTCAATACAAGGCCAGACACTTCTTTGGACTTGTTCCAAAGACCAATCTTTGTCCCTGCCTTGTATGCGATCAATTGTGCATGTTGCTGCCATTTGACAGGCAATTTTATAAATGGGACAGAAAGGCTTCCATACCAACATACACTAGTTTGAAAGAGACATACAGAAGGATTCATGTCATCACCTGAATGGCTGCAGCAATATTTATCTATTGTAACACATTAATAACGGCGCAGACATACTACACTGCCCATAACTGTGAAAAATAGAAAACATTTTAACTTTTTGATGGAAGTTTGTGAGAGTCGAGGACGCAAATGTTTGAGGAGAGGTCCTGGGTGTGCTAACAAGACAAGTTCTTCCTCACAAAACTCAGACACAGTCATACTGGAACACAGCTTCCCGAATATGACACCTCTTTGTTATTATTTTAGCTGTTACAATGTTATGTTGTCTGCAGTTCAGACTTTGTGAGCTCCGGTGAGTGATACAGCATAAGCAGCATGGTGCCCGTCACTGTTGACTTGGCCCAATGCCGATTCTGTTGCAAACAATGCTCGGTGTCAGAAGGTGGTCTTGTATTTGCCTGATGGACAGTGCCTGAGCAAAAAAGCAAATACTAGTTCTGCACGAATGTGTGTGTGTGTGTGTGTGTGTGTGACAAAAAAAAACATAATAGATGTGGTTGTTTATGGGAGCATAAGGAAATATCACCAATCTGCCTTTTTGCTCTTAATAGGGTCTACTGTAGAGTACAGATGTATTTTTGACTAATGTGACATAAAGTTATATCTGCTATCTACTATTATAATCCAAAATGTTTGACAAAAAATAAGGACCCCATTTATTAGCACTAATAATAGGAAAGAAAGAGCGAGGGTTTGTAATGTGCACCTTAGCAGAAAGAATGCTTATTCTTGCATACACAGTAAGGTAAGTTAAAATATTAAATTAGCAACATCCACAGTATTTACTGTGCACTCTTTCCCTGTGAAAGAGAACTGCTTTAATTAGTTGCACTGTGCTCTGTGCATTGAAATGTTAAAATAATCACTCATCATACACTTGCCTCAACATTAAAAAGCCTACAAGAACTTATTGTTTCTGGTAATAACTTAAGAGATTGGTTTCATGATGCTTTGGAAACTTATAATGAACTAGACTGAAACATTGACAGGATAACACATTCAGTTCTGGGATTAAATTTACAAAATGTCAGAATCAGAAACAATATTTCCAGCAACATTTTCGCATTAGTGATGTCGATGACCAATGACAAAACCATCAGGCAAAGGTGAGTCAGGTCTTAGATGCGTTTCATGCATTTACACTCTACAGTCGTCCCTCACCACTTTGCGCTTTGAGATATGTGTCTGTACTGTATGACATCTTTTTTAGAAATGTAATAAATGAAGCTGTATTTTGTGCCTAAGTTAAGCATTTTTAAGCACAAAAATAGCTAAATGAAACAAACAATAAATAAAAGGCATTCAGAATACACATTCTAAGATAATGTGATGATTTCTTGTATACTACATTGATCACCAGGTGTCAGTAACGATACTGTAATAATCAGTGAGAGACACAAGTGTCAGACTTTTACTGCAGGTTTGATTTATATCACAACAGACACAATAATCTCTAACATGAGCTACTGTTGTGTCCGTAACCCAAGCCCAGCTAAACTCAACTCTGAACCCCCAACATCACTTCCTGACCCCTATCACCTGAACATTTTTGGCAACACACACCAGTACAAGTCTTATTTATGTATATCATGGCTTATCTTCTGTTATTATGTCTACTATTATGGATAATATGAGTGTAAAGGTTACTATAGGGGTGACATTTTTTTGCCTAGATGGCTTTTAGTGTCACGGTCCAAGACATTCCCTGAGCGACATATGCTTTCATATGCTTTAGTTCCTGCTTTATACCATTATTTTGTAGTAACTTCCTGTTTTGTTCTTTCAGCATTCATAATCAGAAAAAAAAAAATAAACAGAAGAACCAGTTGTCCTTGTTACGGCTCTTTTGTGGATTCCGCATAGCAGCCATTATCATTAAACATACATGTTTTACCAGCATCTGAGTCCTGTTCTGGGCATCCTTGGGGTTGTCGCCACAATACCAAAGTCAAGAAGTGACACTAACAATGTTAAAAATGTTATTAGTATTTTCTAACTACAAACATATTCTATTTAATGATAACAAATCCTACTTTGTTCACTTGTCACTGTCGGGTCTGAAACCACCAAACAGCAATAAACAAGGAGTTACTGTAATTTACATTGATAAAAACTGGCAGCATACATGGTGATGGTGTAGTGGGACACCACCAGAGTTGTAGTGCTTTGAATTAGTGTAACTATACGGTGGATTGCAGCACATTTATGATTCAAATTAGCATTTTTTTGGTTTATGTTTTTCTCTCCTTTCCTCCTAACTCTGCAAAGTTTTCAAGTTGTAGTGTAACATTAGGTTCTGTAATCATAATAATAATGCATGGCGATTAATTTATTTATTATTATTTCAACTTTTGTGTTTATTTGATATATTGTTTCAAGAAGTTCATGTTTTTTTACACACACACATACACACACGCACAAATATATACAGTGAAGGAAAAAACTATTTGAACCCCAGTTGATTTTGTAAGTTTGCCCACTAACAAAGAAATGATCAGTCTATAATTTCAATGTTAGGTTTATTTGAACACTGAGAGACAACAATGACAAAAAAAAATCCAGAAAAATGCGTTTCAGAAAGAGTTATAAATTAATTGGCATTTCCATGAAGGAAATAAGTATTTGATATCCGTCAGCAAGATCTCTATCTCCCAGGTGGCTCTTATACAGGTAACGAGCTGACATTGGCAACCCTCTCAGCTTGTTACCTGTATAAAAGAGACTTGCCCACAGAAGCAATCCATCAATCCAGATGCCAAACTCTGCACCATGGCCAAGACCAAAGAGCTTTCCAAGGATGTCAGGGACAAGATTGTGGACCTACACAAGGCTACAAGACCATCGCCAAGCAGCTGGGTGAGAAGGTGACAACAGTTGGTGCAATTATTCGCAAATAGAAGAAACAAATTAACTGCCAATCTCCCTCGGCCTGGAGCTCCATGCATGATCTCACCTCGTGGAGTTTTAATGATAATGAGAACGGTGAGGAATCAGCCCAAAACCGCTCGGGAGGAACTTGTCAATGATCTCAAGGAAGCTGGGACCATAGTCACCAGAAAAACAGTTGGCAACACACTACGTCGTGAAGGACTGAAATCCCGCTGTGCCCGCAAGGTCCCCCTGCTCAAGAAAGTCCATTTACAGGCCCGTTTGAAGTTTGCCACTGAACATCTGACTGATTCAGAGGAACACAGGGTGAAAGTGTTGTGGTCAGATGAGACCAAAATGGAGCTCTTTGGCATCAGTTGCCGTGTTAGGAGGAGGAGGAATGCTGCCTATGACTCCAAAAACACTGTCCCCACTGTCAAATATGGAGGTGGAAACATTATGCTTTGGGGGTGTTTTTCTGCCAAGGGGACAGGACAATTGCATCGCATCAAAGGGAGGATGGATGGGGCCATGTACCGTCAAGTGTCGGGTGAGAACCTCCTTCCCTCAATCAGGGCATTGAAAATGGGTCGTGGTTGAGTATTCCAGCATGACAATGATCCAAAACACACGGCCAAGGCAACAAAAGATTGGCTCAAGAAGAAGCATATTAGGGTCATGGAGTGGCCTAGTCAGTCTCCAGACCTTAATCCCATAGAAAATCTGTGGAGGGAGCTGAAGGTTCAAGTTGCCAAACATCAGCCACGAAACATTAATGACTTGAAGAGGATCTGGAAAGAGGAGTGGGCCAAAATCCACCCCTGAGATGTGTGCAAACCTTGTGGCCAACTACAAGAAACGGTTGACCTCTGTGATTGCCAAGAAAGGTTTTGCCACCAAGTACTGAAGCACGTTTTTCAAAGGGATCAAATACTCATTTCTATCATGGAAATGCAAATTAATTTATAACTCTTTTTGAAACGCATTTTTCTGGATTTTTTTTCAAATAAACCTACCATTGAAATTGCAGAATGATCATTTCTTTGTTAGTTTGCAAACTTACAAAATCAGCTGGGGTTCAAATAGTTTTTTCCCCTCACTGTATATATATATATATATATATATATATGTATTAATAATAAAAATAATAAGACAATTTTAAGTCACAGAGACCCAATGGAACCCCACATAAGCAAGCAAGCAGTTGGCGACACCTAGAAGGAAGAACTCATTTAGGGAAGAATCCTCAAACAGAATTAGAGTCTGTGGGCCGGCATTAGAGAGAAAGAGTAGAGGGACAGATGGCAGACAGAAAAAGAAAACAAGCTATGGAGGAATGAGAGACAAATGGGCACAACAACAAATTTCTGTATGAACCGTATGTAACCGTCCCATGATGACAGCGTCGACGGATAATATCTTTTCTTAAAAGAAACCACAATAGAAAAAGCCAATGGCTGTGCCAACACACACCTATTAACTTAGAGAAAGCTGCACTAGAAAACAGTTTACATTAGAACGTTTTTGGAGCCCAACCTTTTGATTGACGTAAGCATGAGTCTACCAGCGTGCAGGGGTGTCTTGTCAACACTCTCTTTTCATGCCATTCTTTCCATAACTTTACAACACAGCATGACAACAGTGGGTATCTGAGGTCAAAAGCTAAATTACATTTTTAACACATATTTCTGGGAGCAGGAGCCCAACTGAGGATATCTGATGCCAATGAGAGATGTAGCTGAGGTCAAAGTTTATACTGGAGCATTTTTTTTTTCTGCAAGCGCTCTACAATTTCTACATCCAGGATTTCTCACTGGCGGTGGCAGATAACACACAATTTCCCCAGCACTCACATTCCGCTGATAAATAGTACAACTTATCCCATAAGGCCACGCTTCTACAGAGCAAGACTTGGCTCATAACACACGGGACTTGCTGGATAGATATGAGAATATTACCATGACCTGTTAGGCTCCCAGATGTACAGTATGTGCTTGCAGCAACGGTGTGAACACACATATTTAACAAACTGCTTGCTTATTTCATTTAGTCAAATTCATGATGCCACTAAAATGTGTCAATAAAGACGTACAATAGGTCGTTTTGCAGGAGTTACGTCTATCACCAGCGAAAGGCAAAAAAACCAATTTTGCTATTTATTATAAAGTCCCACCGCCAACCCCATCTTCCTTATAGTTTGACTTTGATGTGGAAAGTTTGAAGTTTGAAAAGTGACTGTTGTAATTAATAATTCCAGTTTTGAACCATAAATATGCCTGGTGGCTTTACAGTAGTATATGTAAGCCGTGCATTTTTACACGTGGCAATAAATATATATATTTTTGTATCTACATTACTTCTTACTGGACCAAAAATCCAGACCATTAATGCTGAATTGAAAAATGTACAGGAATCCACCATATGCCTGGCCACTCCAATGTTATGCAATACAGTGTTATAAGGCTGACTTATAACTCTATGGCAAAGTATGTATTGGTTATGTTCACACTGCAGGGTATGATTCCCGATTTGGATTTTTTTGGTTAAATTGCGGACTTTTCTAGTTTTTTTCAAAATATTTCACATAGGAGATTAAAAAGGGCAATAATTTTTGCCTCTGACAGTTTTTTGGGCACTTGCTGCAACATCTGTGAGGAGTGATTGAGGAGTTGAAGCGTCAGAATCGTGAATCAATTCAATCTGTCTCAAAACATCTTCTTTTCATCATTGACTGTTTTTTGCTCCTTTGACTGTCAATTTTCTTCACATTGGTCTATTTATAATCACATAAAAAAGGACCTTTGTGGCATTTGAAAAAATCAGCCTGTGATGCAATCAACACTGTAAAAATGTGATAGCCAGATAGTAATGGTTAGACAAATCAAACACATGCCGGCATTTGTCTAGACCTCAGCCTGGCCTATACATAGGATGAACATGATCCTACAGAAAGCTAGAGGCATTGCACTCTTACCCCTCATTTGCAAGCAGCACCCAATCTGTCTTACTGCAGAAAAAAATTGAATCTTTAGTGCAAGCCTGCAACCCGGCATGTTTGAGGCACTGCTGCAAGTAACATGTGTGAATTGTGTGTGATATTTTCCAAATAACAGAAGATCCCGCAGAGAGTAGATGAGTAGGAATTTTGATCCAGTCACTATTTTTCTTGATAACAACAGTTACATTAGGCACAAAGCAGAATCCATGTATTTTTAAAAGGGCCCTAACAGATGCAAACAACCATCTACAAAGCATATGCTGAGCTCAAATTCCACCTGTTGAATCCAGCAAAGAAAAGTTGGAGCATGGATGGGCAGGCTTGTGATCATCAAGCATGGAAGCCTGCTGCCTGATTACTGTAATTTATCAGGGTATTTGCAGCTATTTGTTTTGTAAATGCCACTAACATCCGGTGCTGTCAGCTCCGACATGAAACGCATGTATTGTAGCGACTGGAACACATTCACAGCTCTGTAAAGTTGGTAATTTTAGACAGCTAGACAGACAGACAGACACTGCTTAATCTCCATGATAAACTATATAAATATTTGGTCCTTTAAAAAAAAAAATCAGACCTCACAATTGCTCGGCGTTACTTTCTCCGCCATCGGGTCACTGCGCGCTGTCATGTATCCATTGTTGTGTATGTTTTCTGGCCACAGCTACTAACCGGAACTGCATTCCTCATCACCAAAATTCGACCAGAACTCGGCTTATGGGCCTTTGTCATACAACATCATGTCAAAAAATCTGAATTTTCTTTTTAATGTGATTGTGATGTGTTTTCTGCAGAAAAAAACACCTTATTTTTAGAGAAAAAAATTAAAAAGGACCAAATGTTTCAATAATTTGTCTTGGGGATGAATAAAGTGTCTGTCTGTCTCTTTTATTTGCCCCTTTTAAAACATATAGTCCCCTCTGTGAATCACCACCTTATCGTGGTGAAGGGGTTTGAGTGCCCGAAAGATCCTAGGAGCTATGTTGTCGGGGGCTTTATGCCCCTAGTAGGGTCTCCAAAGGCAAACAGGTTCTAGGTAACGGGCAAGACTAAGAGTGATTCAGAAGACCTCTAAGAAGAAAAACAAGAGGAGTGACCGCACCTCGCCCGGACGTGGGATACCGGGGCCTCACCCTGGAGCCAGGCCTGGTGGAGGGGCTCGCAGGCGAGCGCCTGGTGGCAGGGCCTTCACCTGTGGGGCCTGCCCGGGCCTAGCCCGAAGAAGCCACACGGGAACGCCCCCCCGCAGACCCACCACCTGCAGGGGGAAGCATAAGGGTCCGGCGGTGCATTGTGATTTGGGGAGTGGTCGAGGGCAGGTGTCCGGGCAACCTGGTATTTGGCGGCCAAATCTGGTTCTTGTGACATGGAATGTCACTTCTCTAGTGGGGAAGGAGCCCGAGCTTGTGGAAGAGGCGGAGACATTCCGACTAGATATAGTCGGACTCACCTCAACCCACAGTTTGGGCCTTGGAACCAAATTCCTTGAGAGGGGATGGACCTTGTTCTTCTCTGGAGTTGCTGCAGGGGAGAGGCGGTGAGCTGGTGTGGGCTTATTATTAGCCCACCGGCTTGGTGCCTCTGTGCTGAAGTCATATCCAGTAAACGAGAGGGTTTTTTTCCCTACGCCTTAGGGCTGGGGGAAGGGTCCTGACTGCGGTTTGTGCGTATGCGCCAAATGGCAGTTCAGAGTACTTAGCCTTTTTGAAGTCTATCGGAGGGGTTCTGGAGAGCACCCCAGCTGGTGACTCCATAGTTCTACTGGGAGACTTCAACGCCCATGTGGGCAATGACAGTGTGACTTGGAGGGGCGTGGTTGGGAGGAACGGCCTCCCTGACCTGAACTCGTGTGGTGTGTTGTTCCTGGACTTCTGTGCGAATCCCAGTTTGTTCATAACAAACACCAAGTTCGAACATAAGGATGTCCATAAGTGCACTTGGCACCAAGACACACTAGGTCGCAAGTCTATAATCGACTTTGTGATCGCATCATCAGACCTGCGTCCGCATGTTCTAGACACGCGGGTGAAGAGAGGGGCTGAGCTGTCAACTGACCACCACCTGGTGATCAGTTCGATTAGATGGCGGGGAAAGATGCTGAACAGACCTGGTAGACCCAAACGCGTAGTGAGGGGGTGCTGGGAACATCTGGCAGAGTCTCCCGCTCGTCAAGTCTTCAACTCTCATCTCTGGCAGAGCTTCGCCTGCATCTCGAGGGAGGACCGGGATATTGAGTCCGAATGGGCCGTATTCCGTGCCTCTGTTGCTGAGACAGCCAGTCGTAATTTGCGGCCGTAAGGTGGTCGGTTCCAGCCGTGGTGGCAAGCCTCGAACCCGATGGTGGACACCGGGGGTTAGGGCTGCAGTCAAGCTGAAGAAGGAGTCCTATCACGCAAGGATGGCTTGCGGGACTCCCGAAGCAGCTGACAGGTACCGGCAGGCCAAGCGGCACACGCCTTTGGCGGTGGTCGAGGCAAAAACTCAGGTGTGGGAGGGGTTCAATGAGGCTAAGGAGCACGACTTTCGGTCGGCCTCGAAGAGGTTCTGGCAAACCGTCTGACACCTCAGAAAGGGGAAGGACGGGGGCTTGCTGACCTCGACTGAGGGTATAGTTGGTCGGTGGAAGGAATACTTCGAGGCCCTTTTCAATCCCACTGACATGCCTTCCGTAGAGGAAGCAGAGTCTGAGGATACGTACAGGGACAGTTCTATCATCGTGGCTGAGGTAATTGGGGTAGTTAAATCACTCCCCAGTGGCAAGGCTGCGGGGGTAGACGAGTTCCGCCCGGAATTCCTCAAGGCTTTGGATGTTGGGGTACTGTGTTGGTTGACACGCCTCTACAACATTGCATGGAAGTGGAAAACAGTACCTCTGGATTGGCAGACCGGGGTGGTGGTCCCCATTTTTAAAAAGGGTGACCGGAGGGTGTGTTCCAACTATAGGGGGATCAAACTCCTCAGCTTCCCTGGGAAAGTCTACTCCGGGGTTCTGGAGAGAAGGGTACGAGCGTTAGTCGAACCTCGGTTACAGGAGCTGCAATGTGGTTTTCGTTCCGGTCGCGGAACACTGGACCAGCTCTACACTCTTGCAAGGGTACTGGAGGGTATGTGGGAGTTTGCCCAATCGGTCTACATGTGCTTTGTAGACTTGGAAAAGGCATTCGACCGTGTCCTTCGTGGTGACCTGTGGGGGGTGCTCCGGGAGTACGGGATTGGTGGCCCGCTACTAAGTGCCATTCGGTCTCGCACAATCGAAGCAGGAGCCTGGTTCGCATTGCCAGCAGTAAGTCGAGCTTGTTTCCGGTGAACGTCGGCCTCTGCCAAGGCTGCCCTTTGTCACCAATTCTGTTCATAATCTTCATGGACAGTATTTCTAGGCGCAGGCAAGGTGTGGAGGGAGTCCAGCTTGGTGAACTTTATGATCTCGTCTTTGCTATTTGCAAACGATGTGGTCCTTATGGCCTCATCAGGATGTGACCTTCAGTGTTTACTGGAGCGGTTTGCAGCTGAGTGCGAAGCTTCTGGGATGAGACTCACCACCTCCAAATCCGAGGCCATGGTTCTCAGTCAGAAACAGGTGGACTGTACCCTCCGGGTTGGGAGTGAGGTCTTGCCTCAGGTGGAGGAGTTCAAGTATCTCGGGGTCTTGTTCACGAGTGAGGGAAGGTTGGAGCGTGAGATTGACAGACGGATCGGTGCAGCGTCTGCAGTAATGCTGGAAGAGCTGGAAGGCAGGCAAAGCTCTCTGTTTACCGATCGATCTACGTTCCCACCCTCACCTATGGTCATGAATTATGGGTCATGACCAAAAGAACAAGATCGCGGATACAAGGGGCGGAAATGAGTTTCCTCCGTAGGGTGGCTGGACTCACCCTAAGAGATAGGGTGAGGAGCTCAGCCATCCGGGAGGAGCTCAGAGTAGAGCCGCTGCACCTTCACATCGAGAGGAGCCAGTTGAGGTGGCTCGGGCATCTAATCCGGATGCCTCCCGGGCGCCTCCCTGGTGAGGTGTTTCGGGCATGCCCAGTCGGGAGAAGGCCCCCCGGGAAGACCTAGGACACGCTGGAGGGACTATGTCTCACAGCTGGCCTGGGAACGCTTTGGTGTCCTCCCGGTGGAGCTGGAAGAGGTCGCCGGGGACCGGGAAGTCTGGACTTCCCTACTGAAACTGCTGCCCCCGCGACCCGGACCCGGATAAGCGGAGGAAAATGGAATGGAATGGAAAAACATTTAGTATATGTTAACATTTACTGTATGTACATGCTTTTCGAACAAACAAATGTTTTAGATACTAAAGTATTTTTTTGGAATCAAGTGTATCGTATAACAGTAATACCTCAATAATAATAAATTGCATTTCAAATGTGGCGGCTTTATTCTATCATAATTTTTCAAACATATAAAAATAATAAATCATGCTGTTTTCTGGTAAAAAATAGAACAGAAATATAAAACATTCAAAAGGTGCATTCAAAAAGTCTATGATGATATGTACTACTTGGTCAGTAAGTGTCAGTAATGTTACTGTAATGTTCAGTGAGACAGGCTCAACAGGAACAACACGCTTTTATCAAAACTTTTAATTATGCCATTGTTAATGAGGCAACATGAGGTACTGCGGCCGTAACCCGCGCCAAGCTAAAACTCACTTCCTGTTGACCCACCGCAGAACACATTTACAGCAACACACATGAGCACAAGTCTTATTTATGTGGTAAATGGCTTATTTCCTCTTACTCTGGGGGTGGCATGGCTCAGGTGGTAAGTGTGGTCTCCCAAACTAAAGGCTGTGGGTTTAATCCTTTGAGTGCGCCTTAACGGTGGAAAAGCACTATATAAGTGAGAAACCATTTACATCTATTATATTGACTGTAAAGGTGACTATAGGGGCGTTATTTCATGTCTAGAAGGTTCTAATAATTAAATGTTAAAAACTGTATTTCAAAGGATGTAAACAGCTTTTCTATGCTCTAACTATGGAAATATTACATTCATAAATAAGGAATCCTAAATCTGAAAAATTAACTTATCAGGGGTCAGGTCTGGAACAAATTAACCGCAATAAACAAGGGATTATTGTATTAACAATAAATAATCAAATACAGAGGAAATTATGTAATAATTTGATGAAGAAGTAAACCATTAATATAGTTTGACATTTACAAACAGCCCTCTGAGGGCAGCTATAAAGCTGATGTGGCCGGGATGAACATTAGTTTGACAGGCCTGCTCTGAAATGTGATGACTGTTGAAAACCACCACTAAACTGAATTAACAACTGGATGTTATAACGCCACAGTATATCCATTGAAAAATGCATGCTGTCAAGGTAACCGATAACATATTGTGAGATTTACTTGTGCTATGAAGAGGCAGAAAGATCCTAGCAGAGCAGAGCAGGATCAGAAAAGTGTCACGGTAATCCCATAATAGATGCTTCCAGGCCTGAAAGAATTGTGCCTCTTCCTGCTGCTGAATTCCACTCATTGCTCTTTGACTAGGACTTGCACAGAATTACCCAGTAGTTGCTTTGGATTGTGAGTGCCAATTCAAAATGCATACAATAAGGATTATATGGAATAACTCCAAAATGTTTTGTGGTGCAGCAATCTCAGAATGGTGCTGCGTGTCAGTGCATAATGACAGATAACACTTGGGCTTTTCGAGAAAGTGTTTTACATCATGCATTCATATGTCTCCTTTCATCTCTCTCTCACACTCACACATATGCATAAACACATAGAACCATAACCTACAAACAACCAATGATTTTCTAATCCAGAGCAACGTCCCTTAGCGGAAAGCAGAAGTAGGGAAAAGAAGAAGATGAATCTTATCATATGACACACAATTCCCCTGGGTACTGCAGCATGGAGGCAGCAGACGGGGGACAAGAAGAGAGGAAGAGAAAGAGTGTCTGCCTTTTACCAGATAGAAAAAAGTCAGTGTAAAGACTCTTTTACTGCAGCTAACAGGTTGAGGTCAGTTAAGACCCAATTTGTTTTGCTTAGAAACACTGTTTAATGCTGACAGATATCATAGTTAATGGTAAAATCATATTTTTCAGCATAATGTTGATTTAGTAGTAAAGTATCACACCATAAAATTGGGTCACAGTTGTGGGTTTATATTAGCAACCTCTCAAGTGAACACTAGACCCTGAAAGAAAAATGGTAAACAGTAAGGCAAATATATCCCAAATCCGGTTTTATAGACCCCGTTAAGGGATTTTCTCTGAAACATCGGCACTAAATTATTGGCTTTGTTAAACTGCTCAGCGGGTGGAGTGATAACAATGACAGAAGGAAAAGCTAATATCAAAATTAATTGACTTAACAGTGCACTTGAACTTTGCAGTAACTTGGACTGTAGATCACGGAGTCTAATTACTCAAATTAGTATTTATGTGCAGAAAAAATTGGTTCACTTGATAGAAATGTGCATCATGTAGGTGATTCATTATTTTTTGCAAGCTAAAGTCATCCTTTAGTACAGTGGTAAATATAAGGTTTAATGATGCAACTAGAAGTATGTTATATGGATGGATGGATGGATTCATACTATAAATGACATCCTGGATCATGTTGGGTTTTCAGCCGATAATGATATCGGTTCCGTGAGTGATGACATGTCCCACAGAGCAATATGCTTATCATGTCCGCGGTCTGGAATTATTTGATAAGTTTCGGACTGTAAATATGCAATTTGCAATGACTACAAAGTGTCACGCTGCAGCGCCACTTAAATAGTAGAGCTGATTGGTAATGAGAAACGAGAATGCTGCGCATACTTTCCAGCAACCCCAATGTCACGTTGTTTCAAAGAAGAAACCAAAATAAAAAACACAAAACGAGAAATAGTATGAAAACCAAGGACAAAGAAAATGACAGTCTAACTTGCGAGCTAGCGGTCGATCGGAAAGGTTGATTGCATGTGTCACCCATGTGTCATAAACGTCACTTTGTAGATGTCATATGACATCAGTCAGATGACATTAGGCTCCACTCCTGAATGGCTGTTGTGCCTCTGTGACAAAGAAAATGACACACAGAAATCATCTTTATTCATCTTTTATTTGTATTATTCCGATTAAAGTTAAAACTAACTTGGCACGTTGCGCCTGCACCCCGAAATATACATGTACAATGCACATAAATACTCATATTTATAAATATAACTTATAATTGTTTATAGTATGGAGGTAGAGCTTTGGAAAAGCCAGTTTTAAATAGCTTATTTACTCTTATTATGTAGACTATATACAAAGTGTGACTATGGGGTGATATTTCATGTGCATAGAGCTCTGATCATTTTAAAAATCAAGTTTAGAAGGTCGTTAATAGGTTTTCTATGCTCCAATTTCAAAAATATTCTATTTTTAAGTAAGCAATTCTACTTTGCAATACTTATTATTTATACTTATGATTGTCTGGAACCAATTAATGGCGATACATGGGGGATTACTCTACAGTACAGTAAATAAAAGTTTCTGATGGCGGCAGTAAATAGACTAATTATTTCCTAATAAAAAAATCACTTTGATGTTATAACAAATTGGAGGTCAACAAGCATCATGTGATTTTGTTGGCCCTTTGAAGATTAGTCAGTAGTAGTAGTAGAACTGTCCACTGTTCTACTTAGTTGGTGCTTACCACAAGTGAGCTGCTGTTCACGTAGATTACGTAACTCCAAACCATGGAGGTGGGTTGGAAACATGCACACCGTGTCGTTGCTGATCTTTACCGAGTTGCTTCGAGCCCAGAGGAGCAGCCACTTCAGCTGACAGTCACAGAACAAAGTTTCTGTACTGAAGTGTCTGGTGAGAAAACATTAACAAGAAAATAACCAATCCATCCATTTTAAAGCCTATTCCTCATATTGGAGGCCGTGAGGCTTACAGTACTCTTAGAACGACAAGCTGTGAGAAGAGTCCCACCGTCAAAGTTGAGAAGATATTCCCGGATAAATTCCTGCCAGCAAAAACACACAGTTGTTAATTACCAGAGCCCACTGGTACAATAGTTGTGATGAATCGATGACGTATAGACTGCCCGACTGAGCAACAACCATTCAAACCCTTGAAAAACTCATCATTTTTTGAAATTACAAATATTTTAGAACTGCCTTTATCATCCACTGAAGCAGACTTAGTATCTTTGTGTTTTAGAAAAAACAAGATATTCACACACATCTGCTTTGACTTTGGAAAACAAATGTGATCAAAATGTTCCCCTCTTTTCTGATATTTTGCGGACCAAACCATTAACTGTTTGTGTTTGGTTCATATTGGTTTGAGTCATCTAGCCCCTAAGTGATTCTTTGATTAGTAGAAACAACATGCTTCAGACTAAGAAAATAGTCACTTGCAGCCCTAGTTACGACTACCATACTTTATTAACAGTGACTCCAACATTCTAATCTCTACATAAACATATGGTGTACTTACAACTTTAAAAGGCTGCCCAAATCCAGAAACATTTCAGGGGCGAGGCAACCAATCCTGTTGTTGGACAGGTCTCTACAGGGGAAAAAAAGCCCAGAGAAATTCTTAGTCACACAGAGTTCTATTTAAGTATGCGGAGAATGACTGACATAGCACACTGCAACATAATGAGGTGTATCTTTTCTGGTGTAGCAGGGTAAGAGTCAAGAACAATATACAGTATATTGTAAGTAGTTCTTCAAGTCGTGTTTTTGTTCTCTTTGTGGTGTGTTTATCATATATAAAATAGAGGAAACATATTTCAGAATGAATGAATGCAATGTGTACAAATGAATGTCTTTAAATCCTTATTGTCCCATTTTTAAGTGATTGCCACAGTGCTTGCTCTCTTGGTCATCAGCTTTAAAATACATCACAAACACTAATGTTTGCGCAGTTTGGTTCATTGTAATGTTGGAATAACATTTGATGTACAGCACAGTCCGGTTCTGGTATCTTCTGGAGCGATCCACACAGCTAGAGGGTTACTGCCTCCAGTGCTCCGATCACTACTTGCACCTTCACATCTCACACTTTCTCTGGCTATTTCTTCAGCCCTTGGAGTTTCTCCTGCTTTTCATGTTAATTTTCACAGATGTTGCAATTATTTGGGATTTCTATCACCATCTTCGGATGTTGATCCAGCAAAAGCCAGTATGTCTGGTTGGTTGGTCATCACCAGTTTGTCAGTCTGGATCTGGAGGTCCTACAAGATGTTGCCCGGGCTGTTGCCTTCCTTGCCGGCATTTTACACCTTTCTGTGATGTTTTGCACTGATTTGGGGATTTTTGGTTTCTATGCACCCGCACACGTATATATACACATACTGTATTTTAAAAGTGTCAATCGATTAAAAATATTTGATCACATTAATCACATTTGGTCCATTGTTAACTCATAATTAATTGCATTTAATGCCAGGTATAAATGTTTTTATCTATAATAAGGATGTAAATCTATTCAATATGCAACTACAATAACTACATCAAACTTTATGTAAAGGGGTATTTAAAATATATATAATATAAAGTTATGCGAGCTGCGATTTGTCCCACAGTCCTTGAATGCACCTTTTTCCATTCTCACACTCAACTCTCACATTACTATACTGTAATTTTTACCCTTTTTCTTTCACCTTTTTGGTCCCAAAAGCTTATACTAAGTGGGAAAGCACAACGGTAAGATTTATAAATGTTATACTTACTGAGTGCTAAAGTGCATATTTGGGGTACACAGATGCTAGTGTCAACAGCATAGCATTAGCTAGTACCCCAAATAGCCCTCATCAACTCTGCCGGTAGCTAGCAGCTGCTAGCCCAAATTTTAGCTTTTTTTCCCCACCCTGCAGCGTACGTGTTGGACCATTCCTGCTTTGCTAATTTGATAGCTTTCCTTGAGTCTTCACTTCAGAACAAATGATAATCACAAAAAAAATACCTGCAGTGTGCTAGTAAAGAAAAGGCTGGATCGAAAGACTGCACAGAGTTACTACTAATACAGGCAGCACAAGATTTTTTTTGCAATAACCTACGAGCTAAATTTGGGTACAAACAGCTAGTTTACAGCAGGCATAGCCGGGGACAGCTATTTTGGGGGCTTATATCAATATGACCACAGCTGAAGAGCTAGCAGTAGCACTGCTGACTAGCTAGTCGCCGGGAATGATCAGCATTAAAACCTACATATTATAGCAATCTAATTATCTTATTTATCACTGTATGTAATTGTGTAAAACTAAGACAACATCACATTAAAACCACAAAATGAATACAGACCCACCATACACCAGTACGAGCCCGGACTATGTTTTTTAGAGAGGTGCACCAAAAAACACACACACTATCAAATCTCGACTTTGTGCCTTCCCACATAACAGCAGCATTTGGGACCAAAAATGAGATGAAAGGAAAAGGGTACAAATAAAGTATAATTTATACTGTATTTGAAAATCCATGTAGTCTAAAGTTACATGGTGTGTTCAAGGAACGTCAAACAAAATGGGACAAATCACTGCTCGCTTTAAACATGCAAAAACTGGAGGATTTCTAAATCATATTTTTTAAAAAATATTAACCCATGTTTCCAAAAATCATATTCCTTTACATAAGCTGTGCTTAGTGGTTTTATCGTGAACCACTAATTCCTAAAAAATCCTACTTCTCCGTCCACTTACTATTATGTTTTAGCCCTTTATTTATTCCTATATACGGATGCTCAAACATGTGCAAAATGCAGAAGGCGCCGAGCACTGCTGTGTCCACGGATCTGTGCCTTCATGCTCTGTAATTAAAGACCTGCTTTGCTGGAGCAGCTGTGGGAAAATAAGCAGAGCACTCAGTAATCACCGGTTGGGGAGCACTTAAATTAACACTTTGCAGCTCCCTATGCTTGGCTACACACACACGCCCCAAAATCAGCATGGCTAACTCACCGCCTGCGTCCCAGACAGCCCAGATCCCACAAAACTATCAAAGTGCAATCATCAGCATCATCACATAATTACTTGACTAAATAAAACAATTTAAAAAGCTGTAATTTTTCTGTTTATATAAACATTTTAAAGCTGGAAAGGCTGGAAAGAGTATCCCCGGTGATAAATTGTAGTAATTAAAACAAAATGGCGGTTTGATGTTTGGCATTAAAATACATACATGTGGCCATGCATATAGTAACTTTCCCAGCAGACTTCAGGTGAAAGACAAACAGTAAATCACAGAGGACATATAGACAAACTACTGAGTGGGAATTGAACCATTGCTGCCTATACCAGTGACTCCTAAGGAAGAAGCACATCATGCGACATACTGGCTACAAGTTTGTCTGCAAGTATATGAGTTAAGGATTTTACCTACGTAAATCATCAACTGTTCTGGATATTAGCAGTTTTGTAAATATACACTGAACACAAGTACAGTAATCTCTTGTTTATGGTGGTTAATTAGTTTCAGACCCGAATGTGGTTAGTGAATTTCCACAGTAGTTAGAGCATAGAAAATCCGTTTATGACCTTATAAAGACAGCTTTTAACATTATTAGAGCTCTCTAGATGTGAAATAACACCCCTATAGTCCAGTGTAGAATATTACATATCATCCCAGTGTCTTTGAATCTGAATGCCTTATACTGTATTAGTACAGGTATCTTACTTCATTTAGCTAACTTTATGCTTGTAAAAATAATCACAAAACGGTTAAATATGAATTTTTCATAATAGGCGTATAGAACCACAAAACAGCATGATTTAAATACATGACAGACTGCGAAGGAATTACTGTATTTATGTGTATAGGATCCAAAATGTCTCTGCCATGTAAACTAACAGCCAGAACAACTTTCTTCCTATCCCACATTTTAGCTCGTCTACAAGCCTAATGTTTGAAGTAAGTGACTCATACAAGACGTGAGACAAAGTGCCAGTAGGCCAAAAATTCAGTTTTAATAAATTGGCCAACAGTGTCACCAGAAGGTCAGTAGTTCTCGTCCCAAAACTCAGAGTAGAGTTAGCGGTTAGTGGTTTTAAGAGTCGAGGGCAAAAGCTTGTAATTTAACTGAGCAGCTTCCAGTTACGGATGTGTCCCTCTGAATTAATGTAAAACTGGGGAATTATGCCATCACTTGAGTATCCTTGCCTGGCATAAGAACATCCAGCAATGCCTGAAATTGTAGTTGTTTAACTTTGGCGGCATTTATATATTTATATATATATATTTATATATTTTGACACAGTATTTAATACACTTTTTTCTGTAATCTCCCAAAGCCAAATGAGTTCTTCCCACATCTACTAGAGAAGGCTATTACTAGACTTCATCATACTTACAGTCTCCTCAGAGCCAGCAGACCACGGAAGGCCCAGGGCTCCACTGTGCTTATCAGATTATTCCTCAGATCCCTGGAGAGGACAAAAAGAGAGGAAGAAGGGAGTTAAGAGTCAAGGCAGTGATACACGCTTTGAACAAATGCCTTCTTTGGAAATGGGACTCATCCAAATCATACTTAATGTTCTTACAGTTCACAAAATAATGTTTTGTCAGCAGTGTGCATTTAATGCAGGAGTCACTGGCTTACTAATAAATATTCTTCAGTAAGGGTGAAACCTGACCCATACATTTATGCATTGTTTTCCATACATTCATTTATTTGCCATGGCTCATGAATACATTTACACCTGTTTGCCGTCACTCATAAACACATTATTAGGGCGCTGTCTGTAAGAATAGCTTCTTGTTCCAACACTGTATGGAAGATGTCATTGAAACTCTGCTTCTTAACACACATCATATGCGCCTGGTCTGCCAGAGATTAACAAGACGTTGCAGGAGGGATGAGTGGTGCTATCTTAGCAAACTTATCACAAGTATTTTTCAAAGAACAAATACATTTTCTGGTCTTATTGGACACCTTTGGAGACTAACATACAAGCACTTGTCAATGAACAGTGATGCCCACCGGCCCATCGAAAAAAACTAACAGGCAGCTTTGTGACATAAAAAAACAAAAATAAACGACACTAATGCTTATTTCTACGTCTTTGTTTTGGGTTTCATGTGTTTTGGTCACCTGTCACTTTTTTACCACCACAAGTAGATTGTAGCCCTCTGAGAAACACTGCTACGTCATGTTGTATTTAATTCAAGATGACAGTCCACAAAACAGTTTTTTTTTACTCAATACAGTTGTCTCTTGATACGTCGTGGTTTGAAAAATCACAGCTGAATCAATATTTGTAGTAAAAAAATTATATACGTGTATATTTAAGTTCCAAGCATAAAAATGTCTAAATGAACTAAAATCAAAATACCTGTATAAGGCATTGAAAAGATGCATTCAAAGAGATGATGACATGTAGTATTCTACAATAGTCACTAGGTACAGTATCAGTAATGTTAATATAATGTTCACTGAAACACACAAGCATCAGATTTGATTATACCATAGCAACAGGCTTTTATTGCAGGTTTAAATTATAAGGCACAATAATAACATGATCATAATGATAAAACACCGGCTCCTTTTGCAGCCATAAATCCACTCAAATATGAACCCCCGATGTCACTGCCTATCTTCCACATGTCCAAAACACATTTACAGCTAAAAGCACAAGTGTTATTTAAGGGTTAAATCGCTTATTTACTATTATTTGGTCTACTATACTGTGTAATGTGAGTGTAAAGGTGACTATAGGGGTGTTATTTCATGTGAAGAGGGCTTTAGTAATTTAAAAAAATATTTAAAAGGTAGATTTAGTCCAACTATGAAAATATGTAATTAACTCTAACACATTACAATTATGTATAGCTTATCACAGTATTTCTAGAATTTATTTTTGTTTTCAATCGGCAAGCGAGAGAGTACTAACCATTTCCTGCTTGCTTAGCATCCTGACCACATCCAGCCAAGAGGGAATAACACATGTTGTGGTTTTATACAAGGACTCTGTGTCTACTACCTCAACCCAACCCTAAACATCTGACACTACCAAAAAATGGCCTCTGGGTTTTGTCCGCTGGCCAAAACAAATGTCCTGAAATTGTGACCCTGATTTTCTTTTAATACGCACTTTTGGCTAAGTTTATTGAGAATGAAAAAGGGTGCTTTAATAAACGTCAGCAACGTATAGAAATGAAGAGCCCAAAATTTTCTTTTTTTAGCTTACTTTGAGACAGGCCAGACTGGAGTCAGCCAAAAGAAATAAAACATGATCATCAGAAGTCTATCATAAAAACAAAAATAAAACAGTGTGTCAAAAAAAATGAAGAGTCTCAGCTGGTACAAAAAGTAATAAACTGTAGTTGCTGAAATATGTTTTTATCTCTTTATCCATTCATTCATTCATTTTATAAACCTCTGGATCACTGGACACTGGACACTGATCTTGTTCAGTGTCATGACTAAGATCTACATTCAAAGAAATCTACAATGCAGTCTCAAAAGGTAGGAGGAGAACAAAAAATTAACTACAAACAGAAGCTGCAGGTAATGGGCCTGTTACCAAGTAAATTTTGTTTAAAAAGTGTGTTTTTTTGCAGAAAAGTTATGGTGGAAATAAATAACATTTCACTTATTCCAAATTCAGACTTCAGAAGCAACAGGAACACATTGGTGGAGCCAAATCATTATAATGGTTAAGATTAGGGATGTTCGATAATATCTGACCACTAATATTGGCCGGCGCTGTACTGCCATAAAAGTGTGATATCGGTGAATATTAATATCAGGGTTTTCCTTATAACTGTTCCGGCGCACAAATGATGACCTCATCAAACTGTGTCTGATCCGTGTAAACAACTGTGGGTGTCTAGCAACAAGCTTGCTCGCTCCTGGCTAAATGTGATGTATTGGTATCGCTTGATATCAGAATAGGAAAATGAGAGTTAGGCGTAATGGCAAAAAAGCCAGTATCTGACAGTTAAGTGATAATAGTATCTAAAATTCAATACTATTAGAGCTGCAACAATTATTCAATCGATAATCAAATATAAAATTAATCAATTATTTAGTATTCAATTTATTGTTTTTTTTATTTAGAAATGTAAATAGCATATGATTCCAGGCTCTTGAATATATATATATATATATATATATATATATA
>QODF01000040.1:4660221-4686779 GCA_024372805.1 Oostethus manadensis
TAAATAATGTCCTTCGTCATCCATAAATGCAGAGATATTATCTTTGTGTTTTGGGGGAAACAAGATATTCACACTCATCAGCTTTGACTTTGGAAATCAGTCATCGACATTTTGCCTCTTTACTTACAGTATATGTTGTGGAACAAATGACTGTCTGGTTCAAACTGATTTGGCCCGTCTAGGGCCTAACTGATTTAGCGATTAATCGAAACCACAAGCTTCGCATTAATCGACTTAGAAAATAATTGTTGAAAAAAATGAAAATGGGTCCTTTGATATCCGGCCACGTTTTCTTTTTTTTTTTTTGTTTGCCAATTTTTGCTTTTTCGTCGTCTTCTGATTAGTAGTGATTCAGAATGACAGTGGCCTGTGTAACAATGCCATCAAGGATCTTTAATTATGGATGCCACATTCGTGAGTCACTTTGCACTGACCTTCCATGGTTCCAGGGTGTAATTTGAGTTCTATACACACACACACGCACACGTCTATTCAAGGTGGATTTTCTAAACCACAAATTTTGAACGTGTGTGTGTGCGCCACTTTTTATAACTGAATATTTAGTTTTGTACACACATTTTGGGTTTGTGCCATACAGAGACTTTATACATACTTTATAGAATTTGACAATTGTGCAAATTTAATGATTACATAATTAAGTCATCATCCTCAAACCAACTGTGCCACAAATAGATAGTCCTGTGGGAAACACTGCAAAGTTTAGTTTAATGGCTAAATACAGCAATTTCAGTGCAAAAAGTCAAAAGAAGGAAAACCGGACTGGTAGTGCCTGTAATTATTTACAGTTTTTATAACTGAATACAAACAATGACGTCATGACTTCATCGGTTACAGTAAATATTAAATATGGATTTCCACAGAAGCAAAATCAGGGAAGTCTTCCAATTTGGTAAAAAGGTCACGCCTTTACTACATGCAACTTGTAGCATTCCTACATTTAAACTTATAATCATTTGGAACACCGGTTTTAGTACTGCTTTCTCCTGAGTGAAAAGACTTTCTGTGGACAATATAGCACTGGAGGTGGAGAATGCTTTAGAAGGAGAGATCGGCATTGTCTCTCTGACACTGTACCCTCTCTCGTCTCCGCTCTCATCTTAAATTGTCTTTGATCACGTACAATGTGCTGCTAAAGAGTCAATGGAGGGTGCAGGCCCAAGAGTCATCCATTGTGCCTGAAGCCACTTCCTTCATCTCAGCAAGTCATATCAACCACCTTACTAAATGCCAAAGGTCAATGCATTGTGACTACTGACACGCATCTGACCTGTCAAGTTAAAGTGAAGTTAAGGCCATAAGATATTTTGAAAAAAAAACAAAAAACACCCTATTAATCTCTGTACGCCTTTGCCCACTGTCATGTGCATTATTTCCTATCAAAAGCCTAGAGAATCATTTGTGATTGTAACTAGAGCTGCCCATCGGTTAAAACTTTTTCATTATTCACCTTTTGCCTATAGTTAACTCATAATTAATCACAGTTGATATTCTTTTTAATCTATAATAAGTAGGGTTGTAAATCTCTTTGTAGTAAACGATTTTGTAAATACGGGCCATTATTTTATTCAAAAATAATATAAAGTTGTACATTTTTTAAATTTTTTTAATGTTTAATGCAAGGGGTGATTTGTCCCACTTTTGTCCGCAGACCTTGAACGCACCTTCTCATACATTCATGTACATATGGCTCTGTATTCATTTCGTGCTTTTAATTTGATGTTGTTCATGTCAACAAGTGTCAAATTGTACAAAGTCAGTATTTTAAGTTTATAAAATATTGTGTTTTAAAAAGTCAGCCCCCATACGTAAGTCAAGAACTGCATGTTCTGTTGTGAAATGAGGTCAAAAAACATGAGCTAAGGTTGCACATTTCTTATGAGGTAATTACATGATTCCAATGAGTGGATGCCAAGAAACAATGCAGGCCTCTATGTCTGACCTATTGCGATATACAGAATTGTAATCATACATGCGCTTGTATCGTTTCAAACAACAGCCTCCAGGTCGGACAGC
Source organism: Oostethus manadensis (assembly GCA_024372805.1). Classification (NCBI taxonomy): domain Eukaryota; kingdom Metazoa; phylum Chordata; class Actinopteri; order Syngnathiformes; family Syngnathidae; genus Oostethus; species Oostethus manadensis. The sequence goes on from QODF01000040.1 coordinate 4,662,256, forward strand.
ACATTGGGCAGCTTCTCTGATGACTGACTTCCCAGTGGAACAGAACACTGCAGGCAGTCTAATGATTGGGCATAACAGGTTCCTTTGTTCTGTTTCTGTGTTATTCATTAGTCCTGTGAGCACACCACATGTGTCTCTTATGAATAGTGTAGATTAGTGACTTCTGCTGTTAATGTAGGTTAATACATGCATGAAAATGAATTACAAAAATAAAAATAAAAAAACATTCAATGCATCCCACAAGCGGGTGAGGATAAGGCCACTGATTTGGCTGTTGAAGTATATAAACATGAAGTCTTGACTTGCTTTTGACAGAAAACAAGAAAAGTGGATACTTATGTAGGCAGTGGCGTAATTGTGTCAACAGGGGTCACTGTAGTTTCTGCACCTCACTTTCTGTTGTGCTAGTCCCTCTTGGTTTCAATTGTGTGGGTGTGTCCTGGTTCTTGCTGTCTGACCTTCAGTTCCATTTTCTTTATGTGAAGGTAAGCAGCATAATTAGCATCTCTGTGCAATGATTATTTTAACGTTTCTCTTTTATTTTGGTATTGTCATTCATGTGTTACATTTGTAAACACAGTTTAATGTATTTTTTTACAAATATTTGGACAATTACTTGGACAGTAAGAGTTCCATTTTCTTTATGTGAAGTTCCATTAAAGAAGTCGTGTGTCAGCACCACAATCGCTCCCTGGTTCATGGTCATCTCCATCCATCCCATCAAATACACAACGCAGAGCCACGGAGGTGCATCCACCACACCATCGAGCATAAGGGTTACACTTACATTGATATGTCATTGGTGGGGGGAAAAAAAAAAAACTTTCACGACATCAACGTAAATCGAGAATACTTAAGAAAAGGTTGCTTTCATACATGTAAAACCGGATGGTTTAAACAAGAACGCAAACCACTGGCCACGCAAGTTTGCCAAGAAACGGCTAAAAAAAATATTACATTATCTCGCTGGAGTCTGGTCTTTTGGACAGAGGAAATGAATGTCACCTTGTAAAAAGATGATGGAAAGAGAAAAGTATAGAGAAGGGAAGGACCAGCTCATGATCCCAAGCAAACCGTACATTGTGTCGAATATCTTGGTGGAGGCAGCAGGGCAAGTCATTTGTACCGTGTTGGTGTTGGGTATGATTCCCCCGCCCTCTCCTGGCCCCCCCTTTGCTCGTGGCACTACGTCTATACTGCTGTACGCCTGTAATGTCTCCACCTTTATGGATTATTAGTTTTATTTTGAGTGCTTTGAGTGGCTTTGACACTGATGTCAAGCCAAAAAAGCATTTTTTTTAATTAGACAAGACAAACTTGAAGGCATCTACAGATAAATACTAAAAAGCGCTAAAAAGAGCCTCACAATTAGATGTTGAGGCAAGGACTGGTATGAGATTCTAACGGTATGATGACCTTGGGCAAAAATATCTTGGTATGATGGTTTCACAGTATTATAATTACAGCTCTAAAACATGTTAGAGTGAAATATCTTTATTGAAAAGAAAACACTCATTTTGAAACCATGTAATATAACACAATGAAAGTGGAAAATATGTATTCAAAACAAACAGAATAAAAAATAGAATTGTTTCTAAATAAAGAAAATGGGGTTCTCAATAGAGATTACTACATGTAATCCTACAAATCAAGTAACAATACAGTATTTTTAGTGAAAAAAATATTAAAATGAATATATATATATATATATATATTTTTTTTTTTACTGGTAAAGTTATTGTGTTATTTTTAGTGACCAGTCACATTTTTCCAGCTCATGTGACGACATTGTTAATGAGAATAAACACATTATACAACTTATCCTCCACTCCTGTCTCCTCAATCACATCTCCACATTTGGTGACGCTCAATGTGAGTAATACGTCGACCCAGCACGGCCGTACCGGCGCCTCCCAATGCTAATGAGGCAGCTAAGAACGCCTGTGCTGTCTATGTACGTATGGCAACACAGCACGCCCTTGTGGTTTCAACTATTCAAAGCCCAGTTCCGACTGCAAGGAATAACCCAAGATGCGATCAAGTATTTAGCCGCGCATGGAGCGCTACTTTCATAGAAACAGACTCAAAATTTTAGTGGTTTTGAAATAGTGACTTTTTCATACTGCCGTATACCATGAATCCAGTTACCAATGTTGATATCACATATCAGTCCGATCAGCCAAAAAAAAGTTATATTTTGTTATATTATACGTTTGATATTACATAATTACCGTATTTACCGCACCATAAGGCACACCGTATTTTAAGGCGCATGCTAAAACGTACAATCTACAAAAAAAGGTTCCCTTGTTCTGCTGGGTGACTTCAACGCTCATGTTGGGATTGCGGTCAGGCCTGGAGAGGTGTGATTGGGAGGAACGGCCCCCCTGATCTTCACCCGAGCGGTGTTTCGTAGCAAAATGATATGACCTGCGCCAGACAGGTACAGCCATAGCTATTCGTAGTTTGACTGTTCTACCAGTAGGTGGTAGGTGTTTTACCAGGAGTGTGTACACATGGTAAGAGTTAACGGAGAGAGCGTAGAAATGTAGGCATGTTGGCATTACAAGTATGGGATTTACTTTGTGTGGGAATGGTTTTACACACGCTCTACGCACACACCTCTGCAGTGTTTGCTTTGCAAGATATCAAAAAGAGGAAAAAATGTTGATAGCTCTTTTCCCAAAGTGTGTGTGTGTATCTTCTTTTGCCTAAAACACAAAGTAAATGTGTCTGCTTTCATAGATGACTAAAGGAATAAATAAAAAAACATTTGATATGGTCCATATATGGCTCCATATGGTGGAGCCGCCACGCCTCAAGCCAAAACGTGACACTTATTTATTTATTTTAAATCTACTAAACTTAGAGAGCATTTAAAGAACAGATAAATGTGAGAAAATGTTCATTCCTGTCTGAGTGTATAAATTGTATGGTGATTGTTTTTACAGCCTTAAAACATATGTAAAAATTGTAAAAGAACAAAGTTGCCTACTTTGTTCACTTATTGTTGTTTCACTTATTGCAGGCTATTTTACCCCACGATAAATGAGGGAACACTGTACTCCTAATTGGGAATTGGTCAAGCTCACGTATTTGCTACATTTTCAGTTATAGCTGGCACGCAACGCTTCAATCGCATCTTGGTTAATCACATCAAATGACACGACATACTTTCTGAAGGCAACATAATAAAAACATGAATCCATGAGCACTGCATACGTGCAATAAATATACACAAAGATGCAGTCACGTCCAACCACATACACTGAGCGATCAGCACACACACATACTACTGACCAGGCCACTCACACATGCTCCAGATAGAGCATGGAGTGTTTAATCATGTGCGGCATCACTGAATACTGCACATCTCAATACTGATGCAACACCCTCATACTTGGAAAAGGTCACGTTTGACAAAAAGCAGGCAAACAAAACTGAACCCTGCTGCAGCCACTTGGGCACTCATCCAAATAGAAAGTGACACTCCATGATGTATTTGATTGCTCGTGCACTTAATGAAATGAGATGCCAGCACTAATGCAGATGAGAAGCCAGCACTAATATTCAGGTAGGAGCAGAGAATACACAGAAGGTATGTCTTGGAAACCACTAAAACTGAGGAAGGTTATAAATACAGAATAAGATTTGCGTGTCCACCTTTTTTTAATCTGTCTCAATAGTGTTACCATGTAAAGTCCCAAAACAAAGTAGCTTATTGCAAAAAATCCAGTTTTTAAGTGAGATGTGCATGATAAACAAAGCCCAGGATATATAAATATTTTTAAAAAAGCGATACTTCAGCAACTTGAAAAAATAATCCTGACCTTTACTGGTTTACGTGCTCACCTCACAGTACAGTGAGCTGTGGAATCATTGCTGTGTGGCTACACATGGACGTGGCCACAAGGAATCGAATGAAACCCAGTGAGGACCATAGTATTATCGACTTACGCACATTTCAAGACGAATGTGAGATTCCCCAAGCTGTGTTTTCTTAACAGAAAGGCACTTAGTTGTACAATTCTGCATTTATACAATATTACTGCATTGACACTACCATTATATAATCATCCATCCATTTTCTATGCTGCTTATCCTCAATAGTGTCGCGGGTATACTGGAGCCTATCCCAGCTGACGGCGGGGTACACCCTGGACTGGTCGCACTTCATTCACAGTTTAATGTGCAATTTAGTGTCTCCAACTGGGATTGTAATTGGGCAGATTTTTGTCTTATTTCAGAGGAGATCAGAGGATCAGCCCACTCAATACTGCCGTATAAAATACACACAAAGTAGTGCTACAGCCCCTTGCCATGTTAAAAGGGGTGGCAATGGCACGGCTGCATTAAATGCCACAGGGTTAATAATTTATCTGACTAAACATGAGAAAAAACGAGTATGAAGCTTTCAGCAAGGCCGCAGATGAAAAGGCAGCTACGCCAAAGCAACAAACTCTAGGCTTTCAGAGGAAAGACAAATATCCGACAGAGTAAACAGCCAAAGCTAATCATGGAAAAGGCAGTCGAATTTTTCTATCTCCGTGGTGGATTGTGGGGTTTCTTAGGATTTATGGATCCATGCTGTTTTCTCCTATCAGGACACTAAATATCCGACACTGCCTTACCACAGTTGCTTGAAAAGGTACAGGACAGCATACAATGTGATTTTAACCAAAAGCCGACAGCTGCAAGTTTCACCATGGATACATTGAGCTCTGCCATTACTGAGCCTCACCGCACACTGGCTTGATCCCTCCACTGCTATGCTATGTTTATCACCAAAAAGCGGATTATGGTCTTTTTTATTTTTATTTTACAATACTGCACCAAGTCCATGCGTGATTTGACTATTTTTCGACAACACTGAAGTGAAGCTCATCTTTAATTGTCTGTAAGAGTTTCATTTCATTTCATTTACAATACCAGCAAATTCTACATTTAACTAAATACATTTTCTAAAAAAACTAAATAGTTTTATAAAACATTCAGTTCTATAATCTATAACAACATTGTCAAAATATCAGATCAGAGGCCAAAAAAAAAACAAAAAACCATCGGGATCAGAGGCCAAAAATGGTGATCGAGGCATCCCTAATTAACGTGCATGTTTTATTTTTTAACTTCTGTTGTATTTTTTTTCCCAAATTCGTTTGTTTTTTTTTAACATTTGACTTATTTTTACCAATATAGAGTGTGTGCTTTTTGGGTTAATGAATAAAATGTTATTTCATTAAATGCAAAAATCCATGCATTTATTGATGCAATGCATTAATGAACAATGTTGCCTGGTAATTGACATTGTAACTGAGAAATGGATGTGGAGATGTCTTGGTTTTCTAGTGGGACGTCAGCACACATTGCTCCACAATCTTCAACAAACTGTAATTCTCATGCTTGTGATTAAGGGAGATGTAATCACGGATGCAATTCCAACAGCATATGTATGATATTTTCATGACACACTTATTTTGTTTACACAATTACACAGCATTGGGCAAGCAGCGCTCTTATTTTGAAGGCGGAAGAATGTTCTCTGGGCTGAGAATGCCATTTGACAAATATCTGTTTGTAGCTAAGGCCAGCTGCGTGCGAGAATAAATTTGCTCCTTGTTTTTTTTCACTCAGAACCTATCGTCCTTACATTGAAGCAGTAAAATACAAGTGGGTGGAAATATACTCATCCAGCCAGAGTCACACACACACATCCTCACCAGCATGCGATTCAAAGCTAACCCCACCGATTCCATTCACGCACCGTCAGAACCAACTTTTGCCAGTGTTTATTGCCAGTTGACCATCTTTAGTTCAAAGGAGGGCGGTTTAGTGTTTGTAATGAGATTCCCCCACAGTTGAGCTGTCCGCCGGAAAAATAATTCCACACACGAATGTTCTTTCTCCTTGCAAAGAAAGCATTTCAATCACATGATGTCAATGTGAGATTCCAAGTTTGACAGTTAATTTTGGCTTTATTGGCTGTTACGCCCCGGCTAGGGGAAAGGGGAGTACCATTGAAACCCAAGATGTTTAAAGGGAGTAAAGTTTACATTTAATAGGTAAATTAAAGAAAGTAAACTTTAACAAATGTAGGCTTCTTAACAGCAGCAACCATAAAATACAGAAAAGCGCATTTCAGAGTGTTTAGCTCTGAAATACACAATCACAAATCACAAAGTGTCTCACTAATACCAAACTATATGCCAAAAGGCACGACACAAAATACACGTCTGAAACACGAAAGTGGCAAACTGCACAATGGGAAAATATCCAGCCACCCCGAGTGGCGAATCCAGGAAGTCTTTATAGGAGGAGGAACTCTTTCTGGATGCAGCTGATTGGAGGGGCGCAGAGGCGGCACACCAATCCCAGGGCTGGAAGGCAGGGAACGAGCTGACGCCTCCAGACGTAGAAGCAGTCCACCAATCCGGACCAGAGGTCCACGCAGCCGGATTTACATAGTCAATAAACAATTTGTGAGCACAAAGAGAAGGCAGGAAAGAAGTGCAGTGGCTTTCAATCAAACGCCATAACATTGGCCAATTCTGCAATTCCGTTAACATGGAAATCACAGGGCCCTTAAAGAGAAAAACCACGCACACACACGGAGAACATGCAAACTTCACTAAAAGATGCCTAAACGAAGATTGTCAAGAACCCTTGATGCCACCCACATGCTAACCACTGGATGATAGTGTGTCCCATCCACCAATGTGTTCCTACTTGAATGTTTCTTTAAATAAACTTAACACAGGTGAGATCACCTGTGTTAAGTCCATTGTCAATTGTACTCATGTCTTAGAGCAGCTGGTATACACGCTCGTGTTGTGTGCAGTTTAAGAACCGTGTATGAACACCACATAGATTTCTACTTAAGCAAATTCTTGCAAGCGTAAACTCAATATTTGCTTGCTTTGCCGGTAGTCAGCAGACATTGCAACAAATAAATCATTCAGCATTTAACAAGTACTACTAAAGCCATCAATATGTATGTTGACACAGAGGCAGACAACTGTGTTGGTTGGACTGACACCGACAGAGATAATGACATCGCTGTACAGCTCTCTGAACACAGAATAACGGAAGGTGACTCAGACGAATATATCAGCATATTTTTGAGCAACCGATGCATGCTGGGTAGTCAGATGACATAAACTAATTGGAGTGGCATGTTTTGAAATTACTTTCCTTGAATACAGATTGTATTAACAGCTATTTTGTCTCCCACATTGAGAATGAAAAGCACATAGCATATCGTTGCATTTTAATACTCTCATTTAACTGGAGACAACGCTCACCGGGTTTGTCATTGGCTTCACTCAGTGGAACACAGCACCACTACTACTTTCCAGAACCCTAAATCGTACTCTACTATATTACCACATTACCTAACCTATTTTAACACTGCAAAGAGTAATTGGCGTGAAACCGATGCGGGGTAGGATGAAATAAGCGTTGCTTTTTCCTACTCCTTCTGGACACGTGGGACTGTGAAATGTATCATGTGAGGTACTCCAAGGTAACTTCTATGCCCGTTCAAATAATTACCTATCACCACAATACTAGTATTAGCATGTGACTTCAATTGAGACATTCGTAAAACTAAAAATATTACCTCTCAATTGTTCTTTGTCAGAACTTTCCCCTGACCTAAGATAATCTAATTATTGGTATTATTTTAATAACTAATAACTTAACAGTTTGACTCAGAACCACCTGTTTAAATCTGAGTTTTAATCGCTGTTATCTTTATATGTGGGTTATTGTGTCGTTGTGAGATGACCTTTAAATGTGTTACATTTTGCTATTTTTGTTCTACTGTAGTTCTGTACAGTGTCTCACAGTTTAAAAGTCCGATCAATAGTGCTAACATAATACAGATCAGATGGACTGAGAGCCACAACTGCAAGCAATTCGGACCATTGCTGTCTAGTCTTACAAATTTGGATGTGGATTTTTGCAGACTTTCAAAAGAACAAGTCCTGCTGTGGAGTCAGAATGGTAATGCCTTAAAAGAAAACCTCACTTTTGGGGGAAAATTTTGCCCATCATTAACAACGCTTACATGGAACATAACAACACATCTTTTTCTTTTCTCAAGAGAGAAAAACACCCACCATGAGGCGGCTAACAACGTATGGGATGGGACCCACCTAGTAATTTATTGAAAACAACAATTAAATTGAAATAGGCTGTTTATAAACTGATCAAAAGTTTAAGACCAGCGCTCATAAAATGACAAAAAAAACTCTCCAAACCAGAACAAATCATTTTCTCAGTAGGGCTCAGTAATGAGTAGCTCCACCGTTCTTGTTAATCACTTCAAAAATTGGTTTGAACATGCTTGATGCAAATGTTTTCAGGAAGCTAGTGGGAACATTGCTCCAAGTGATGAAGATGGCTTCACAAAGGGCATCAACTGTCTGGAACTGATGGCCATTTTTATAAACTTCCCTTGCCATCCATCCCAAAAAGTTTTCTATGGGATTTATATCAGGGAAACATGCAGGATGGTCCAAAAGAGTGATGTTATTCTCCCTGAAAAAGTCCATCAAGCGAGCATTGTGAAGTGCAGCGTTGTCAAGTCAAAAAACCCAGCTGTTACCACACAGACGAGGGCCCTCAGTCATGAGGGATGCCCGCTGCAACATCTGCACGTAACAAGCCGCCGTTTACACTTTGCCAGGGAGCATCAAACATGGGACATTGAAAGGTGGAAAAAAGTTTTATTCTCTCATGACAAAAAATTTAACCATGACGGTCCAGATGGGTTCCAACGTTAGTGTCAAGACAAGGAGATCCCACCTGGAGGTGCTGAGTCTCATCACAGAAGCTTCACGCTCAGCTTCAAACTGATCCAGTAAGCGCTGAAGATCACAGCCTGATGAGACCATCAGGACCACATCGTCTGCCAATAGCAGAGACGAGGTCACCAAACTGGACTACGTCAACGCCTTCACGTATAAATTCTGTCCATGAAGGTTATGTACAGAATCTGTGACAAAGGGCAGCCTTGGCGGAGGCCAACACTCACCGGAAACAAGCTCGACTTACTGCTGGCTCCTGCTTCGATTGTATAAGGCCTACGTTCACCTTTGTAACATCCGCCTCCATCCCTCCCTCACTCCTCATTATACCGCCATTCTTAACAGCCTCGTCACCTCCTTACTGCATCTCTCTCCTGTTTGCTCTCCCCCAAAAAACACTCCATAAACTTAAACAGGTACAAAACATCGCCACTCGCATCATTACAAACACACCCTCCATACACCACATCAACACCAGTCCTACAACAGCTCCACATCACACAACGCATTCACTACAAAATCCCTCTGCTCACATTCAAAGCCATACACCACCTCGCCCCCCCATACCCGACCGACCTCCTCCTAACACACGCGCTCGGTCACTACGCTCCTTCTCCTCCTCTCTCCATCTCACTGTCCCCCCGGCCCGCCTTGGCACCATGGGGAGTAGAGCTTTCAGTCGCTCTGCTCCCCAGCTGTGGAACACCCTCCCCCCTGAACCCCGCAACTCTGACTCTCTTCCACACTTCAAATCCAAACTTAAAGCTCATCTGTTTAGAAAAGCTAACGCACTGTGCCCATAAGTGCACTGTGTTTTATCATGTATTTGTTTTTACTTTTATGTTTTGAACTGTTTTGTTGTATTTGTCACTATGTAAGGCGACCTTGAGTGCTTTGAAAGGCACCTAACAAATAAAATGTATTATTATGATTATCATCCCCCAATGTTTTATTGTTCACAATGGATATTGTTGTTGCAGCTTGCCTACCCAGCATACCTTGCAGGCATTTGATAACAATTTGAAGTTATGTTACACGTTTATGTGCTGCATTAATTTGCTGTGGATGTGTTGTGTCTGTATCTTTGCAATGTGAGAAAGTATGTCATTTTGCTTGGAGCCACTTATTTATAGGCGACCCCTTTGTCAGTTTTTTAAATCAGAGTCAAAAAGTTTGCCCACCCCTGTTGTAGGAGCTAAAACCGTAGAACTATTTTCTTGGTGTAGTGGCACAGTGCTTCACTTACAGGATCTCAGGTCACTACTGAGAGGTAATTTTAGCTACCGGATGTGCTGCTGCATTAGCTGTGATTTTGGAAAAGTTAATGCTAAGTCACACATCATGCCTCTCACATGTATAATAGAACCTTGTGACAAAAAGCTAAAAAGTTGGTGAAGTAGTGCATACTGGCTCTCACCATCACTAGGAAGAATCGGCAACATCAAATGCTTGTTTGCTCACTTTATCTGACGACCATGCTGAATTTAGAAGCTCAACGTGGAGAATGACCAAAATAAAAAAGTATTACATGTTACTAACTGGCAACCGAATATGTGAAATGTCAAAAATGTAACTGATTGTCCCACCACCAGTCAGGAGCGCCTGATTGTTTCCGCATTACAGCGCAGACTTGAAATTAACCCAAATGCAAATCTGATTTGGCCTACTCTAAGTCTCGCTTGAAAGTGACAAAATATTCACTCTCTCTGGCCAATTTCTTGTGAACTCCCATGAAGTCCACGACCAAAACATATAGGTGGGGAACTTAAGACACAAGGAGAGGCTTGATTTTAGGGACAGCAAATTTGTTTTCTCACTGCGAACCTCACTGCCTCTGGTCACTTGCCTTAGTGAAAAACCAATCTCACTCACCATACCTCCATCCATACATCCATTTTCTTCCGCTTATCCGAGGCCGGGTCGCGGGGGAAGCAGCCTTAGCAGGGAAGCCCAGACGTTCCTTTCCTCTGCCACTTCGTCCAGCTCTTCCCGGCAGATGCCGAGGCGTTCCCAGGCCAGCTGAAAGACATAGTCTCTCCAGCGTGTCCTGGGTCTTCCCCGAGGCCTCCCACCGGTTGGACGTGCCCTGAACACCTCCCCAAGGAGGAGTCCGGGAGGCATCCTAACCAGATGCCCGAGCCACCTCATCTGGCTCCTCTCAATATATGCCATAAAATATGTTAATTATATGACTTGTGCAATTCTTGTTCATTCAAAATTGTGTCTATTATTTTATAAAGAATAATAAAAATGAACTAAAAGAGATGCAACAATTATCCAATTAATTGACAATTTTAGTATTCACCTACTTGTCACGCCACGGGACAGGTTGGATCAAAAAAATGATGGCAAGCAGGATAGTGCAATTAAAATGTCTTTATTGGCTGTTCAACCGAACACCAAAAGACCATTAGTAAAATGTCTAACAACAAAAAACTATGGTCCATGTAACAAAAGAAACAAAAAGGCACAACGCAAAAAGGTCATAGCAAAAAATAGATGCAATGGATTAACAAAAGAGAGACAGCACTACTGACTGGGTGGAGCAACCAGACTGGCAGGTCGGCGACAAAAATACAGAACGGATTCTAGCCACAAAACTGAGCTGACGGAGAAGTCTTGGAAGACGAAGATTGCGAGTGTGGCGTGCACCCATGGGGAACAATCAAAGGACGCCTTCCTGCCGCCACAGGTCTGAGTAAGAAAGTTTGCTCTGATGAGAAACACCTATGGCTTGTCAGGTAGCTCCTCCCCACAACTAAGCCCATGGCCTGAAAAGAGAGAAAGTACACAACGAGTGAAGGATGAGGACCAAACCAAAACAAACAGAAAAAAACACAAGGTCGCTCACCTGCAGCAACTACCTGGTGTCACAACAAGGTGTGACACTACTGTTTTTTATTTTTATTTTATTTATATATATTTTTTTTTTTTCCTAAATATCCCGATTTTATCCTCTCAAATGTGAATATTTTTGTTTTTCCTTAGTTATCCACATCCATATCTTAGTTTTTTCACATCACCTTGGACTGAGAGTGATCAACGGTTTGCCTCTAACCACTGACTTTTTCTGTTTGGTTCATGTTGATTTGATCTGTCTGGTCCAAACCCATTAATAAATTCATCAAAACAACATGCTTCAGATTATTAAACTAAAAAAAAAAAGCATCGTATGTGGCTCTATTATGATGTGGCACTAACATATTCGAATGGATGCAATATTTAAAGGTATTCTACCAAAAACACAGACATATCTATACACAGAAATCGGTTGTTGAAGAGGGTAGTATTTTAAAAGCAGTGAATGTAAGACTGTGGTCAGTTGTGGGTGGGATAGTTCCAACAGAACAAAGTAGAAGGTCAAAACGTGTGAGGATGATTCTCCCGAGAGCTACAGCTGATGTAAGCAGACCTTCTATTAAAAAGCCAAACTGAACACAAGAAGAAACAACTCCCAAAACACAACAGCTGAGAGACTGTTTCATCATACTGGTTTGAAACATTTATCCGCTTCCTTTGCTCATTTAAAACAATGGCCTTGAGACCCCAAATGCCAAGACAATGTCACCCAGTCAAGTGTCACCTATTAAACTCAGAAAACCATAAAGGCGATTTGCATCTGTAAAAACTGTAACTTCACTGGAAAATTGACCTTGTCCGCCTCCCCCAGGTAATCATCTGCAGGGTTTTTATTTCTCTCTAACAGAGAGAAATAATCCCTGCAAGTCTATGGAGGATGCAAGATGCTTGAGATTGCTGAGAACATTTATCGTCCAGCCCTCATTGCCCCAGTGCAGAAAGTGGTCGTACTAACATGTCTGCAAGACAAAAGAAAAAAGATCACATCGGCACTAACATAACAGTACTGATGGTGCTAATGTCTCTTTATGATGTACGGAGCAAAAAATATGTAACAGAACTTTTGTGACTTTCTTGGATTTTTGTCTACTAAGAAAGGTGGTTAACATTCAGAACTTGTGGGAAGCAATTACATGTGAGGATGTGATGTGAGGATAAGCTCTGACCCAACTCTTCCAGTCATGCCAGATGGAATGTGCACCCAACTTGAGCATGGATTAGAGCACAACTGATCACAGCCGTATGTGCGATTACGCCTCTAGTCCTTGTGTTTACTCATGGTGATTATCCCAAATCTTCAACCGAAATCCATGCATGTTCAATTTCGTGCTTGTGCGTGTCATTGTGCACTCGCTGGCTTGCGACACAATCCTAGAAAGTTGAAAGAACCAATCAGGTGGAGTTTCAGTGACCGAGGGACAGGATGCCAATTGGTAAAGTAATACTTGCAGTGTCAGATTTTTTTTCCAGAGCCATTTGATACCTCTTATCTTAAGAATGTCAACCAAAAACTAGGGTAAAATGTAGGGTAAGGAACTCAGCCATCAGGGATGTGCTCAGAGTAGAGCCGCTGCTCCTTCACCTCGAAAGAAGCCAGTTGAGGTGCTTACTCAACTGGTCAGGTGTTCTGGTCGTGCCCAGCCGAAAGAAGGCCCCAGGGCAGACCTAAGACACGCTGGAAAGTTTATGTCTCACATGTGTCCTGGGAACGCCTTGGGAGCCGAATGAGGTGACTGGAGACCGGAAGTCTGGGCCCCCATGACCCTGACTCAGATAGGTAGAAAAAAATGGATGGACTAATGGATTTATATACTTTTAAGATTCTGTACTACCTATTTTTTCTCCTCAAAACTATTTTCGTACTCCAAAATTCCCTTCAATTCTGACAAATCAAAAACTTGAGAGACTCGTAATTCGCTTTGGATGTGAACGTGTGATGCTGGCCACAGCTGCTCGTTGCTTCTTGTGTGCTGGGTTTGCAGAGTGTGTATCACCGCATTTTGAAGATTTTTTGGGACATGCACATCACACTACACTCATAACTGAAGTGTAACTACATCTCGAGAGCGGACAAGTGTATTTAAAGGTAAAAATGCATGTCATTTATATTAAATGGCCGCACGGTGGCTGAATGGGTAGCATGTTGGCCTCACAGTCAGGAGATCAGGGTTCGAATCTCCGTTGGGTGTCTCTGTGTGGAGTTTGCATGTTTTCCCCGTGCCTGCGTGGGTTTTCTCCGGGTACTCCGGTTTCTTCCCATATTCCAAAAACATGCATGTTAGGTTAATTGACGACTCTAAATTGTCCATAGGTATGAATGTAAGGGTGAATGGTCTGCCCTCCAATTGCCTGGCGACCAGTCCAGGGTGTACCCCGCCTCCCGCCCAAAGTCAGCTAGGATAGGCTACAAAATACCCGTGACCCAAATGAGGATAAGCGGTATAGAAAATGAATGAATGAATGTTTGTAAAATGGGTACATGTTGGCAGGTCTGCTTAAGTTGTCAAGTGGGCTCAACAGTGTTAAAAAATGCTTAGGCCCTAAGTAGCATCAACCCTTTACAGCGGGGGGTGTCACAAATGCAGCCCAGGGTCCATATATAGCTTGCATTTTGAATGAGAAATGAAACCAACTAACTGGGGATCATACAGAGGTTTGTGTGGTGATCAAGTGGCATAACTAACCACCCAGATAACAGTCATGCCCTTTGTTCCTGCTTTGTCACCGTGGGAGCCAGTTTGGCGTACATTTAGCACTGTGGGTCCATATTAGAGGGTGGTTGGTAGGGTATTCAGTTCATTATCTAGCATACAAAGAACCTCAGTTAATAGGGATCATTATGATTTACAGGCCAAAGAGTATACTTCGTCATATTATTTAAAAATAACATGACACATACACATACACCGATTACCAAAATTTGGCCCACCTGCATAACAGACAATAGTCAAGTTTACTGTCCTACATAAGCAAACAGTTCTGTGCCCACTGAATAGAGTGTTTGAACAGCACAATTCACGATGGATACTGTGGATGGATAGAATCAAGCTTCCACCCTCATTACATTTCAAGTGCTCATGTGGCCAAAACACATTATTCTTGTTATTTTTGTTTGGGACTGAATGTGTGTTACAGGAGGGTGCTTCTATCATCAGCTGTCCCAATTCTCTTTCATCGACCAAGACTGAGAAAAACACAAAAAAAAAGTCCAGAAGACGTTTGACCGTGGAAAATGGCAATGTGGCAGTAAGTAAATTCTACTAGATATGTTCTACAAAGCTTAGAATTTCACAGAAAATTTCAAAGCTTGGTAAACAGGGACCGCTGCTTACTAGTCTTGTATTTAAAGTCTCTTCGTAAATCTTACAGTGTCAAGCACTGCGGGTCAGACAACATACCTGTCTCTGCCGTGTTTTTTTATTGTGTGCATCACATCAGATGCTCATTGAACTGCTTTGCCTACAAGCAGAAGCTCTGCCTTCCAAAACTGATATAGTGCCAGCCAACAGTGCTTATTCTGTAAACGTCGGAAAAACATGTATACAACTGCATATACAAGCGTGTGTAGTAACAAGGTGAAAATAACTACTCGTCGCAACACAATATTTGCACATTTTATTATTGTATTGGAATTGTTTTCTGCCGATATCCCATCTGCCAATACTCTCCAACTCTCAGTTCCGATTCTGATACGGATGTGTGTAACATCACATATATCTCCTTTCATGGAATTAACACATACTGTATTTGTTGTGAAGTTTATGAATAAAGCACCGGCAATTTTTGATGCGGCACCAAACAACATTGTACAACTCGAGAAAGCCAACATCTGAGAAATATTTCCGATTGAGCACGGCAAAGCGTGGCTCAAGGTACTCCACATGTTGGTCAATCCGTCAAGTTTTGGTGAATCCTGCGTCTACTGTCTATCCAGTCCAATATTAATCCATGATTTTCCGATTGATGGCTTTCGCCCTGGGAATATTGACATTATACCCATAAATCCAATAACATAAAAAACTGTTTTGATACTCGATATTAAAACAAAAACAATCCAATGAGGCCAGATTACCTGTAACTGTGTGGGTGAGCAAATCACACTTTGCTTACTCACATGGGATGTTCCAATCAATC
This sequence comes from Oostethus manadensis, assembly GCA_024372805.1. Taxonomy (NCBI): domain Eukaryota; kingdom Metazoa; phylum Chordata; class Actinopteri; order Syngnathiformes; family Syngnathidae; genus Oostethus; species Oostethus manadensis. The sequence continues at coordinate 4,678,056 of QODF01000040.1, forward strand.
GGCCACAGATAAAAAAGCATTTGCTCAGCATATGCTAATCAATGCCTTTAGTTCCGAACACAAAAAACAATTACCTGCGGCCCATACTTTTATCCTGCAGCATGCAGAAAACCCTTGGTGAAAATGTCTCGGTTATTCTCCCCCTCCCCCTTCTTTCCACAATGTGCAGGCTTGCAGTGGCAAACCCAAACATGCCTGCTGTGTGGGGAACTTATGACATTTGCATCCTGCGACATCCACACGATGCTGCTTATTCTCACAAGGGTATGGGTAGATTGCAAGGGTATGCTGGGGCCTATCCCAATGATTTACAGCGAAAAGAGGGGTATTCCCTGGACCGGTTGCCAGCCAAACGCAGGCCCATGTAAACAAACATCCATTCACACCCATGGACAATTTAGAGTCATCAGTTAACTTAAGTTTTTGGAATGTAGGAGGAAACCAGAGTACCCGAAGAAAACCTACACACACACAGGGAAAACATGCAAACACCACATAGAGATGTCTGAACGGAACGCAAATTCAAACCCAAATCTTCCAGATCTTTTGACTGTGTGGCCAACATGCTGACAACTCGGGCGCCCTTCTTGCAATAAATGCCACAAAAAATATATTCTGGGGAAAGTACGTATGTTAAATGGCTTTAATTTAATATGATATTTGAAGAAGAAACACTTGACACTCGCCCATATGTGCGTGACAGTTGGAAGGCTAAGCAAATAATCCAAAAAATATTTGAATTCATCGGACCAGATGACTGGCCGTTCTCAGTGGTGGAAGACACTGACTGCTCTCCCACTTGGAGCCCCCACTGCTGGAAGCCCTGGAAGCCCGGCCACGAAGCACTCCCAACATGTACTCCACACATCAATAGTCTCCTTAGGAAGGCTTTGCATCCTCACCAGGAATACATGTTCTCTTAAAAAAGGAAAATGTGTTTTTTTTTTCTAAACTATCTTTCAGATCATATAGTCAAAAGAAGGGATTTATTTTAATAATTACGCATTTGCCATTTGCCACACAAACACACGTCATAAAGAAATGGAAAGATTTACAGTTAATCCAAATCAAAAAATCCACCTCCAACTATTGCAAAAATAAAACCAAATGCATTTGGATCATTGTCATCTGTTTCTTTTGTGTCGTTACGATTGTGTAAAGCATGTCATGCAAGTTAAGCATGTTAAATGCTTAAGTGAAAGACATTCATATTCACAGTGCAATTGAAAAAAAAAGTCGCCATTTACTTCATTGTTACCCCACCAGGCCTGTTGGCTATTCAAGAAGCCAAGCTCTCTGAGATTACAGCAGCAGAATGAATGGTGCAATCACACAAACATGCACTATTACACTTGTCAATCTGCTGCCAATTCTGTCTGATTTTGTCATCCAGCCAGCCAAGCACATGAGTCCAATGTGCCAAACCAAAGAACAGTTGGCAGCCACTATCTACTCACTAAGCGTACCTGGCCTGGCATCAAGTGCACTGACAAATGCATCCGACGAACGAAGGAACAGTGAGCCCAGATAGGCAGAGGAAGAAAAGAGAAGTCCCCTAGTCTGTGTGGTGTAACCTAGAACCAACCTTGGGATATGAAGTTCCATCATTCAAGTCATGCTAGAGGGACAAGTGTTGAAAGGTTAAATAGTATAAAAAGGGAAAGGAAGACAAACGACATTGTCATTTGGGCGGACTACAGTATATAGCCACTCGAAAAAAGGCATACTAAGCTTTAATGTTATTCCATCCTTCAAAAATCAAGCATACAGTAATTGTATTTAAAACGTAGAGGTCTCCCAGGATTGGGTTGATTTTTGCCTTTTTTGAACTTATTGGAGATCACATGATGAGCCTGCCCAAACTTTACATAAGATGTTGTAAATTGCTTTGTTTTTGCAGCAGGCAGGGACGCAAACAATGCCATGTGACTTGTCATGCATTATATTGACAAACGTATTGGGACACACGGCTATTAATGCAGTACTACAGTATGGAAAAATGGAAATAAATATGGATTTGGTTTAAGAGTGATAAATAATTCCACTCTACAGAAAATAATTTAGAGTAATAATAATACCAATAATAATAATAATAAATTTAGAGTAACACTCATTTAGTCTGAGATCACAGACTAACGACAATCTTTGTTACGGTCAGCACCAGCTCAAGCAGACGGTGGTCAAATATATATATTTGTAGCTAGAAGCCATGTAAAGTCAACACAAAAAATGCTCCATGCATGCGCTGTGGTTACAAATGTAAACCGTTTAAATATCGAATTCAAGAACAGTTATTACTGTTAAAAGATAGTCCAAATAATTCACGAAATAATCAAACGCCGATCTTGTCTCTCTTGTTGAGTGAAGCCAAGTATGAACACGATTTTCAGTGAGCAACAAAAAGCAAAATGTAGTAAAATAAAGTTAAAATATTGTTAGAACTCAAAAATGCTTGTGAAAATGGCCTATGTAGAAAAGAAATTGCCTCATAACAGAAAATTATAGACTTATAAGTTCCTTAAACAGCCTCATCTAAATGGCCAAATTGTATAAGTGCACAATTATTCAATAAATACTAATATTAACATTGACACTAGATTATAAGAAGACACACATTTACACGTTCAAAACAAATATTTTCAGCCTCAAAAGTTATTCAACCATAGGTTGGACAAATTCCACAACAAGAAAACATCCTGCCGGACAGCCAATACGGATACAGAGCTACTATTTCCACGTCTATGGCACTGATTGAAATCACAGAGAAAATTACGAATGCTATAGATCATAAAAAGTGTGCAGCCTCAGGATTCATGGATTTAATGAAAGCTTTTGATACAATCAATCACAACATCCTAACTACAAAATTGTAAAGGTATATGGAATCAGAAGGTTAGTTCTGAACTGGGTTAAAAGCTACCTTGCAAACAGGAAACAATATGTGAAGCTAGGAGAATATGCATCTACAAATTTAGAGATACCATGTGGCGTACCACAAGGCTCAATTTTGGGACCAAAATGATTTCACTTATACATTAACGACATCTGAAAAGTGACAAAACACCTAAAACTAGTACATTTACAGATGATACCTCCGCTTTTTGCTCTAGAGAAAACACACAAGAACTAATAAGAAAAGTTTCAGTGAATGAACATAAATTCTTGGGCGTCATAATTGATGACAGAATGAGTTGGAAACCACACATCAAAAACATACAACAAAAAGTAGCAAGAAATACTTCAATACTGAATAAAATAAAATTTTTCCCGGATCAAAAATCACTCCAAACTCTCTTGTTCTCTGGTGTTACCATATCTAACTTATTGTGTGGAGATATTGGGAAATAACTACAAAGTACACTTCACTCGCTTGATGTACTGCAAAAAAGATCAATTAGGATAATCCATAACGCGGCGTATAGAGAACATACAAATCCACTGTTTCAAAAATCACAATTATTAAAATTTGCTGATCTGGTAAACCTTCAAACTGCTAAAATGATGCACAAAGCAAACAACAACCAGTTACCAAAGAATGTCATACATTTTTTCTCAACAAGAGAAGAGAAATATGATTTTAGGAATAAACTAGACTTAAAACACAAATATGCAAGAACAACACTAAAAACCTTTAGTACTTCGGTATGTGAAATCAAACTATGGGATGGATTAAGTAAAGAAGTAAAACAAAGCTCTACAATGAGTGACTTCATGGAACATTACAAACAGTTGATGTTTACCAAATACAAAGAAGAAGAGTCGTGAAATATTGTGTACATCCAAGGCCATATTACTTCATTCCTTGGAGAGTACATTTTCTGTCTGTTGACTGTCCATGCTATGTTTGTTACTATCACCTTTTACTTGTACTAGGAACTTTTCATCCTAGTGAGAACATCGTCTGTACTACAAATATGTTTTGTTACAATTGTTATACACCACTCATCACTATTTTACTATTATGATCATTTATTATGAATATCATTCATCAGGAAGGCAATATAATGTCACGATCGGTGTTTTATTCGTGACAGTTGTTTAAGTTTCATGTTTTTTCTTGCCTCCTTTGAGTTGTCTCCCTAGTTTAATTACACACACCTGCCTCTCGTTACTGTCTCGCTATTTAAGTTCAGGTGTGTGCACCCTTAGTTGTCGGTTCATTGTTGCTTTTTCCCTCTTTCCGTATCGGTGCTTTGGTCCTGCCGCTGCATCGCAGCGTTATTATTAAAGATTCCTCCAACTTACCTGCCTGATGTCCAGCTCTCTGCATCTCCGGGGTCGTTCCAACATGCAGCGAGCAGATCGTAACATATAATTTACTTACCATGACAAGGGCTACTATTACACAAACTGTTTTAGCTTACTTATGCATACAAACTTAGTAACTGCAGGAAGTCCACAAATGCATTGAAATAAGGGAGAGCCTACAGAGGTAGGATTTAATAAGCTTTGCTACTACTCCTTTTGGACATGTGGAACTGTCGAATGTATTAAATTATGTATTCCAATGTAATTTACATGCATGTTCAAATAAAATTAAAACATTACCATTTCTTCCTGTTAGGTTGGACTGCGTTTTGAATCATAAAAGTAGTCAATGAGAATCTATTAGAATGAACTTACTGTGCATGTGTAATAATAATATCTAACATAGCATATATGGACCACACATGTCAACTGTAGGCTACTTAATAGGGTTGTGTTTGCATTGCTGACATCAAATTAATCATTAAACGAATACACCCTCGAAGAAACAGCACATACAGAACTGTATTCATGCTGCCGGATTTGGTATATGAACACGGATTGATTGATGTTACAAGCATAATTTTCATCTGCTACATTCATAATGTCTGATGCAGAAAATAAGCTTTCACAGCAGTTTGACCACATTGTTTTCAAGTCTGTCACGTCTTCATGCAACACACAAAGCACTCTCACAAAATTGGAGCAAATCATTTCAACAATATGCACTGTTATTCACTTTAATATGCATTGTACAAACATCATCAGTATGCATGTGGTCATATTTATTGCTGGACTCCCATCGGCTCACTAGAAATGCTGCGGACTGCCTCTAGGTGACTCTAGGTGGTTACAACCTGGTAATTAATTTAAATTCAGTCCTAGAACCCTCTTGCTTCAATTGCCAATGTTCACTCGTAACACAATCCGGGTTTAAGCCATAAACATGCCTCACACAGTTATTAAACCCATATAAAGTATAAAATGTGTACAAACTCACCACCAAGGAGTGATCATGTAAAATGATTAATGAACAAATGGAATCAGAGTCACTGTGTAGCTGTGGCAGTGTTGAAGAAAGTTGCATAGAAATTTCAACTTTTGCGTCTCAGCACTATGACATGTTCAAGGACAGCTGAAGAAAGTGCGATATTTCAGTGCTAGACAGAAAAACATGATTATCTAAGCATAAATACATTAACATGTAAAAAAAGTGAGCTTTATAGTAGTGCCACGTATACATCTTTCTCTTATTATCACAAATTTATAATTTATTAATTGTAAATTGAGCTGTCTTTTTGCAAAAGAAAATCTGCCTGTTTTTGGAAGGACAAAAAATAAAAACATTTTTGACTACAAATTTTAAAATTTGCAAGGTAGCAAATGCTGAATTGATGCCTTTATGATCTTTATTTCTTGTTAGAGCTGCCGCAATTAATTATTAATTGATTATCCAATGGCCGCGGGGTGCATGAGTGGGTAGCACATTGGTCAGTCAGGAGGTTCAAGGGTTCGAATCTCCGTTGGGCAACTCTGTGTGGAGTTTGCATGTTTTTCCCAGTGCGTGGGTGGGTTTTTTCCGGGTACCCCGGTTTCCTCCCACATTCCAAAAACATGCATGTTAGCTTAATTGGCAACTCTAAATTGTCCATCGGTGATGGACAAAGTGTGAATGTTTGTTTGTCTATATGTGCCCTGTGATTGACTGGCAACCAGTCCAGGGGGTACCCCGCCTCTCGCCCAAAGCCAGCTGTGATAGGCTCCAGCATACCTGCGACCCTAATGAAGATTATTGGTATCGAAAATGAATGAATGAATTAATGAATTAATTAATGATTATCCAATTAATCTATTCAAGTAGTTTGGTAGTCAATTCATCATTTTTTATTATTTAAAAATGCATGCTCAGATGTCAGCCTGTAAAATGTGCATTTCCTGAGTCATCCATGAAAGCTGATCTATTAACTTTGTGTTTTGGGCAAAACAAAATATTCCCGCACATCACCTTTGACTTTGGGAAACAGTGATCAATATGTGTGCCTCTTTTCTGATATGTTGCGGCCCAAACCACTAAATGATAGCGTTTGGTTCATATTGAGTTATGAACTCAACCTGGTTATATTGAGTTGAGTCCGTCTAGAATATAACCGATTACTCGATCAATCAAAGCAACAAGCATCAGATTATCTGATTAAGAAAATAATTGTTAGTTGCAGCCCTGCTTCTTAAACCAGGGCACTGTCATGCTGTAAAAGAAGAGGGCCTTCTGCAAACTATTCCCACAAAGTTGGAAGGAAAAAAATGAAGCTATACAATTCTGAGGTAACAAACGGGTCCAGTCAATTTCTGGAAGTGTGAATATTTTTCTACAATAAACCCTACATCACCCTACATCTGTACAGTGATTGGCCTCAAAGTGGAGAAATATATTTCCTTTTTATCTACAAATGTCGGTGTCACCATCCAACCAGGTAGAGAGGCAGTTAACCCAGGGCTCGACAAAGGTGAAAGCAATCAATTGGTGACTTCAGAGGGCAAATGTGAGTAGCAGCACAGCCATCATAGATCTCATCTTCAAGCTACTCCAATGAGGCCTTCTGGGACATCACATAAAGTCTGGGATTCATTGACAAGGGTTAGACGCTGTCAGGGCTCCCCCATCCAGCACTGCATTAGAGACTCTTACATGATGCTTTATATTATCTTTTTTACATTTACTGTGCCAGTTGAGGTTATGCACCAGAGCTGAAAGGTGAAAACTGTTGGCAATACTCCTGCATAGTGCGCTCGAACAAGGAGCTCCTAATTCCCGCTGTCTTACTTTTTCGTTTTCTCAAGCTCCAATACAATGACATTGACTGGGACTCAGGGGAGGACAAAACAATAAAGCCATCTTGATTTAAGTACTTACAGTTTTTCCAACGCTGCCAAGCCATAGAAGGAGCCGTTCCTCAGCACAGAGATCTTGTTGTTACTCAGATTTCTGTTTAAGGGCAAAATATGATTGGAAATTAGGTCAGCATACACAATCATGCACCAGAACGATCATGCCAAAAAAAAAAAAGCTGCATGAAGTATTTATTAAACATATTTTTTGAGTCGAAATTGATCTCAAAGCAATAAGGATCTAAAAAGAACATTTTTATATTAATTAAGTTGAGATATTGAACATAATTAATGGGTTAATTAATTTTATAATTCATTCACGGCCCCTCCGTGAATCACCACCTTATCGCGGTGGAGGGGTTTGAGTGCCCGAGTGATCCTAGGAGCTATGTTGTCGGGGGCTTTATGCCCCTGATAGGGTCTCCCAAGGCAAACAGGTTCTAGGTGACGGGCCAGACTAAGAGTGATTCAGAAGACCCCTATGAAAAACAACAAGAGGAGTGACACCTCCCTGGGGGAGGGGCTCGCAGGCGAGCGCCTGGTGGCCAGTCCTTCACCTGTGGGGCCTAGCCCAAAGAAGCCACAAATGAACTCCCCCCCCGCAGACCCACCAACTGCAGGGGCAAGCATAAGGGTCCGGTGCTTTGTGATTTGGGCAGTGGTCGAGGGCGGGTGTCCGGGCAAACTGGTCTTCGGCGGCCAAATCTTGTTCTTGGGACATGGAATGTCACTTCTCTGGTGGGGAAGGAGCCGGAGCTTGTAGAAGAGGCGGAGACAATTCCGACTAGATATAGTCGGACTCACCTCAATCCACAGTTTGGGCTCTGGAACCAAACTCCTTGAGAGGGGCTGGACCTTGTTCTTCTCTGGACTTGCTGCAGGGGAGTGGCGGCGAGCTGGTGTGGGCTTATTGTTAGCCCCGTGGCTTGGTGTCTCTTTGCTGGAGTCATCCCCAGTAAACAAGAGGGTTGTTTCCCTACGCCTTAGGGCTGGGGAAAGGGTCCTGACTGTGGTTTTTGGGTATGCGCCAAACGGCAGTTCAGGGCACCCAGCCTTCTTGGAGTCTATCAGAGGGGTTCTGGAGAGCACCCCAGCTGGTGACTCCATAGTTCTGCTGGGAGACTTCAACGCCCATGTGGGCGATGACAGAACTGTCCCTGCCCCTCCAAGTCACACTATCACCGTGGCTGAGGTAATTGGGGTAGTTAAATCACTCCCCAGTGGCAAGGCTCCGGGGGTAGACGAGTTCCGCTCAGAATTTCTCAAGGCTCTGGATGTTGGAGGACTGTGTTGGTTGACACGCCTCTACAACATTGCATGGAAGTCAGGAACAGTACCTCTGGACTGGCAGACCGGGGTGGTGGTCCCCATTTTTAAAAAGGGTGACCGGAGGGTGTGTTCCAACTATAGGGGGATCACACTCCTCAGCCTTCCTGGGAAAGTCTACTCCAGGGTGCTGGAGAGAAGGGTACGACCGTTAGTCGAACCTCGGTTAGAGGAGCTGCAATGTGGTTTTCGTCCCGGTCGCGGAACACTGGACCAGCTCTACACCCTTGCAAGGGTACTCGAGGGTATGTGGGAGTTTGCCCAACC